>SKCR01034012.1:0-361695 GCA_019454045.1 Zanthoxylum bungeanum
TAATGGAGATGATGTCACGCAGGATACGGTACTAGTGCTCTTGAGTGTTGCGCAACCAATCGGGATATTGTGACCAGGTCATATATATCCGATTATAGAGACTATGTTACCAGACATCCGATATGTGTTTCGGACGGGGCAGACACTTATCCAGCCCCAGCCCTAACACGTGATTATCCGATACTGGGCCGATACGCACAATACTAGTATACTACGCTTGATACAGATCTATATTCCTGTAAGAATATTTCTGGAGAATGGGTAGGCATGGCGCTTTGCTAGAAGCCAACCTTGTCTTGTAAATCGGTATAAACGTAGTACGAGGTACTTACGTGTTCGGATAGTCCGACGACCGTATTTACTGCCAACATATCCGGAGATCTCATGGGTCGGTTCCTGAAGATTCACCGATGACGTATTACTCGCACTTTGATTAATCTGGGATTAATTAGAAGAGAGAGAATAAAATTAATCTGGGATTAATTCGATGAGAGAGAAAATTATCTGGGATTAATTACGGAGATATTTTATCTGGGATAAAATATTAATTAAAGAGAGAGAGAACGATTAATTTAAGAATTAATCGATAAAATAATATATCCGATATATTATACGAAATTGGATTTCGACGCGGAATTAAAATTGGATTTTAATTCGGGCGAACGAATTAATTTGGAATTAATTCATTAGCGACGTGAATAGTGATTTCGCTAGGCGTAATCATTTAATTACGACGCGTCGGAAAATTCGTTAATTTGGAATTAGCGAAACCCGAGCCCGAGAGTGATTGCGAGCGCATTCGCATTTCGAATCCGAGTGCGGCACGCAAGTCACATCAAGCGTCAAATCGCTAGTCGCGTCAATCGTCAAATCAATTGTCACTTTGAGTGATGTGACTTGACAACATGTCACTTTATTAAAGTTAAGTGATGTGATGTGAGTAAAGTAAATGAGATGATGGGTGATAAGTTGATTGAAAGCTTTTGCTTTAATTTTTAAATAGAAAAGGTAAATGGTTTATTAAATAATTTTGGAAATTATATAAACCTTTTTACAATTTTATTTTCTAACTTATCATTCTCTCTCTCCAACATCCAAGGCATACGGTTTCTCTCATCTCCCTCTCTTTTCTTCTTCATCTCCTTCACCGCATGGTTGCGATTTCTTCTATTTATTTTTCTGGTTTCACCGAAAAATTGAGAAGCAAAATGGAAGATGAACAAAAGTGCTAGCACACCTTGAGTAATACATAGGTGATAGGGAAGTGTCTTCATGAGCTTGGAAAGCTTGAAGCTTGGAGCTTCAATGGAGTCTTCAATGGCCGAAAATGGAGGAGACTTTCAAAGCCCCAACCGTGCGTTCACGGCAGTTCCAGAAGCCATTGCCGAGCTTGGAGGGAGCCAAAAACGCATGTTCTTCATTTCATCAAAAACCCATCAATGTGAGTATTTATTCCGCACCTCCTTTGATGTGTTCATATGCGGTTTTTGTGCATGATTTGTTGATCTTGGGACTTGAATTAGAAACTCAACAGCTAAAGCGTGAGAGATTGATTATAATGTTTTGTACTATTCCGGTTAAGCATGAGATGAGTCGATTTAAGAGAAAGTATTATCCAATATTGCTAACGCGTGAGGTTAATATTAGTACCTTACTTTCGACAATAGACATGTTGATCTAAAAATTGAACTATCCAATATTGCTAAAGCGTGAGGATGAGAATCGATTTAGGACCGAATGTAAGAGTTGTATGAGATGCAATTGACAATAGTTGTCTACCTTCTCGAATTTACAAAGGTCAATATTGCTAAAGCGTGAGATTTGCGTAAATGTCAAGAAGGATCTACTTGGCTTTGTGAGATTTAAGAGTTAAATTTTCGTATTCTTGTTTGTAGAGATTATAAAGAATATGTAAGACAATGCGAGGGCACTTTATAGAAAAAGTATATCCATATTCTATTTATTGTTTTTTTTATCATGATATTTAAATATTAATTTATGCTTTATTTTATTCTTGTGTAGACAGAATGTCTGTGTCGAATCCGCTTTCACGTATACTTGATACGCATAAGCTCCAGGGTGTTGTTAACTATAATATTTGGCTTATGAATCTTCGTATTCTTTGCCATGCGGAGCAACTTGAATATGTTCTAGATCGTCTAATGACCGCAAGGGTTTCGGATGATGCTTTAGATGAAGAACGTGAGACGTTCAACAGATGGAAGGATGGTGATCTGAAAGTCTGGTCATACATGTTGGGATCTATGGTGCCGGAACTACAGAGGAAGTATATGCCGATGCCTGATTTCGGATCCATCTTGATGCATATGAAGGAACTATTCAGTGATCGACCACAGGTAAAGATGTATAGGGTGGCTGTCGAGCTTTTTCATACTTTCTTATAGAGGGAAAACTTGTTAGCCCACATGTGATGAAGCTAATAGACTGTATCGAAGAGCTTGAAAGGATGGATATTCCCATTGATAACCGCCTCGGGAATAGTGTGATTCTCGCATCTTTTACTAAGTCTTTCAAGGACTTTATCGTTAACTTTAACATGCATAAGATGCTTCCCACCTATTCTGAGTTGCACAATATGTTTCTGACGGCTCAAGATGACATGAATAAGAATAGTTCTGCTTTCATAGTCACTAGTGCTTCTTCTTCTGGACCTTCTCAGGCTTCTCAAAAGTCGGCTGGAAAGAAACAGAAAAATAAAAAGAAAGTTAAAGTTAAAGGTGCAAAGGTTGCTTCCGCAAGGGTTTCTAAGCCAAATGTGAAGACAGATGTGGCAAAAGGAAAATATTTCTACTGCGACATGCTTGGACATTGGAAACGCAACTGTCCGAAGTATTTAGCCTCTATGAAGAAAGCTCCCTCAGGTATTTTCTTCCCTATTATTGACATTACACTTGCTTTTGATTCTAGTTCGACTTGGGTGTTAGACATTGCTTGTCCTTCTCATATATGCAATTCGTTGCAGGATCTGAGGGAAACTAGAAGATTAAAGTCGGGAGAGATCCAGCTACGAGTAGGGAATATAGATTCTTTATAATTTGAAGCAGTAGGAATTTTATTTTTGAAACTCTCGGATGAATGTAATATTTGACTTAATAACTGTTATTTTGTACCGAATATGATAAGACAAATCATTTCGCTTCATGTATTTGACAGTGAAGGATTTCATGTAAATATTAAAGATGGTCTTTTGAATTTATATGATAATATGAATGTTTTGCCTGTTTCATGTCCCATGGTTGATGGTCATTACATGCTCACAAAAAGTCGTGATGTCTTTAATATAGAGAGATCTAAAAGGAAAAGATCGGGTGAAATAAATAACACAGAACTTTGGCATATGAGATTAGGTCATATAGGCATAAAACGCCTAACCAAATTAGTTAAGGATGGTGTGATATCGGGTCTAACCATAGAACCTTCACCTGTTTGTGAATATTTTATTCAAGGTAAAATGACCAAATCCTCCTTTAGTGGTGTTGGACACCGTGCTAATGATTTATTGGAACTTGTGCATTCCGATGTATGTGGTCTTATAAATCATGCTGCCATGGGTGGGTTTCAATACTTTGTAACTTTTATCGATGATTTGTCACGATATGGTTATGTGTTTCTTATGAAACACAAATCGGAAACTTTTGAAAAGTTCAAAGAATACCAATTTGAAGTAGAGAAACAAACCGAAAAACTCTTGAAATGCCTTTGATCAGACCAGGGCAGTGAGTAGGGGTGTTCATAGGGTCGGGTCGACTCGCGACCCGACCCGACCCGCAGTGACCTGACCCGACCCGGTCGGGTTTAGAGATTTTAAAAATTAAATTCGGTCAATGTGAACCCGACCCGAAATTTCAGATCGGGTCACGGGTTTGGGGCAGGGAAATCGGGTCTGACCCGACCCGATATAAATTATATATATAGTTTTGTTGATATGACTTTAACAACAGGAACGTGTGGCAAGAATTGTAAACTAATTTTTTAGTTCGTACTTCGTCAGGAGTTCGAATCCCACCCTTTGCAGTTTTTAATCTTTATTTTTAAAAAATCATGAAAACAATAAACAAAATATATGCAGATGATGGTGAGATTCGAACTCATGAAGTCTTATGACTTTTTGCAGCACTTAACCATTGAGGCTACACTCATTTTCTGTCAAAGTTATATCACAAAATATATATATTATATTCAAGGCAGATTATGTTGACCCGACCCGACCCGCAGTTTTTTAACCCGACCCGTTACGACCCGACCCGTGCAGGTCTCCTTCCCAAATTTCGAGTTTCGGGTCAGAAGACCCGAATGACCCGACCTGAGCGGGTCACGAAAAAATTTGAAAAACCCGACCCGACCCGACCCGACCCGTGAACACCCCTAGCAGTGAGTTCGTGAGTTATTTAAAAGAGAATAAAATTCTCGCTCAATATACTCCTCCAAGCACTCATCAACATAATGGTGTTTCAGAAATGAGGAATCGAACTTTATTAGATATGGTTCGATCAATGATGAGTTTCACTGATCTACCAATATACTTGTGGGGGCATGCTCTAGACACTTCCGCTCATCTTCTAAGTAAAGTTCCATTGAAAGCCGTTCCGACTACTTTGTATGAGTTATGGACTGGAAGGAAACCGAGTATTAAGTATGTTAAGATTTGGGGTTGTCCTGCCTATGTAAGAGTTGCACATCGGAATAAACTTGTACCTAGAGGGTACAAGTTGTTGGACAGTTATGACCCATAGCGTCACTGTTTGTAAAAGACATTGTGTTTTTTGTACAAAATTAACTATGTTACAATGAAATTGTCTTTTACCGTTTTGTAATTTATTTACTTTGATATATAAATGGTAAAAGTCTTTATGATTAGTTCCGGATTGAGATGATATGAGACAGTATCAATCCATAAAGGTTTAATCATTAAATATCCCTAGTCGTAGGATTATCGATATTGGACACCGCTAATGCAGAATAGACTAGTATTGCACTTATGCGCGTTGTGAGGGCATAACGGTATAGTTCTCATATATTTAAGTATTGGATACTTATGTAAGTGCGATAGGAGGTTGTGTTTTACCGATGGTACGGAAAACAATTTCACTTTGGATAGACCCCGTGGAATCCCATTGGTAGTATGTATATGTGTCTCTGGGAGTTCGCTTCAGGGTAGGTTTATTTGGTCTTAACCTGAGACTTGCATCGCTAATACTTGCGACAACTTTGGTTTTGGTCGTCCAGGACTTTAACAGGTTCTATGTACGCCTCTTCTGGGTTTATTGAGAATCGTAGTGTATTGTGTGTGATATCAAGACGAAAGTATCACTTCAGATTTATGGAGATGATGATCACGCATGGATTCAGAACTGGTTCTCTATTGTGTTGCAACCATCGGGATAATATGACAATGTCAGGATTATCCGATTCAAATAGACTAGTTTCTTGATATCCGATATGTGCTTCGTACGAGGCAGACACTATTCCAGCCACAGGGCTTGCACGTGAACATCAGATACTGGATCGCTATACGTAATACTACTATATACTACGCCTAATAAAGATCGTATATTCCATTAAGAATATTTCTAGAGAATTGGGTAGGCATGACGCTTTGCTAGAAGCCAACTTTATCTTGTAAATCGGCAAAAATATAGTATGAGGTAGTACGTGTTCGGATAGTCCGACGACCTGATTTACTGCCAACATATCCAGGGATCTCTTGGGTCGCTTCCCGAAGATTCACCGATGACGTATGATTCGAACTTAATTAATCTGTGATTAATTGCGGAGAGATTTTATCTGGGATAAAATACTATTTGAAGAGAGAGAAAGATTAATTTGGAATTAATCGATAAAATAATATATTCGATATATTAAACGAAATTAAAATTGGATTTTAATTTGGGCAAACGAGTTAATTTAGAATTTATTAATTACCGACGTGAATAGTAATTTCGCTAGGCATAATTATTTAATTACGTCGCGACGGAAGTTCGTTAATTTGGAATTAGCGAAACTGAGCCCAGAAGTGTTTGTGGGCCCACTCGCATTTTGAATCGAGTGAGGCCCACAAGTCACATCGTGAGTCACATCACTTGTCACTTTAGTGATAAATGTCTTATCACCTTTTTGGTGAGTGACATGCAGTCACTATTCATGAAAGAAGTGGTTGTGAGCATTTATTGACATTTTGGAGTCAAATTTTGGCTTTGACTTTTGTAAAGCATATACCAACTTTGGTAATTACTTTATTCATTATTGTTTTGAAAAACAAATTGAAAACAAAAGAAAACTCTCTCTCCCCCAAAATCTTAGCTATTGCCGTGAGCTCCTAAGGAAAAGAAAACTTGATTTTTCTTTCATCTTTTTCTAGCACAAACAAGAATCATACAAGGTGTTAGGGAAGCTAATCTTAGAGCTTGGAATCCTTAAAAGCTTGGAGCTTGTTCACTATATCAACAAAGTCCCTTGGCCGAACCTTGAAGCTTCTTGGGGGAGAAATTTTGTGTTCTTCACATCCTAAAGCCGATCTTTGTAAGTATGATTCCGCCATACTTCTTAGTTGTATTCATTCATTTCTATGCTTAATATGATCTTGGGATTAACCTAGAAACCCAACAATGGTATCAAAGCCATTTGAGCATGAAATAATTTAGGGTAAAATTTGGATAAAATCAATTTGAGCATGATTTGATAAAATTGATTGATTGAGTATGCTTGAATGGTGATGTATTGTAGTTGTATATGATCAATTTCATGAAATGTTGATTGGATCAAATTTTTGCCCACACATAGGCTTGGCCGAATATGAAGCTTACCCTAAACTCATGGTATTTTTTGTTTCCTTGATCATTAGATGACTTGAAACAATTAGAATTTTGATTTGTAATTTGATCGGATTGAAAACGAAATCGGACATAAAAATCCCATGAATGCCGTGAGTGAAGAAGCATATAATGAGATGATTTTTTGAATCAAATATGTTGGACATGTGTTGATGATGAAAAGTATGATTAATGGTTAGATTAGTATTTTGGAAATATTGATTTAAAAGATTAATCATGGCTTAACACTTTAATTAATTGAATTAAGAAATTTGGAATATTGAAATTTGATGAATTGGGCTTGTAATTGTTGTATTTGGGCCTAATGGGCTTGGTTGGGCCAAGTTGGTTTAGGCCAATTGGATTGGATCCATATTGGGCCTAAATCATTCCATTAAGTCCAAATATGACAAATGTGCTTTAAAAGTTTAATTGGGCCTTATGGGCCGAAATTGGTTTCTTGGCAAATGAGGGTGATTCCTTACTTGGGCCTTGGTAATTGGGTTTGACCCATATTGACCAAATCCCATGCCTTATGAAATCAATTGAAAGCCCATCGGATTTAATTAAACAACATTGGATGTTAGTTGGGCTTTGAGACCCGATTAGATTAGATTTGGAATCTAAATCGTTAAAGCGCATTAATAAGTGTAGTCATTTAATTTGGAATTAAATAATTGAATTAGTATTGAATACGTATTAAATTGGATTTAATTACGTAGTTCGATATAATTCAAGAATTCGTACTTTAAGTACTTATTCTCAAACGAGTTGGACTTGCGCAAATCAAATCATTGTTTGAACATTAGATGATCACTAATATTCAAAGATTAATTAATTTGATTAGATTGATTGAATAACATGCTTGAATGAATACATGGATGTGTTGAATGAATAGCGTATATCAGAGGGATATTAGAGGGAAATGGCAATTTTGGAAATTGTTGTAAATTTATAATTTATTAAATTGGACCTGCGTGTCCAGCCTTATCTCTCATTGATTCTTTGTATTCTCTTCTCACCTAATTCCCATCAATGTTAATAAGGTTTCTCTTATTGTATTATGTAATTGTGGGTAGAAGTAGAATAGTGCTAGCCGGGGAGAGGAAAGAGAGTGATTTGTTCTAGGAACAATCTGTTAAATATCCATCCGCATATCATTATTAATTTACTTTTCGCGCCTTATTATGCTTTTAGAATGCATGCTTAAGGGTGTATGATGAGACCTAAACAAATAATTAATTGGTTGCCAATTACGCGAAAAACCCTCGAAACATATTAATCGTTTTTCCTTCCGTTGAGTTATTCTTACTCAATATCCAAAGTTGGCATTGGTTTGTTGGCCAAAGTCAAGACCTTTGTCAATTGCGGATGTGTTTGAATCATGGAGGCTTTGTTCCACATCGGTGTCTTATCCAAGTTGTGATTTGTTGGCCAAAGTCAAGATCACTTCTTGTCCATCGACATTGATTACGAAGCTTTCCATGTCAATGGGTCCCGCTTAACTGGAATCATTAAGCTTGTTGTGCCAAAGCCAATTCTTAGTTGATTTAGATGAAAAAGTTTAGGCAAATATATTAGATATATTGGCATATATTGTATATATGTTTCAGACTTGGATGTCCACCTACCGGATCTAGGAATTGGATGAGGTCCAATTGATCTTCGAGATCTACCTAATTAAATATCATACAGCTTGTTGGCTAAAGTCAAGGTTTTGTGTTATTTAACGGGATCCTAGCCCATTAGGAAACTTGGTTTCCCGAGTACTCGACATAGGGTTAGAGGCTCGCCAAAAAATAGTGGGAGGCTAGTATTGAATTTGTAATTTCGTTCAGATACTTAGCTTTACTCGCTTTTAAATTATTTCGTCAAAATATTTTTATTAGTTGGACTAATATAATGTTATTTTTCTTGTAACAGTTAGACTGTACCCAAATATCGAGACATTATCATGGGCGAAAATGTCTTTAAGGGCATAAACTTTTCGGATTGGAAAATGAATCCGAGGATAGTCATTGGATCCGAGAGGCTGTTATATACTATAGAGACACCTCTTGGGCCTAAGCCAAGACCTGATCTGTTACTTGAGGTGGAGCTTTGGAAGACTCACAGCGATGACAACTCTACTGCTCAGTCTATTATGCTTGCTGCTATAACTCAGCATTTCAATCGACAGAACAATGACTTGGATCCTTATAACATGTTGGTGAGGTTGCACGATCTTCACCGATCTACCCATAGATCGCATAGATATGAGTTGCAGAAGAAGCTCTTCCGTGCACATATGTCAAAAGGCATGTATGTTGAGTCCCATGTGGCACAATGATAGCTGACATTGATGAGCTGACTCAGATGGGGATGGTCTTTGAGGCTGAGACTTCCATATATTTGATCTTGCAGTCTCTCCTCGACACTTGGAGAGGGTTCATCATCAGCTATAACCTGGTGAACCAAGATGATACTCTTGGAGAGTTGATGTCTATTCTGAAAGAAGCTGAGAAGGAGTTTCTCAAGGGTATAAGCGCGAGACGCACTTTGCTTCAACATCTCAGTCTCCCAAGGCTTGGCCTAAGGCAACTGGTGGTGTTAAAAAGAAGAAACATAAGAGAAAGGGCAAGGCCAAATCGTCAAAGGCTTCTGGGAAGCCTAAGGATAAATCTCAGGATGTTTGCCTCCAGTGCGGCAAGCGGGGTCACTGGAAACGTGACTTCCGCGAGTACAAGGTGCTCCAGAAGGAGATTAAAGCGGGTAAGGCACCGGCTTCAGGTATGTTTGTTATTGAAATAAACATGACTATTTCTAGTTTTAAAAAATAGATTTTTGATTCTGGTTGTGGTACTCATATATGTACTGATGTGCAGGATCTGTGAATTAGCAAGAGGTTGGCCTAAGGGAGATTGATCTACGCGTCGGAAATGGGGCACCAGTCACCATTTTGGCCGTTGGCACTTTTGTTTTAGAACTGCCCTCGGGGCATGTACTTGAACTAACAGACTGTTATTATGTACCTAGTTTGACTAAGAATATTATTTCTATATCTATGTTAACCCAATGTGGGTATACTTTTGTATTTCGAAACACCGGGTGTTTTATGTATAAAAATGATGTAGAAATTTACACCGCTGTTGCAAATAATGGTATTTATATTTTGAATATAAATCAATCTCAAACATATAATGTAACAAACAAAAGGCGAATAACAAACACGAATCTTATATGTGGCATTGTCGTATGGGACACATAAACAAGACTCGCATATCCACACTTTCGAAGAGTGGGTACTTGGATGGATTTGATCCAAATTCATATGACGTCTGCGAATTTTACTTTTTAGGTAAAATGCCTAAATCACCTTTTAGTGGTAAAGGTGAACGCGCCATCGAACTGTTAGCCCCCTTTCATAGTGACGTATGTGGGCCCATGTCTAGCCAGGCTAGAGGTGGATACGAATACTTCGTAACCTTTACGGATGATGCATCGCGTTATGGTTATGTGTATCTTATGAGACACAAGTCGGAAACTTTTGAGAAATTCAAAGATTTTCGACACGAAGTTGAAAAATAGACCGGAAAGAGTATAAAGACATTACGGTCGGACCGTGGTGGCGAATACTTGAGCAATGAGTTTCAAGATTACTTAAAAGAATATGGTATTCTTTCACAGTGGACTCCTCCTGGAACACCGCAATTAAACGGTGTATCCGAACGGAGAAACCGAACTTTGTTGGACATGGTAAGGTCTATGATGAGTCGCACTGAGCTACCTATTTTCTTCTGGGGATATGCATTAAATAGTGCAATACTTATTTTGAATAAGGTTCCGTCAAAGTCTGTACAACAGACTCCGTATGAGATATGGACAGGAAAGAAATCGGGTTTCTCATTCCTGAAGATTTATGGATGCTGGGCATACGTCAAACGTTTGGATGGTACCAAACTTGAGCTCAAATCGGATAAATGCCTATTCGTAGGATATCCTAGGGAAACCAAATGATATTACTTCTATCACCCACGAGAGAATAAAGTATTTGTTGCTTTACATGCAGTTTTCCTTGAGAATGAATTCTTAAATACAGTGGTAAGTGGGAGGAAAGTAGAACTCGATGAAAATCGGAGTGATACTGTTCCTGGCACAGAATCCTTAGCGGAACAAGAACAGTCCATCCAGGATGAGACTGTACCACAATCTTCGATTACACAAGGACCGTGTAGGTCGGAGAGAGTCAGGAAACAACCTGAGAGGTATGACTTTCTGATCTCACCTCATGTAGATATTAATATTATTGAGGATAACGAACCGGTTACGTATGATGAAGCGATACAAGATATCGATTCCGCTTTATGGCAAAAAGTCATGAAGTCCGAAATGGATTCCATAGTACACCAACCAAGTTTGGACACTGGTTGATGCACAAGAAGGCGTAAAACCTATTGGTTGCAAGTGGGTCTTCAAGAAGAAGACCGACATGGATGGCAACGTACAAACGTACAAAGTTAGGCTTGTAGCGAATGGGTATCGTCAACGACATGGTGTCGATTACGATGAAACTTTCTCACCCGTTGCCATGATTAAATCCATTTGGACAATGCTTGCTATTGCTGCATATTTTAATTACAAGATATGGCAGATGGACGTTAAAACCGCTTTCCTTAACGAAAATTTTTTGGAGGACGTTTACATGCAACAGCCTGACGGTTTTATCGTGTCTAGACTTGCAAACAAGGTTTGCAAGTTAAATTGATCCATTTATGGATTGAAGCAAGCATCGAGTTCTTAGAACCAATGTTTTGATGAGATCATAAAAGAATATGATTTCATTCAAAACGAAGATGATCTTTGTGTATATAAGAAGGTTAGTGGGAGAGCACAGACATTCATTTTCCTTTATGTTGATGATATATTGCTTATTGGCAATGACATTCCTATGTTAATATCGGTGAAAGCTTGGTTTTCATTGAAATTCTCCATGAAAGATCTGGAAGAAGCAGCGTTTATTCTAGGAATAAAGATCTACAAGGATAGATCTAGAAAGCTGCTTGGACTCTCCCAGAGTACGTACATTGACAAAGTGTTGAAGAGATTCAACATGGATCAGTCCAGGAGGGAACTGTTTCCAGTGTCACTTGGCGTCTATCTATATAAGGACATGTGTCCTAAAACTCAAGATGAGAGAGACAACATAAGTCGAAGACCGTTCGCCTCGGCAGTCGGATCGATCATGTATGTCATGATATGTACGCGACCTGATGTCTCCTATGCTTTGAGCATGTGTAGTCGCCATCAGGCCGATCCAGGTGAAGGTCACTGGATGGCGGTTAAGAATATCCTTAAGTATCTTAGACGAACTGAGGATGCTTTCTTAATCTATGGAGATGGAGAACTTGAGGTAACTTGGTATACCAATGCACGTTTCCAAACCGACAAAGACGACTGCAAGTCACAATCTGGGTACATATTTTGTTTGAATAACGGAGCAGTAAGTTGGAAATCTTCCAAGCAAGAGACTGTTGCCGATTCAACAACAGAAGCGGAGTATATTGCTGCAGCTGAAGCAGTAAAAGAGGCAGTTTGGATCTGAAAATTCCTAATTGGATTAGGAGTAGTTCCATTAGCAGCTGAGCCTGTTCCATTGTATTGTGACAATAACGGGGTTATAGCGCAGGCTAAGGAACCACGGTCTCATCAACGGTCCAAGTATGTTCTTCGACGTTTCCATCTGATTCAAGAGATCATACATCGTGGCGATGTGAAGGTCGAGAAGGTCGCATCAGATGACAACATTGCAGATCCGCTGACGAAAGTTATTCCTCAGCAAAAGTTTGAGCGACATGTATATAGTTCAGGTATTAGATGCTTGAGTGACTGGCTATAGGCCAAGTGGGAGATTGTTGGAAAGTTATGACCCATAGCATCACTGTTTGTAAAAGACATTGTACTTTTTGTACAAAATTAACTATGTTACAATGAAATTACCTTTTACCGTTTTGTAATTTATTTACTTTGATATATAATGGTAAAAGTCCTTATGATTAGTTCCGGATTGAGATGATATGAGACAGTATCAATCCATAAAGGTTTAATCATTAAATATCCCTTGTCGTAGTATTATCGAGATTGGACACCGATAATGTGGAATAGACTAGTATTGCACTTATGCACATTGTGAGGGCATAACGGCATAGTTCTCATATATTTAAGTATTGGATACTTATGTAAGTGCGATAGGAGGTTGTGTTTTACCGATGGTATGAAAAACAGCTTCGCTCTGGATAGACCCCGCAGAATCCCATTGGTAGTATATATATGTGTCTATGGGAGTCCGCTTCAAGATATGTGTATTTGGTCTTAACCTGAGACTTGCATCGCTAGTACTTGCGACAACTTTGGTTTTGGTCATCCATGACTTTAACAGGTTCTGTGTACGTCTCTTTTGGGTTTATTGAGAATCGTAGTGTATTGGGTGTGATGTCAAGACGAAAGTATCACTTTAGACATATGGAGATGATGATCACGCAGGGATTCAGAACTGGTTCTCTATTGTGTTGCAACCATCGGGATAATATGACAAGGTCATGATTATCCGATTCAAAGAGACTAGTTACTTGATATCCGATATGTGCTTCGTACGGGGCAGACACTATTCCAGTCTCAGGCCTTGCACGTGAACATCAGATACTGGATTGCTATACGCAATACTACTGTATACTACGCCTGATAAAGATCGCATATTCCATTAAGAATATTTCTGGAGAATTGGGTAGGCATGGCTTTGCTAGAAGCCAACCTTATCTTGTAAATCGGTAAAAATGTAGTACGAGGTACGTACGTGTTCAGATAGTGCGACGACCTGATTTACTGCCAACATATCCAGGGATCTCTTGGGCCGCTTCCCGAAGATTTACCGATGACGTATAATTCGAACTTAATTATTCTGGGACTAATTGCAGAGAGATTTTATCTGGATAAAATACTATTTGAAGAGAGAGAGATTAATTTGGAATTAATCGATAAAATAATATATTTGATATATTAAACGAAATTAGATTTCAACGCGGAATTAAAATTGGATTTTAATTCGGGCAAATGAATTAATTTAGAATTAATTCGTTAGCGACGTGAATAGTAATTTCGCTAGACATAATTATTTAATTACGTCGCGACGGAAGTTCGTTAATTTGGAATTAGCGAAACCGAGCCCGGAAGTGTTTACGGGCCCACTCGTATTTTGAATCGAGTGGGGCCCACAAGTCACATCGCGAGTCACATCACTTGTCACTTTAGTGATAAATGTCTTATCACTTTTTGGTGAGTGACATGCAGTCACTATTCATGAAAGAAGTGGTTGTGAGAATTTATTGATATTTTGGAGCCAAATTTTGGCTTTGACTTTTGTAAAGCATATACCAACTTTGGTAATTGCTTTATTCACTATTGTTTTGAAAAACAAATGAAAACTCTCTCTCTCCAAAATCTTAGCTATTACCGTGAGCTCCTAAGGAAAAGGAAACTTGATTTTTTTTCATTCTCTTTACTAGCACAAACAAGAATCATACAAGGTGTTAGAGAAGCTAATCTTAGAACTTGGAATCCTTAAAAGCTTGGAACTTGTTCAACATCATCAACAAAGTCCATTGGCCGAACCTTGAAGCTTATTGGAGGAGAAATTTTGTGTTCTTCACATCCTAAAGCCGATCTTTGTAAGTATGATTCTGCCATACTTCTTAGTTGTATTCATTCATTTCTATGCTTAATATGATCTTGGGATTAACCTAGAAACCCAACAAAAGTATCGATTCATTGGATATCATAAAAATTCCATGAGATATCAGTTTTATGATCTCGAGAATCGAAATGTGTTCGTTGCTCGAAATGCAACTTTTTTAGAAACATAATTTGTGTTAGAAAATACATATCATAGATTGATTGATCTTGATGAAGTCAATCAAAGTAACATTGAATCGACGATAGAACCAGAAATTTAGGAAGATGTGATACCTTTGAAACAACCACCTCGTAGGTCACAAAGGATATCGAGACCTCTTGTCAGGTACAGGATAACATCTGACGATGCCCTCGATGTTTTCTTAATCGAAGAAAAAAATCCTTTAACCTACAGAGAGACGATGTTAGACATCGATGCGGAGAAATGGTTGGAAGTTATGAAATCCGATATTGCCTCAATGCATGATAATCAAGTCTGGGACTTAGTTTCGCTTCCCGACGAAATTGTTCCTATCGGTTGTAAATAGGTTTACAAGAGGAAGCGGGGTTCTGATGGAAAGGTTGAAACCTTTAAGGGCCGACTAGTAGCAAAAGGATATACTCAGAAATCAGGTATTGATTATGAGGAAACCTTTTCTCTATAGCCATGCTTAAGTCAATCGGGATTTTATTCGCTATTGCCGCACATTATGATTATGAAATTTAGCAGATGGATATGAAAATGGCTTTTCTGAAAGGAATCTTGATGAAGATATCCATATGGAACAACCCGAGGGAATCATATTCGCCAAAGATCCTAATCTGGTATGTAAGCTTAAAAGGTCTATTTATGGACTTAAACAAGCTTCCCGTAGTTGGAATCTTCATTTTGTCGATGTGATCAGATCGTCTGATTTCATTAAAAACGAAGAGGAATCATGTGTCTATAAAAAGGTTAGTGGGAGCATGGTAGTCTTCTTAGTGTTTTATGTTGATGATATACTTATTATCAGAAACGATATAGGTATGTTATAATCTGTTAAAGCCTATCTCAGTAAGAATTTCTCCATGAAGGATTTGGGATAGGCCTATTTTATGCTAGGTATAAAGCTTTATAGAGATAGAGCAAGGAGACTGATAGGACTCTCTCAGTCCAAGTACATTGATTTGATCTTAGAAAGGTACAACTTCGTTGACTGTAAGATAGTCAATGTGCCTTTCAAATATGGTATTTATCTATCGAAGAAAATGTGTCCTAAGACAGATGATGAAGGACTAAAATGCTTAGCCATCCTTATGCTTCCGTTTTTGGTAGCATAATGTATGCCATGTTATGTACTAGACATGATATCAGCATGGCTATAAGTGTTACAAGTCGTTGTCAGTCTGATCCGGGTCAGGACCATTGGATGGCTGTGAAATATATTCTGAAATACCTTAAATGTACAAAGGATAAGTTTCTCATTTATGGAGAAAATAACATACAATTGTGAGGTTACATGGATTCAGATTTTCAATCTGATCCAGTTGATAGAAAGTATATATCTGGGTTTAAGTTTTCTCTCAATGGCGGTGCCATTAGTTGGAAAAGCACCAAACAGGATTCGACTGCTGATTCCACCACCGAGACAGAATACATTGCTGCTTCAGAAGCTGCAAAGGAAGCTGTCTGAATTAAAAAGTTAATTGCTGAGTTTGGAGTAGTCCATCTATAGTAGATCATATTCCGTTATTCTGTGACAACAATGGTGTGATAGCTCAAGCCAAGGAACCTCGCATCAGAAATCTAAGCATGTGGAATAAAAGTATCACATAATTAGAGAAATTTTGGCTAGAGGTGATATTGTAGTTTGTAAAGTACGAACTCAAGAAAATGTAGAGGATCCACTTATTAAAGCCTTAACTCCTAAGGTGTTTGAGAAACATGTGGAGTCCATGGGTATTAGATACCATCGTGAATGGCACTAGATCAAGTGGGAGTGTTGGAAATGGTGATCATGCACCATTCACTTTTTGTATGAATATTTGATATTTATGCAATATAATATTTATTTTATCATGGTTATTTATTTATTTATATGATAAAACTCTTACTTTTATTTATATATTGTAAATCTAAGAGTTAGCTTACTCTAGGAGTTAGAGATTTCGAGTTACACTCCGAACCTTATATGAATTTAGTAAAAACCCGAGAGTTACAACATATGGTGATATAATTGCAATAGTTGCAAATAGTGTTGAGAAATATCACGCATTCTCTCAAATATAAATTATTCATGGTCTAGATATATTGGCATGGGTCAGTCATTATATTGGTAAGACTAGTGTATTGTCTATATATATAATGAACATATGGTTTGTCTCAACAGACTGTGAGCTTATCGGAAGTTCATATAGAAATGCAGATATTCATTAGTTGAATGAGTATTGAACAAACTCATAAAAGATGACTAATAGATATTCCATAAAACTGTCAATAGTTGTCTTTTCGAGTTGAGTAGTTATTGTGGTCATTTGACTTGAGACACCACGATGGTCTTGTGAGTGATCCTCTTTGCCTGATATTATGCATGTCAGAGACCTTTTATGGTTTGACCTCTGGATGACTGTTAGGTATAAACCGATGCTCACGAAGATTGGTGCGTGTTAATATGAGGATTCTTCAGTCCATATGGTTGCATTTTGTTTCCAGAAATTTTCAGGATATATTTCGGAAATCTTTTGGCCGAAAGTTCGTTGAAGAAATTATTTCATTAACATTATAAATAATATTGAAAAAGTGTTTTGCATATATTATTTATTAATGGAATATAATTATGAAAATTTATTTTTATATTGAGTAGATAAGGTTTTGACAGTAAATCTATAACCTTACTCAATTGGAGACGGTAATGACGAAGGGATTATACATTAGCGTTTTAACCTCGACTTGTATGGTTCGACGTGTCATGTTGTTTTGTCATGATTTGTAGGTGGACATACCTTCATGAAATATGTATACAAGTAAATGAGATATATATGTATATATATATATAAGTAACAACCAAATGTGAGCCTAGAGAGTTCCATTATATTGAGTTTACTTGTTGAGCACTAGGGCGACCTTTCGTCAAATGTTGACAAAGTATTTTTTGGGTTTTTTAAGATTAAATTGTTTAATCTGATAATTCATGAGATGAATTGAATTAATTAATTTTATATTAAGAGTTTATATAATTTTATTGTATAATAAATGTAAATTTGATTTACATTAAATTAGTAATTAATTTGTGAATTAATTTAATTGTTAAATTAATATATAATATTAATTACTTAGATTATACAAATAAAGCTTTAATTAGTTAAAGTAATTAAGGTAAAACAAAATTGAATTATTTGGTTAAAGTAACTAAATGATTCATAAAGGTAACTTAGTTACTAAAGTTGATGAGATTAATTTTAACATTGGTTAAGTTGATTTTTGATATATGTGGTGTAGGGAAAAGATTCCATTGAACCATGGTTTATTTAATAGCTATGGTTTGGTTTGGTTTGGTTTGTTTTTTTTTTATTTTTATTATTAAAAACAAAAAAAAATGGCTTTGCTTTATTTACTCACTGCCGTTTTTAAGCAAAAAAAAAAAAAAAAAAAAAACAACACCCCTTGGTTTTTAATAGGGGTGTCAAAACGAATCAATGAATCGAATTCGTATCGAATCCTAAACGAATCGAATCAAAATGTGATGGATTCGTATTCGATTCATTTATTAAACGAATCCTAATATCAGGATTCGTATTCGATTAGTTTATTAAACGAATCGAATACGAATATTCGTTTATTCGTTTAGTCAATAATACTATTTAATAAAATAATCTACCACACTTGATTTACATTAATTCTCCATAAATATATACATATGAAATATGTAATTAATATATTTACTAAAAATACCTTACAAAATATTAAAAATATTACTTTTTCTATGATAATTAGCTATAATTTCTTGAATCTTAATTGAAAATTAACAAGAACTAGTAAATAAAAATAATAAAACGAATCCTAAACGAATAAACGAATCAATGAGCTTAAATTCGTATTCGATTCGTTTAATAAACAAATCGAATCGAATTGACCCATTTATTAAACGAATCCATTTTTCCAAACCCGTATTCGCTTTAAAGCGAATCGAATCGAACGAATAAACGAATCCTAACCGAAATTACCACCCCTAGTTTTTAAGCCATTGCCGAGAGTCTTATAGAAGAGAGGGGCTGAATTTTTTTAGTTTTTGCTCTCTAAAATCAAGCAAAATCTTCACCAAAAATCACCCTAATAAATTATCATGAGCATAGAATTAATCCTTAAGAGTTTGGGGTTGATTCTTGTTCTTGAATTTCATGTAGAAGTTCAATTTTCCCTAGAGTTCAAGAGTTGAATTTTGGGAAAAAAATGGTTGCTACTTTTGAGTGATCAAACCACTTTTTGATCACCAAGACTTGTTCTTGCTCAATTTAGTGGAGTTTGAAGGAGTTCAAAAGTTTGGAAGATTCAATGAAACTTTGAAGCAACCATTCACAAATTGGAAGGCTTGAAAGCATTTTGTGGTAAATTTAATTTGTAAATTTATTTGTTCAATTTGTTGAGAAAATTATTGTGGAAGTGTTGGATAAATTGGAAGCATGTATGTGAGGATTAGAAGCATTCAAGTGTTGGAAAATTAGTATATAGATGATATGTTAATTTTGAATGATTGGATTAATATTTCAAGAGTTGAAAAATTATTTTGCATGCTTGAATTAATTTTTCAAGTGTTAGAAAATTAATTTTAGTATGTTTGGATTATTTTCAAGTGTTGGAAATAATTATGATGCTTAGATTAATTTGTCAAGAGTTGGTAGATTGATTGAAGTGTGTTGAAAATTTTTAATTAACTTATGGTAATTTTTAATGTATGGAACATGATTTTAATGCATTGGAAAATTGTAAGTTGAAATTTTTTTTTACCCACTGTTAAGGACTTCCAAATAAAATAAAATTAAAAAATATTTTATTCGCTCGGGAGTTGATCTCGGACGGATTCCGCTGCGCTCGATTTTATCTGTTCCTCACTCAACATAGAAGGCTTGTTCAACTATTGATGTCTGAGAGTTCATATATGTACTCAAAGCACCCTTCATGACTTTATGGGTTTGCATATGCAATAGGAAAAAAAATTTTATGTGAAAGGGAATGCTTGGTTACTTATGATTACCTTGGGTTTTTTTTAACTCTAGGCCTTGGTTGTCTTCCCTAAGTTGGCACCTAAATTTTGCTGCTTTAATCAGTTCCATGATCTCTCTAACGTTATGTCTATTTGTGCTCTTAGCTGCTTTCGAGGACAAATTTGTTAACCTAGATGAACCTTCAAAAAATTTGCACCTACAACATGGCCCATGATAATCCTTTTTGTCTATTACTTATGAAGGTTACTAGTCTAACATCATCCAAATATGTGTGCAAATGCTCAAGAAATCATGTATGTGTGTTAATGTCACAGACACATAATGTTTAAAGGACAATCCCATTATTTGTATCTATTCAAACTAATGCTAGCATGCACCACCATACTCACCCTTCAAGTGACATCCATCAATTCCAATAAAGGGCCAACAACCTTGGAAAAATACATTTCTTTGAACAGAAAGGAAAAAAAAAATACATTTTTAGGATTAGAAACTGTTGGAAATGGTTATCGAGCACCATTCACTTTTTGTATGAATATTTATTATTTATGCAATATAATATTTTCTTTATCATGATTTTTTTTATTCATTTATATAGTAAATTTTTTACTTTTATTTATATATTGTAAATCTAAGTGTTAAATTACTCTAAGAGATAGAGGTTTCGAGTTTCACTCGGAACCTTATATGAAATTAGTAAAGACCCAAGAGTTACAACATATGGTGATATAGTTGCAAGAGTTGCAAATGGTGTTGAGAAATATCACGCATACTCTCAAATATAAATTATTCCTGGTCTAGATATATTGACATGGGTCGGTCATTATATTGGTAAGACTAGTGCATTGTCTATATATGTAATGGACATATGGTTTGTCTCAACAGACTGTGAGCTTAGCGGAAGTTCGTATAGAAATGCAGATATTCATTAGTGGAATGAATATCGAACAAACTCATAAAAGATGACTAATAGATATTTCATAAAACTGTCAATAATTGTCTTTTCGAGTTGAGTAGTTATTGTGGTCCTTTGACTTGAGACACTACGGTGGTTTTGTGAGTGATCTTCTGTGCCTGATACCATGCATGTTAGAGACCTTTTATGGTCTGACCTCTGGATGACTGTTAGGTATAGACCGATGCTTACGAAGATCAGTGTGTGTTAAAATAAGGATTCGTCAGTCCATATGGTTGGATTATGTTTCCATAATTTTTCAGAGTATATTCCAGAAATATTTTGGCCAAAAGTTCTTTGAAGAAATTGTTTCTTTAACATTATAAATAATATTGAAAAAGAGTTTTGCATATATTATTTATTAATGGAATATAATTATGAAAATTTATTTTATATTGAATAAATAAGATTTTGACAGTAAAAACTATAACCTTACTCGATTGGAGACGGTAATGACGAAGAGATTATACATTAACGTTTTAACATCGACTTGTATGGTTCGACGTGTAGTGTTGTTTTTAGTCATGATTTGTAGGTGGGCAGACCTTTATGAATATGTGTACGAATACATGAGATATATATATAAGTAACAACCGAATGTAAGCCTAGAGAGTTCCATTATATTAAGTTTACTCGTTGAGCACTAGGGCGACTTTTCGTCAAATGTTGACAAAGTATTTTTTTTGGGTTTTTAAGAATTAAATTGTTTGATCCGATAATTCACGAGATGAATTGAATTAATTAATTTTATATCAAGAGTTTATATAAGTTTATTGTCTAATAGATGTAAATTTGATTTACATTAAATTAGTAATTAATTAGTAAATTAATTTAATTGTTAAATTAATATACAAATTAATTACTTGGTTTATACAAATAAAGCTTTTAATTAATTAAGGTAACTAAGTTAAAGCAATTGAATAATTTTGGTCAATGTAACTAAAGCTTTTAATTGTAACTAAGTTACAAAGTTGGTGAGATATTTTATTTTTTAACTTTGGTTAAGTAACATTTTTGAAACATGTGGTGTGGAGTAAAAATGCTTTCTAACCATGGTTTGTTTTTTTAATTAAATAATTTGTTTTTGTTTTTCCTTAAAAATAACAAGAATAGAAAAATATAAAAAGTGTGGCAACATTTTCATTCCTCCTCACCCCCTCACTACCGAACTTTTGAAGAAAGAAAAGAAGTTGGTTTTGTTTTTGTTTTGCTCTCAAAATCAAGCCAAATCACTCACCAAAATTACTCAAATAAATCATTATGAACATGGAATTAATCCTTAAGAGTTGAGGGTTAATTTGTGTTCTTGAAGCTTTATTTTTCCTAGGGTTCAAGAGTTGAATTTTGGGGAAAAATTGGTTGCCATTATTGAGTGATCAAACCACCTTTTGATCACCAAGATTTGTTCTTGGAGGAGCTCAATTTGGTGGAGAAAGAAGGAAGTTCAAAGCTTGGAGGATTTGGGAATTTTGGATGCAAAGCTTCAATAATTGGCAAGGCTTGAAAGCAATAGTTGGTAAATTTAATTTGTAAATTTATTTGTTAATTTGTTGATAATTTGTATTAAGAAAAATTATTGTGGAAGTGTTGGATTAATTAGAAGCATGTATGTGAGGTTCTTGAAGCATTCAAGTGTATGAAAAATTGGTATATAGTTGATAGATTAATTTTGTATGCTTGGATTAATTTTTCAAGTGTTGGAAAATTAATTTAATGCTTGGATTTAATTTGTCAATAGTTGATAAATTGATTTAAGTGTTCAAAATATTTTTTTGAGCTTATGGAAAATTTATTTTGATGCGTTGGAATAAAGTAAGTTGATAAAAAATTTTAAACATTGTTTTTTAGCTATTGCCGAAAAAAATATTTTTATTCACTCGGGATTTGATCTCGAACGGGTTCCGCTGTGCTCGGCATTGCCGTTCCTCACTCAACATAAACTTCATCACAAAGGACATTACGATATGCTCACGAATTAGTTTGGTGTATTACTGAAGCATACTGATACAATTTCAAATACCCTTTTGAATGATCTCTTACCACTTGTTCTACCCCTATACATTGTTAATCTCCCCACTCTCAACCCATAATTCTCATGAATATAATTCTTCAATACATGTACCTTCACTTGAGAAGCAACTGTGACCTGTCCTAGTATCTTACTAGCAATCCAATTGCTAGTTACCTTGAGTGATTTTGTTGTACGTATGTCTGCAAGTATGCTTCTTGTTGATCTGTCTAATAATGAATTCATTTTTTTCATTTAGCCTTGCATAGTAAACAAACCAAGGACATTCAGGAATTTTATATTTAGCCTTAGGACTTTTTGATTCGGTGTAGACCCTCTTAATATCAAATTCTTTCCTAATCATCACATCATTTAATACATCTCTAAATACGACCTGTATGTATCCCATCAGATTCTACTTTGTAGTCATGTTTCTCTATGTATTTATTCAACTTTGTAGTACTAAGATTAACATCATCATCGAAAGAGTCAACTTCATGTCTATTATCATCAGGCAACATATATTCTTCATTAAACCTTTCACTCTCGTCTACAATTTTATTGTCATCAAACCACTCACTATCATTCTCAGCATCGTTCTTATCCTCATTACAACATCATTTGTCTTCACAATCTAACAGCAAAGCATCCTTGTCATCTTGTAATAAGTCCTCTTCAGCTTTTGTAGTTGTACGATTAGGAGTTTCATTCACTAGCTTAAGCACAATTGCACCCCTAAGATTTTCAACAAAGACTATCAAAGTGAAGAGGGGCATAAAGATGATACCAGAGCATCGGGTAGCATAAATAACTTCTTCATTGTAATTTCAGAATCCAACAAACCCTTCATATTGTAATTTAGCTTCATAAACTGAAGTTGAAATTTATCTTCCGATTCAAAGCCAAACTGTCTTGGCAAATTTTAATGCCTCAGATTTCGTGTTTTCAATAGTGTACTGATTAGGATCTATCGGGCGGGCCTATGCTATGGGATGCCTTTTGCCCTTGTATGAAATTACCATCTCTCTCTATTGGAAACATTGAACTTTGAGATGAAATTTATGCCTACAACAATAATATAAATTAATGAAATATCACAAAACCTAACTAAACCCTGAAAAATGAAGGGTTTGCAACTTGTAATATAACCTAAACTAAACATATATACAATCAAAACTAAATAACCATTCTACAACTCTCAAAATAGTATTTTTAAATGAAAAATCATAAAATTCCTAACATAAAATATAAATGTTCACTAACACGAATTTAGGATTTGTAAAAAAAAATTGATTAAGATCATGCAAGAACAAAAAAAATTTCAATATGAAGATTAAACATGATATATATATGAAAAAACTTTGAGTTGTAAATAAACCTCACCCGTCTTTGCCGAAGCAACAACTGAAGAGAAGACAAGTTTGAATAATATTTCTCTCTTACTATTCATAATGCCATTAAGCATTATATATACACAATGTTTGAAATTTGAAATACAAAAGAGATTACAATAAAAGGAAAGAATTAATTACTGGATAAATGTTACAAATTATTAAAGATTTGAGATCCCTTGATTTTATCCCTTCAATTACTCATCTTGATTGTGTAATCTTATCATGCCCCCGCAAGATCGACGGTCGGGGAGAGAGGCCGATCTTGGACTTTAGTGTGTTGAAAGGAGACCGAGCAAGTGGTTCGGTGAGGGCGTCTGCTAGTTGATCAGCTCCAGTGATGTGGGAGACCCGGAGTAGACCAGTCTGAACTTGTTCCCGGATGAAGTGGTAGTCGAGCGCGACATGTTTCATTCGCGAGTGGAACACAGGATTGGAGCATAAATTGGTTGCACCAACATTGTCACAGTAGATGACTGGTTGGGGAGAGAGAGTAACGCCAAGTTCGGTAAGAAGAGCACAAATCCATCTAATTTCTGCAGCAGTGGAGGCTACTGATCGGTACTCAGCTTCAGTGGAGGATCAAGCAACCGTGCGTTGTTTCTTGGAGTTCCAGGAGATAGGATTGTGACCAAGATAGACTATGTAAGCACCTGTGGAGGTGTAATCATCCTTGTTATCAGCCCAATCAGCATCGGAGAAGGCATGAAGTGCGAGAGGGGAGTTGTGGCGGAGGAATATGCCATGGTCCAGAGTGCCACAGAGATATCGCAGTAATCGCTTAACTGCATGCCAATGATCAGTGGTCGGTTGATGCATGAACTGAGAAAGTTTGTTCACAGTATAAGCAATGTCCGGTCGAGTGAGTGAGAGATACTGGAGGCTGCCAACAACAGTTCTGTACTCGGTCGGATCAGGTAAAGGAGAGCCAGAATGTAATGTGAGTGTCGGGTTTGTTGCCATAGGAGTTGGGGCTGGCTTGGCATCAATCATATGGTTTCTGGTCAGTAGATCGGCAATGTACCTGCGTTGACTTAAGAAAAGATCATTGTTGTGGTTAGTGACCTCCACCCCAAGGAAATAAGCAAGTTGGCCAAGATCCTTGAGAGAGAAGCGCTGTGAGAGTTGGGTAATGAATCTGTGGACAGCTTGAACATTATTCCCGGTTATGATGATGTCGTCGACATAGACTAGGAGATATAACGTGGTGTTGCTGTTGTTGAAGATGAACAGTGAGGTGTCGGCGTGTGAGTTGGTGAAGCCGGACTTTAGAAGAAATTGACGTAGTTCATGGTACCATGCTCGAGGGGCCTGTTTGAGACCGTAGATGGCCTTTTTAAGTTTACAGACGTGACGGGGATGGTCCCGATCAATGAAACCAAGGGGTTGGGACATATAGACATCTTCAGTGAGACTGCCTTGAAGAAAGGCATTGTTGATATCAAGTTGTCGAAGAGACCATCCTTGACTGACCGCAAGGCTGAGAACAATTCGAACAGTGGTCGGCTTGACGACTGGGCTGAAGGTTTCATAGTAATCCACACCGGGACGTTGATGGAATCCTTTGGCAACTAATCGAGCTTTGTACCTGTCAATAGAACCGTTAGCATTAAATTTTGTGCGAAAGATCCATTTACAGCCGACCAGGTTTTGGTCGGGACTGGGTGGCACTAGTTCCCAGGTCCCATTGTGAAGAAGAGCATTATATTCTTCTGTCAGAGCTTGTCGCCATTTAGGGTCCTTGAGGGCTTGGGTAATGTTGGAGGGTTCGAGTGTAGGGTGATGAAGCTGGGTGTTGAGGTTAAGTTTTTGGATCGGTTTATGAAGGTTGTTCTTGGACCTTGTAACAATAACACGTGCTGTGCTGGAGGGTGGTTTTGGGTGGTCGGTTGTGGTGTGGTCGGCTATGTTGACTGATGTTGAGGGATCATGTGGTCGGGCGGTTTTGGTATGGTCGGTTATGGTGTGGTCGGCTGTTGTTGACTGATGTTGAGAGATCATGTGGTCGGTCGAGGTTTGTGTTAAAGGGGAGGGATGGTAGGTCGGGGCGTGCGATACCTGGTGATCGGGGTTGTGTGGTTGATGCGATAGGTTATGTGGTCGGTTGGTGTGGTCGGGTAATGATGGTATTCTGAGTGGTTCATCTGGTCGGTCAGGGTGCGGGTGGTCGGCTATGACCTGTGTAGTGGTGATACTTGTGGAATTGTTGTGTGTAGGAAGGCGGGTTGGGATAGGAGCACCAGTGGGTGGTACATCCTGTGGTGGTGCAGGGTCGGTAGTCGGTGATGGTGAGTTTAGGATCGGGAAGGTCATGGAGGACCATTCAGAGATAGTGGACGGGGTGGTATGGGTAGGGGATTTTTGTGATGTGGCAAAGGGAAAGATTGACTCAACGAATCGGACATGTCGGGAGGAGTAAACTCTAAATGTGGAGGGGTCGATACAGAGATAAGCTCTCTGAGTGAGAGAATAGCCGACGAAGACACAGGGAGAGGACCTGGACTCTAGTTTGTGAGATGTATAAGGGCGAAGCCAAGGGTAGCAGAGACAGCCAAAGCTGCGCAGCTTTGAGTAGTTCGGCATATGGCCGAGGAGTTGGAGATAAGGTGATTTGTGTTGTAAGGTCGGTGTAGGCATGCGATTTATAAGGTAGACGGCAGTGGAAAAGGCAAAGGGCCAGTATGAAAGAGGCATGGATGAGTGGGTAAGGAGTGAGAGGCCTGTTTCGACTATATGTCGGTGACGACGTTCAGAGTACCCATTGTGTTCTGGAGTGTGAGGAGGGGAAGTGAGATGTGAGACCCCATTGATGGTGAGGAAGGAAGAGAGAGCTTGATATTCCCCCCCATTGTCGGAGTAGAGAGTGAGGATTGGTCGGTTGAAGAATTTTTCGACTAGTGTCTTGAAGTGTACAAAGACATCTCTAGTGTCCGACTTTCGTTTGAGGGGATAAAGCCAAATATATTTGGTGAAGTGGTCGACAAAGATTATATAGTATTTGAAGTTATCAAACGAGTAGACCGGGGAGGTCCATAAATCAGTGTATATAACCTCAAGAGGTGTAGATGTAGTAAGAGTAGATGAAGAGAACGGTAGCTTGTGACTTTTATTGCATTGACACGAATTACAATTAAATTTAAGATAAGAGGAAAGAGCAACATCTGAATTAAATGAGGACATGATATTTTTGAAGACCGACGAGGATGGGTGCCCGAGCCGATGATGCCACTCAGGTATAGTAGTTCTGACACTGGAAAAGGTGACTAGAGGGGACCGAGTGGGGGAGGCCGGCCATTCGTATACACCATCTTTAGTCCGACCCTGCAGTAGAATTGCCCCCGTGCGAAGATCCTTCACATGAAAGGAAGAGGGTAAGAACTCAATGGAAGTTTTATTGGACTTGCAAAATTGTGAAATGGAGATAAGATTACGTTTCATAGTGGGAACATATAAAACATTAGATAAGTTGAAAGAGTGAGAATGAGTTTTAAGAGAGGTAGAACCATGATGAGAAATAGGGAGTGCAGTGCCGTCACCAATCATGATTTCATCTGTGCCGTCATATGGAGTGTGGAGAGCAAGGTTGTGGAGATCGGTAGTGACATGATGTGAGGCTCCACTGTCGAGAAGCCAGGCTGGGTTTGCGGAAGATGTGGTGATGACATTAGCTTGATATTGCCAGGGACTGCTTTGGCGAGGGCTGTTGTAGTGTTGGGGCGGGGGGGTGGTTGTTGCGCATGTGGAAAGTGTTGGCGGAAGAGAGGGCATTGGGAGACCACATGACCTTGGTTGTGACACCATTGGCACCGACCAAGAAAAGGACGAGTAGGTGGTCGGTCTGTTCTAGGGCTGTTGGGAGTGTTTCTGGGGGGTTGAGGGTTGTTGGGTGGGGCAAACCGACCGGGCTGGGCAGTGTGATGAGGATGAGGTCGATTGTATGTCCGAACATTGGTGGGATGGGCAGATGCGGGGTGGTGGTAAGGTGTTTTAGTCCTGTTGTTGAGAGATAACTCCTTGTTGATAAGTTTTTCATGGAGTTCATCAAACAAAATAGTTGAGTCACGGCCATTGACAGAGTCGATGATGGACTGATAGGTATCATCAAGTCCATCAAGTACCTTTTCAATGAGATCTTCATTGTCAAGAGGTTTTCCAAGGGCGGCTAGTTGATCGGCTGTGGTTTTGATGGATTGCATGTACTCGGTTATTGATTTTGGGCCTTTGGTGATGTGTTTAAGATGATCTTTGAGTTGTTTGATATGACCACGAGAGGGGCGGGCATAGGTGTTGGCAAGGGTTTGCCAGGCTTCATAGGTGGTGGTAGATTGGGTGATGAGAGGAACCAGAGATGGTGAGAGGGTGCCGACCAGAGCTGCAAAGATTAGTTTGTCTTGGCGTAGCCAGGTGCGATATGCGGGATTGGGAGAAGGTACATTGTTTGTGTTGATTGTACGTGGTGGGGTGGGTTGATTTCCATCAATGTAATCATGTAGGTCATAGCCGATGAGGGTGGCTTCAATTTGGGTTTTCCAGGAGAGGTAATTTGTTGATGTGAGTTTGATTGAGTTGTGGATAGTAACAATGATTAGAGGTTTTGTTGGGTCTTGGGCATTGGGGATGACATTTTGGGTACCATCGGTGGCCATTGAACAGAAAAAGGGGAGAATGTGGTCGGAAAAAAAATTTTAGATAATGGATCTCAGCTCTGATACCATGAAGAGAAGACAAGTTTGAATAATATTTCTCTCTTACTATTCATAATGCCATTAAGCATTATATATACACAATGTTTGAAATTTGAAATACAAAAGAGATTACAATAAAAGGAAAGAATTAATTACTGGATAAATGTTACAAATTATTAAAGATTTGAGATCCCTTGATTTTATCCCTTCAATTACTCATCTTGATTGTGTAATCTTATCAACAACTACCACCAAAACGAATCTTGGCCAAGTTTTTCAAGTTTATGAACTCTCAATGATAATTTCCAACGAAAATGTATGAAAAAATGGGTAAAATATTTGGCGCAGCTGATAGGATTTGGAATGAAAACATGGCATGTAAAACCCACTTTCAAACAATAAACAAAGAAAATGTTTCTTTTTTAGCTTTTTGAGGAGTAGTGAACGATACCGTATAAAACTCAATAAAACGATGTGTTTCTTTCGATGAAAATACGGATTTGCCTTTATGATTTTGACAATTTGCAAATTGGGGTTAAATATTGGTTGGCAAACGTCCATTTTTTTCACATCACAAATTATTTGTCAAGGTATGTCTATTTTCACATAGGGTTTATGTGTATATATGTTATTTTCTAAAAAAATGAGTATTTTTTCCGAACATCATTTAATCTTTGGGTGGATAAATGATAATTCCCCTTTATATATGTGTGTGTCGGATGTGCTAACCTGAATGTGTTGGAACTTCAGTTTTCATGTTACATATCCATAACGATTGTCTCTAGATTGATTACAATAAATTTGAAAGATAAATATCCAAATTTAATTTGTCTATTAGGAGATTAACTACACCAAACTTGAAAGTTCAAACTCTAACTATATAGAAACCTGACAGTCATAAGAATATGACAATACTAAGTTTGGTTGCATTTATTGCATAATGGAGGACACATAGAGAAAATGGGCCAGTTTGAGATTAGGCATGAATGGAAGAGCCGAAGGTCATTAGTAATTAAGAATTTAATAAGCTTTTGCAAATTATTTCAGCCACCTAATTTTTTATCTCTTAACTATGCCCCCATAATTACAATAAATTATAATGATCTTTTAATAAAAATTAGATCTCCTAATAACAATAAATTACAATGATATTTTTTAATAAAAATTTAGAATGATTGGTAATTAA
Source organism: Zanthoxylum bungeanum (assembly GCA_019454045.1). Taxonomy (NCBI): domain Eukaryota; kingdom Viridiplantae; phylum Streptophyta; class Magnoliopsida; order Sapindales; family Rutaceae; genus Zanthoxylum; species Zanthoxylum bungeanum. The sequence continues at coordinate 29,962 of SKCR01034012.1, forward strand.
ATCACTCCTTTATCCATATAAACATGATTCTATAGAAGTTTTAGAGATGATAGGTTTGAAGAAATATATTTTCCTTGTTATTCACAATGGCATTTTGCACTACATATACAAAATATTTGAAATTTAAAATTGGAAGGAGATTACAAAGATAGGAAGGTATTAACTACTAGATAAATGTCATAATATGAAAGATTTAGATTCCTTGATTTTCTCCATTTGATTGGTTTGATTGTGTAATCTTATCATGCCCCCGCAAGATGGACGGTCGGGGAGAGAGTCCGATCTTGGACTTGAGTGTGTTGAAGGGTGACCGAGCAAGTGGTTTGGTAAGGGCATCTGCTAGTTGATCGGTTCCCGAGATGTGTGAGACCCGGAGTAGACCATCTTGAACTTGTTCTCGGATGAAGTGGTAGTCAAGTGCTACGTGTTTCATGCGTGAGTGAAAAATAGGATTGGAGCATAAATTGGTCGCCCCAACATTGTCACAGTAGATTACTGGTTGGAGAGAGAGGGTGACCCCCAGCTCAGTGAGGAGAGCACAAATCCATCTGAGTTCGGCGGCAGTGGAGGCTACTGATCGGTACTCTGCCTCGGTGGACGAGCGTGCAACCGTGCGTTGTTTCTTGGAGCTCCAGGAAATAGGATTGTGACCCAGATACACTATGTAAGCACCAGTGGAGGTGAAGTCATCTTTATTACCAGCCCAATCAGCGTCGGAAAAGGCATGGAGTGAGAGAGGGGAGTTGCGGCGGAGAAATATGCCATGGTCCAGAGTGCCACAGAGATATCGTAGTAGACGCTTGACTGCAAGCCAATGTTCAGTGGTCGGTTGATGCATAAACTGAGAAAGTTTATTTACTGTGTAAGCAATATCTGGTCGTGTGAGGGAAAGATACTGGAGGCTGCCGACAACAGTTCTGTACTCGGTCGGATCAGGTAAAGGAGATCCAGTTGTTAATGTAAGTGTCGGGTTTGTTGGGAGAGGTGTTGGGGCTGGCTTGGCGTCCATCATGTGGGTTCTTGTTAGAAGATCGGCAATGTACTTGCGTTGGCTTAGGAAAAGATTACTGTTGTGGTTAATAACCTCCACCCCAAGGAAATAAGCTAGCTGGCCAAGGTCTTTGAGAGAGAAGCGCTGTGAGAGTTGGTCAATGAATCGTCGGATAGCTGCAGCATCATTTCCAGTAATGATAATGTCGTCGACGTGGACTAAGAGATAAAGTGTGGTGTGGCTGTTGGAGAAGATGAACAGTGAGGTGTCGGCCTGTGAGTTGGTGAAGCCGGACTGGAGAAGAAACTGTCGCAGTTCATGATACCATGCTCGAGGGGCTTGTTTGAGGCCGTAGATGGCTTTGCGAAGTTTACAGACGTGATTAGGATGATCTTGATCAATGAAGCCTGGAGGTTGTGACATATAAACATCTTCAGTGAGAGTGCCTTGGAGAAAGGCATTGTTGATGTCAAGTTGTCGGAGAGACCATCCTCTGCTGACCGCAAGACTGAGAATAATGCGAACAGTGGTCGGCTTGATAACCGGGCTGAAGGTTTCATAATAATCCACGCCAGGACGTTGATGGAATCCTTTGGCAACTAATCGAGCTTTGTACCTGTCAATAGAACCATTAGGATTAAATTTGGTGCGAAAGATCCACTTACAGCCGACCAGGTTTTGGTCGGGACAGGGTGGCACTAGTTCCCATGTCCCATTGTGTAGAAGAGCATTGTACTCCTCTGACAGAGCATGGCGCCACTTAGGGTCCTTGAGGGCTTGGGTAATGGTGTTGGGTTCGAGATTAGGTTGCTGAAGCTGGGCGTGGAGGTTAAGTTTTTGTATTGGTTTGTGGAGGTTGTTTTTGGAACGTGTGACAATGACACGGGGTAAGATGGAGGGTGCATGTGGGTGGTCGGTTATGGGGTGGTTGGGTATGGGTGGTGAAGTTGAGGGTTCAAGTAGTTGTTCGTTGGCAGTGTGGTCGGGCTCGGTGGGTATGGTTGAGTGGTCATGTGTGGGGTCGGTATTTTGGTGGTCGGTCACGGATGTTGTAGTTGAGTGGTTAAGTGGTCGGTATGTGTTGGTCTGGTCGGTGTTCGTTGGTGGTCGGGATTGAGCAGGTGGAGGGTCGTGGGCTGTGTAGTTGGGTTGGGTTGTGATCGGGCTGGTTGTATGAGGTCGGTTGGAACGTGGGTTGTCGGCGAGGGGTACTGGATGCGCATGGGTTCGGTTGAGGTTTGAGTGATTGGCTAGGTGTGGTAATTCAGGCCGTGTATGTGGTCGGTCAGGATTGGTTTGATTGGTAATAGATGAGGATGCCCTGGATTGGTTATGTCCGACATGACCGATGTGGTCGGTTGGGGTTTGAGAAGTGATGGTAATGTGAGATGGAGGGTGTGGTCAGATATGGGAAAGAGCCATATGTATTTGGTGAAATGGTCGATAAAGATTATGTAGTATTTGAAGTTATCGAAGGAGTAGACCGGGGAAGTCCATAAATCTGTATATATAACTTCAAGAGGTGCAGATGTAGTGAGAGTAGAGGAAGAGAACGGTAATTTGTGACTTTTATTGCACTGGCAAGCATTACAATGAAAATTTGAAAGAGAGGAAATAGAAACAGCAAAAATAAATGAAGACAGGATGCGTTTAAAGATGGACGACGAGGGATGCCCGAGCCGATGATGCCACTCAGGTACAGAGGTGCTGACACTTGAAAAGGCGATTGGAAGCGACTGAGTGGGGGAGGTCGGCCATTCGTATACACCATCGTTAGTCCGACCTTGTAACAGAATTGCCCCCGTGCGAAGATCATTCACATGAAAAGAGGATGGTAAGAACTCAATGGAAGTGTTGTTGGACTTGCAAAATTGAGAAATGGAGATGAGATTACGTTTCATATGGGGAACATATAACACATTGGATAATGTAAAAGAGTTAGTTAAAGTATTAAGAGAGGTAGAACCATGGTGGGAAATGGGGAGTGCAGTGCCGTCACCAATCATTATTTCATCCGTGCCGTCATAAGGGTGGTGGAGAGCGAGGTTGTTGAGATCAGTAGTGACATGATGTGAGGCTCCACTGTCGAGAAGCCAGGCAGGGTTGGTTGAAGGGTGGGTGGTAACATTTGCTTGATATTGCCAGGGATTGGTCGGGCGAGGACTGGGCGAGTTGGTCGGCCTGGTTGGGGGTTGCGCACCTGGGACGTTTTGGCGGAAGAGAGGGCATTGAGAGACCACATGGCCTTGGTTGCGGCACCATTGGCACCGACCAAGAAAGGGTCGAGGAGGTGGTCGGTCGGTTCTTGTGTTTGTGGTAGAGTTTCTGGGGAGTTGGGGGTTGGTGGTGGGTGCAAACCGACCGGTCTGGGCAGTGTTATTAGGATGAGGTCGGTTGTAGGTGCGAACATTGGTGGGATGTGCGGAAGCCGGGTGGGAATGGGAGCTGGTCCTGTTGTGGAGAGATAACTCCTTGTTGATGAGTTTTTCATGGAGTTCATCAAAGAGAATGGGGGAATCACGGCCATTGACAGAGTCGATGATGGACTGGTAGTTATCGTCAAGTCCATCAAGTACTTTCTCAATTAGATCTTCATGGTCAAGAGGTTTTCCTAGGGCGGCTAGTTGATCGGTTGTGGCTTTGATGGATTGCATGTAGTCGGTAATGGTTTTAGTACCTTTGGTGATGTGTTTGAGATGATCCTTGAGTTGTTTGATGTGACCACGAGAAGGTCGTGCATAGGTGTTGGCGAGAGTTCGCCAGGCTTCAGAGGTGTTGGGAGATTGGGTGATAAGAGGAACTAGAGATGGTGATAGGGTGCCGACCAGAGCTGCAAAGATGAGTTTGTCTTGGCGTAGCCAGGTGTGATATTCGGGATTTGGTGAAGTTTCTCCATTACGGGTGATGTTCCGAGGTGGGGTGGGATGATTTGCATCTATGTGGTGTTGTAAATCATAGCCGATGAGAATGGCTTCAATTTGGGTTTTCCAGGAGAGGTAATTGGTTGATGTGAGTTTGATGGAGTTGTGGATGGCAACTATGATCAAGGGTTTTGTAGGTTCTTGGTTGTTGGGAATGACATTTTGGGTACCGTCGGTGGCCATTGAAGCAGTGGATCAATGTTTGGTAAGAGGTGTTTGGAAAAAAAAAATTAGAGAATGGATCTGGGCTCTGATACCATATAGAAGTTTTAGAGAAGATAGGTTTGAAGAAATATATTTTCCTTGTTATTCACAATGGCATTTTGCACTACATATACAAAATATTTGAAATTTAAAATTGGAAGGAGATTACAAAGATAGGAAGGTATTAACTACTAGATAAATGTCATAATATGAAAGATTTAGATTCCTTGATTTTCTCCATTTGATTGGTTTGATTGTGTAATCTTATCAGATTCTATATTCAAAATTTTATTTTAAATCAAAAGATTTTATTATCTGAATTAGTTGATTCCTAAAAAGAAGACATACAATCGAAATAAATGATTACATATTAATCCAAAAATTATCATATTGGAATGAAAAGAAAAATAGACATTATTGTGAGAGGAAAGATGAAATAATATTGTGGTGTGTTTAATAGTAATAACAATTTGGTTTACTTCCATTTTAAGCACACGCCTTGGATTCTTTGTCTCCTTTCTAGTGGGGTCATTGAAAAAAAATGGATCAAAATCACGATTAATTCTTTGTTAAAATCATGTTGCATCTGCAAGAGCATGACATATAAATAGGAAGAAGCCTATAATAAAATGAGAAGCCGTTAACCAACTTCTGAAAGAGACATAATTAACTACATTGATCTTGATATGTACGCTGACTATAAAATTTAAAGAACCTAAAAGAGTATGCATCATATTATAGACACTGTATTTTTGCATATAGCTCGATGATAAGTTTCTTATGAAGACACATTCTGAAAATTTGGAAATTTTAAGTATGAAAGTCAAAAAGGAAAGGAACTTCAGGGAATATAGCCAAAAGCTAGTCGAACATCACTTATGTTCGACATACCTTCTCTCTAAACCAGAACATCGGGTCGTACATAACAAAGTTGTCATTGGATGAACAAATTGTTAGTTACTGAAGTTAAGAAATCTGGTTACGTCCTACTAGACATATAATTCAAATCTATTATCTGATCGGACATGTATCGATTTGGAAATCATGTATCGATTTGGAAATAATCATGCACATCTTCATTTACTGAAATCATGGGCATGATTATGTCCGGTCAGATGTATATCTCAAAATATATATCTGATCAGATATGTCTCGAGCTGTAATCGACACGACAGATTGGCAAACACCGGAGAATGGGAGAGGATTCTGTCCCCTCATTCCATTCTTAGCCCCTTTCATTTTCTATTAAAAAAAAGAGATTCAGGGGCTAGTGAGGGAGGATACCCAATCAGAAGTTCGGATAGACATTAAAGAAACCATAAAAAAATCTAAAATAGTGAAAGATAAAGTGAGAAGTAAAAATCCACCTGTGGAGTTCCTTCCCCTGGTGTGAATCCAACAACGACTTAGACTTTAGAAAGGGTATTCTGAGCCACAACATAAGTAAAAGTACGACATGAGGTCACCCTCTTTATTTATAAACATTTTGGAGTTTATGTGATAACACAATATCTCCGGTCGGTCGTGATTTACGTCCGATCAAACATGCACACATACCTGACTAGATACAGATATATTCGGCCCCGCGAACTGCTTTATGTATTTTATTGTATGTCTAGTTATCTTATGTGTTAACCGATGTTATTCCCGTATGCATGTTTAGTTGTTCGTTTTTCTGTTTTCATTTATGATATGCATGTGCTGTTTAAGAAATGATTAATTTGCTTGCCCTGTTTACTATCTGGTTTGTGAAATATATCCAGCCAGACTTGTCATATGTCCGATAGGACTTGCTTTATATCTGGATGCATGATCCCGTGTTATATAGGATAGAAACCTGAACATAAGTTACATAGCCGATTCTGAATAGACGGTAGTCTGGTTTCTCACTCGAGATACAATTCTACGTACCATTAAGAGACTACCATTTCGTTATGAATACATCCGAAAATGCATGTTTATTATTCCTGTTATTGCGTATGAATGTTTTCGCGTTTCTGTAACACACAGTATATCCGACTTGACCTCCAATAAGTTCGACCAGCATGAGATTGAATGATATATTCGGCCGATCCTAGGCCATGTCCGGCCAGGCCTACACGCTTCAACGTATTTTAGCTTGTTTAATTACTGTTGTAATATTTTATTTTCGCATATAAACTTTACTTATTTATTTACCGCTTTTAGTGTTTGCGCTATGATGTGTGCTTTATAAACTGTAGTGCACATGACTGCATTATAAGATATTATGATACCTCATTTAAGAGTAAATATTATACTGGTATCAGTAAGGGATCATTTCGAACCCAAATGAGATTTGGGTTTAAGGTCGGACTTTGCAAGGGGTGTAGCGTAGTCTTAAATCATTTCTGGTGCCTCATACCGGGTGGCAACTTCCTTATTCTTCGATTAGTCTCCCTGTGAGACTATCCTACTCTCTATGAGCTGCGAGCCTAACAATGTAGTGGTCGCCGACGTCATAGGCATAACGGTAAACCCCGCTCCGCTCCTACACATATATTCAGTAGAACGTCAGTATTGCTAAGGTTGTATTGCATAACGTTTTTCCAACCTATTGAAGTCTAAACCGTTGGAACTTCTTAAAAGTGCTAACCATGGAGGACACATACTCTAAAAACCCATAGTTTTTATTCCAAAAATGACCTCTCCAGTAGGGAACCCGTATTTACATTTATAGATGATGATAAAATGTTGAATGAGACAATCAGACATTCAAAAATTTTTCAGAACATTCTCATTTGATGATAAAGGTGGCAAAAAAGTCCGAGCTCGGCCCGATTTCAAAAAAACTCGGGCCAAGCTTTAAAATAGGCGGCCCGAGCTTAAAATAACATAAAAATTATATATTTATAAAATATATATATATTTACATTATATTTAAAAATGGATCCGGGTAAAACCCGGCCCGGTAATAACCTGAGCCGGGCTTTTTCCTAACCTGGGCCTAAATTCGAACCCGGTTCATTGCCACCCTTACTTGATGGAAACCAAACCAGCCATGTCCAGTTATGTAACCTGCGTCAGTTACTCCATGCAACAGCGGTTGGCTTACCATTTACTAATGGGTCGAGTTTGAACAAACACATCTCAAATTGGAGAAAATCTTTGGTGCAACAGTGGTACCACGTCATCCATGCAACAAGCCAATCATCTTTCGCCACGCGTGCTAAAAAGTCAAAAAACAACTAAAAAATAGGAAGAAAATTAAACATGTTAGTTTTTAATTGGTTGGTGGTACCACGTCATCCATACCACTGTTGCACCAAAGATTTACTCCTCAAATTGAAGTGTTGTTTTTTAATTTTTTTTATTATATTGAAATAATCCAATATCTTAAATTTTGAGTTATTATTTTTATTACATTTTTTCAAGCACAAATTTAAATTTAAAAAAAAAAAAGTTGTAAATTATGATATTTTTTGTTCAAGTCTCGTTCATTTTCCATCCCTATGTAGGCTGGGGGATCAAGGTCAATACTATAAACCCACTGTGTTTAGCAAATTAAACTCATTTAGCCGGCACCTATGAAAAAGCAAATTAAGGTCAAATTTCTTGCATGCGTTCTAATTCAAATCACCCTCTTAATTCTTAGGCATCTTTCGATAAAATGATACCATTAATTAATAAATATATAACATGTGAAATTATATTAAATATAATTATAATTTATTTAATTATTTTTTATTATTTTAACACGGATTACAAGATATTATTGAATTCTTGGTGATCATAATACCACACTAGATTTTTTCCAGACGGCAAAGATTTAAATAGGAAAGCAAGAACCTTCACCCAAACAGACAGGCATGGAAGTAGTGTATTGCAAGTTGCCAAAGCTGAATGCTCTCAGACAGAATCAAATAAATTATTTCGTGACATATCAAAGGGTTGCAAAATCTGTAGATTCCGTGTGTAGAATTGTTATTGATTCAGATGATGCTATCTATTTGATTTGTAATTTAAATTTGAATTTTTGTTATTATATTTTTTAATTTGTAATTTGTAATTTGAATTTCTAATGCTATTGACAATTGTCTTTGATTTATATTTCTCATTCATGCATTACAAACCTTCCCTATTCTATATAAAGGAGCCGAATGATGAATAAAGATATGCAGATTTGAATTTAATTAAGGTTTCTTAAATTTGAAGTGAGATGCTAAAATCATCTTAGAGGTTGGATGCAAGCAAGACACCTTCTGTAATTGACCGTGGCATTAGCCCACCAACACAGCAATTGTGAAAAAGCAGGTTCAATTTTAAAAAAATAAATAAAATAAAATAAAATAAAATAAAAAAAAAAGAAGAAGAAGAAGAAGAAGAGAACTTGAATGAAGCAGATTAAGGTCAGAGAAGATATAATCACACAAGAATGTCCCATTTCTCGCATGTGTTAGCTTGAGGAAGCAAGGGTTCTGAGACCTTCCTCCAAATCCAAAGAGATAGCTATAGAAGAATAGAATTGCAAGTTGCAAAAACTTAAGGCTTTAAGGCAAGAAAATCATTCCTTGTAAGGCATCCTTGAACAGAGTCAAATCAATTATCAAGTAAGACATATCCAAGGGGACCAGGGCAGGGAGAATGATTCTTACAAGGTTTTACAAGAGCTGCAAAAGCAGATAAGGAATCCTGTCAAGCTTCAACCCAATAGAGTTTCTCTTCTATCCTTCAGTTGTAACATTCAAGGAACTGTGAGCTCATCACAAAAATAAAGCATCATTCTCTCAATATAGTTAGGAAAAAAGACAATGACGTCATGCAATGCAATTGCTAGGGTTTGATGGTGACAGCTTACAATTTTGTGGTGGAAGGTTTTTCTGCTGTTTTAGGGATAAGACCAATTGAATAAGTTTTGAAATAAAACAAAAAAATATATGAGCGGCATCAAACCAATAACTCAGAACATGTCAAGTTTCCGATATAAAGGAATCCACTGTGCAACAGAAAGAACACGATGCTATGGGAACTGATATGTTCTCCTTACAAATTAGTGTAACGACATAATAAATACATATAATCAGAAGAGGCTTAACAATGAGAGCAAAATTTATCCAGTAGCAGAACGATTTAGTGTAACGACATAATAAATACATATAATCAAAGAAAACGTTGTACATATAATGTAGCAGATAAATGGTTAACAAACTCAAACCAGATTCTAATGAAGAACACAAACTTTGTGAAGCTGCAGTATCATACATTGAAAAACCATGAATTAGCAAACAGTTAAATTGATGTATTTGGATTGAATCGAATTAAGTAAACCAAGGATCTAAACAGAAATGTTGTGATCATATTCCGTATGCCAAGCACCAAATCAAATAAATAGGTTCTGAAAATCAGTCTTTAAATTAATCTATAGTTTTAATCCATCTTTCAGCATTGGAGGGCCCAGGTTCACCCAAGATAGTTGTTCTCGATGCACACTAGAAAGAACCCCCAGAGCAAGAAAGATCGAATCGAACCTTAGTATTTAGGCTAATGCTCCCAGTCCCTTCAACAGAATTTGAAGATCCACTAGCAACCAGCAACTCTGATCCTCATACTTCAAACCAAACTCTCACTCCGTCAGAGCAAATTCCAGCTAAACTTATTGCTGCCTATTTGGACATGGTAGATTGGCTAACCAAACATCCAAATTCAATTAAGAACATTTCTGACATAAAAATGAGTTATCAAAAGCATATTGTATTTTACTACAATTAGCTAAGAATTGTCGAGGACAAGCAAATCTTAAGTCTCAACCAATTTTCAATGACCAAGATCACACAAAATTCCCATCGCATTGAGATAGTTAACCAAGGTTCAAATTTTAAATCAACAAACAAGTCACTAATTGATGGCACAAAACTCCAGCGCGACTAATATTTTATTGTTGCAACGCAGCAAGCATACATTAACTTACATGAAACTAGTTTAGTTCTAGTGCCAAAAGGCATAAACAGCAGTGGAAATATAAACCAACAGAGCAGTGGAAACCAACACAACCAAGGCGGCTACGGCATGAATAGCAGATTTACTTCCACAAGACAACATCCCCAACCGAATCTGGATAACATTAACAATTGAAAGCATCAAAAACAGGCAACCCATCACGGACCCTATAGCCGAACCCATCATACCAAACCTCAAAACCTTCAAATTAATGTGGGCTCGAAACGCTTCATCAACATCTTTACTATTAATCAAGTTAATGGCCAGTTTAAGACCCTGAGCAACTAATGACGAGAACAAAAAGAAACTGAAGGAGACAACCTCAAATACCAAGAGCTTTTTGGCCACGTCAACGCCTGCATCACAGGCAGATGGGTTCTCGAGGCTGTGCTGCCCTTGAGTCGTTAAAGAAAGCCCCACAAAGACAGCAATTGTGAAGAGGGAGTTCACGTTAACGATGCCATCTAAGGCTGTGACGTGGACGCTCGTTGTTGATGATGAAGATGATGAACTGACTCTTCTTGTTGTGTTGCCGTAATAGTCTTTTGGGTACTCTTCAGATCTGTGCAAGAATCAATAAAATCAAACGAGTCAGAGAGTGAACAGCATGAATAAACAAATCATGAAAATGTGAAGCATCACTTACTCAGCCATAGCTCTTGAAAGTTGGTGAGTTAAGGAATGAATATGAAATTATCAACTTTCCTCTTTCTTGTTTTATTGCTTTGCTTTTGCTTGTGGGGTTTATGGCTTTGAAATAATGGATGATGGAGATGCTTTGCTTTTGCAAGTTTCTTTTTTGCTTTTTGTTTTGGTTTGGTTTAAATTAAAAAATACACGAGAAGCAGGTAGGGTTTGTTTCAGACAGAGATCAATGTCTTAACTCTGAAGCTAAGGTTAGATTGGGAAAGTCTTGAGTATATTTTAACCAAAATGATATTTATATTTTATTACTAAATTTATATTATAATTATAATTAGATATTTTGAATTTTGAAATATTATAATAAACTTATGCCCAAACAACATATAATTGATTTTCCGTCAAAAATGTGAATATATGATTTGGTTTTATCCATAACCGAAACAGCTTTTACCATTCAATATAAAGTATTTTTATTGAAGGTAATTATTATTTTATTCAATGATTTTTTAAATATGGATATAAACAGACTCATTTTATTAGATTTTTGTATAAGTGACTTGATTCATGAATAATTATTTTATACAATGACAGAATTGCCCTTTAGTAACGTGTGTTTTCAAAAATTGTTTCTACCAGACTTTTGGATTGGATCGTTTTTGTCGTAATGACAGAACCAATTTTAGAAGTCATCCAAACGCAAGGCTGGCATCATGGATTGACATGAAGAAACTGAATTGCATGCAAAAGTTTTTAACAAGTTTTTGGATAATTATGAGTCAAACCCAGATGAGAAGGATATCATATGGCTGCTGAGTGCTGACTGGTAAAAAATAATCATGGAAAAAAAATGGGGATTATCGACACTTCATTCATCAAATGGAGCATGTGGGATCCTGAGAATCACGTCATTTTCAAAAGGGACCATTCAAATCTAATAGATACCGGATACATCAATTAATCAGTTTAAGAATCGCCTTCTCCTATCCGTATCCATATTGAATATGTGAGTAGGAAATAAAAAATATATATTCTATTTCTACCGGCAGTTATGGGTTCGAATCTACGAGAAATTCTAGAGAATATTTGACATTACGACCTTTACCATAACGATGCTATCCATAGATTAAATTGTTTAGTGGATTGGATTTTACTTGGACCAGAATTAATGACAGTCAATGCACTCTGCAAATATTGTAACTGCAACTTGCTCTTTCTTGGTCAATTTTTTATAACTATGTACTCTGGAAATCTGAAATGGGAAACAGAGGAAGATCACACTGTTAATGAAAATAAACTATGTACATTTCTCAGATTTAAATGAGGCTCAAAAGTTTGACAGGTGATTAGGGAGTGGAAAGAATGAAAGGATCACAGGATGAATCTCCAAGTTATTATTTATTGCTCTTCATCCTCGGCTTCAATTTCCTTGACATTAAATTATGTTCTGAATGCTTTTGCCTATTGATAAGATGATCTGTATGCTGTTCTAAATCTTTCAAAACCATTTCTAGTTGCTGCCTGCATTCTGATTCTGCCAATTGTTGATTTGTATAATGGAGATCTGCGGATAGCTGGATTTTCTTACTCTTCTCGTCCTGCACATAGAAGTTGAGTTATGAACAGAGATGCAGAATGTTGCAATAAAGCTTTGGAAACTTAAAACTTCAATAAAAGCTGCATTAAGTTCTTCAGAAGATCAACAGAACCCGAGTATTGTACTAATACAGCTCATCATTTGCTGTTGTAGTGCAAGTCAATTCATGGGTGAAAACATAAATATTTCAAGAAATATATTACCATTTGACAACCAATTAAAGCCTAATAACAGGAGAGTTGAGAGCATAGGGGAAATAATAGTAGTTTAGAAAGTTATGCCTAAGCTGATGACGTCCAGAAAATCGCTCGGAAGCCAAGAATCAAGCATTTGAGATTTTACATGAAATGGGCTATATTCAAAGAACACTTACAGCAGACTAACAGAAAAATACAAAGAGCAACTCAAGAATCATTGTAACTACAATCTGATCACTGAAACATTAAAATGGCCAGGGCAAACATCTATGCTAGTTCCATGTGTATTAGCAACTTTCATAACAAAACAAGTTTAATTGAGTGGTAATGAGGATTGATCTCGGAGCAATTGGATAAGTATTTGGATAAAATCAGATGGAGATATCATATCGACGTTCACTTTTTTGGACATTTCAGAAGATTTAGAGCTTCAATTGACATAAGATCGATGTTATTGGAAAGTAGACTCGAAGACGATCGCGTATATATACAGAACGTATGATTTGGCCAAGGGACTAGAAAGTTACATATATTTTAAATTGCACCTCAAAATTAGTCCGTGACGTGAGTTCGTGTTGCGTTCATCTGAGGATTCTAATGCCCGGAGGCAAAAACTTTGCGTGTGAGGCGCGTTTGAATGCTCGTGCATAAGTGAGTTAGTTTGGACACATTTTAAGCCAATTTTACACAAGGAAAAACCTATATTTGCCCTACCTATTTAAACAAATACTTAGTCACTTTAACTAGGTGAAGAGACACAATTTAGAGAGCCACCATATACTTTGTTTCTTCCCTCTCGACAATCAACTAGAAGATTTCATTGATTCTATTGTCTTCTTTGCTTTGATAAGATTGTTCTTTGGTGACCATCAGTACAAAAACACAATATTAACCCAATTTCATAAGCCTTAGAGTTCTAAAGGAGGAAGATTGGTAGTCCGAGTTCAGAGGTTCTGAAGAAGGCCGCTTGGTGCTGGCTCGATGAGCTTTTCAGATTATTACAATATAGAGGTATTAGAGTCAGCGAAGCTGCTACCATAAGTGACCGGCGTAATCACACACATATAACGCAAGCGCACGTATCATTCAAGTAGTATAAATGTATCGATTCCACGAGGACTTAATACTTAAGCTATTAATTTATGAAGCCAAATTTTTACAAGTATCTAATAGATTGGTTGTTTGATTGGATGGTGACTTTAAACTTAAAACAAGTAAATAAAATATCGCGAAAGTGATTTAAAGGAAAATTCAATATTATAAAACCATCGAGGATTGTGAATCCTTCCAATATCTTTTAAAGATGAAGTAGTTATCTCATATTTGTGTAATATATTGGTTTACTAACCTAGAGCATGAAATTATGCAAAAGCCTATGTCGATGGTCAGATGCAAATACCCAGTATAACCGAATTAATCATATATCTATGTCAACTAAGATATCCAAATTCATTAAGATTAAGTTCCAATTGTGGTTACCCCGCCCAACAGGTATATGTCTATCCTGTAAGGAAATCTATTAAGGGGTTAGCTATCCTCAAGGAAGATCGTAGGCTATTAAGTCTAAGGCTGAAACCTAAAATTCATTTGTCAAGTTTATTTTAAGTTTACCACATCAATCTTATTAATGGCCAGTTAACAAGAAGCATTAAGCTTAAGACTTAATAAATAAACTTTTATATTACTCAAGACATGAACCCATAACATCACTATTTGTACAGAACATGGTGTTGTTGTACAAATTAACTATGTGAAAAAGGAAACTGCTCTTTTATCATTAGTAATTGGATTATTGGAATATATATATAAATGATAAAAGGTCCTTATGATTAGTTCCAGATTGAGATGACATGAGACAGTATCAATCCACGAAGGTTTAATCATTAAATAATCCATAGTCGTAGTATTATCGAGATTGGACATAGATAATGCGGAATAGACTAGTATTGCACTTGTGCGCGTTGTGGGAGCATAACGGCATAGTTCTCATATGTTTAAGTATTGGATACTTATGCAAGTGTGATAGGAGGTTATGTTTACCAATGGTACAGAAAGAGCTTTACTCTGGATAGACCCCTCGGAATTCCATTGGTAGTATAACTATGTGTCTATGGAAGTCCGAATCAGGGTAGGTGTATTTGGTCTTAACCTGAGACTTGCACCGCTAATACTTGTGACAATTAATATACTTTGTTTTGGTCGTCCAGGGCTTTAACAGGTTCTATGTACGCCTCTTCTGGGTATATTGAGAATCGTAGTGTATTGAGTGTGATGTCAAGATGGAAGTATCACTTCAGTTATAGTGGAGATGATGATCACGTAGGATACGGAACTACTGCTCTTATGTACTGCAGTCATCGGGATAATATGACTAGGTCATGTTTATCCGGTAATAGAGACTAGTTACCAGAGATCCGATATGTGCTTCGTACAGGGCAGACACAATTCCAGCCCTAGACCTAGCATGTGACATCTGATACTGGATCACGATACGCAATACTACGTATACTACGTCTGATATAGATTATATATTCCTTTAAGAATATTTCTGGAGAATTGGGTAGACACGGTGCTTTGCTAGAAGCCAACCATGTCTTGTAAATTGGTAAAAATATAGTACTAGGTACGTACGTGTTCGGATAGTCCGAAGACCGGATTTACTGCCATAAGTGACCGGCGTAATCACACACATATAACGCAAGCGCACGTATCATTCAAGTAGTACAAATGTATCGATTCCACGAGGACTTAATACTTAAGCTATTAATTTATGAAGCTAAATTTTTACAAGTAGCTAATAGATTGGTTGGTTGATTGGATGGTGACTTTAAACTTAAAGCAAATAAATAAAATATCGCAAAAGTGATTTAAGGAAAATTCAATATTATAAAAACATCGAGGGTTGTGAATCCTTCCAATATATTTTAAAATGAAATAGTTATCTCATATTTGTGTAATAAATTGGTTTACTAACCTAGAGCATGAAATTATCCAAAAGCCTATGTCGATAGTCAGATGCAAAAACCCAGTGTAACCCAATTAATCATATATCTATGTCAACTAAGATATCTGAATTCATTAAGATTAAGTTCCATTGTGGTTACCCCGCCCAATAGGTATATGTCTATCCTGTAAGGAATCTATTAAGGGGTTAGCTATCCTCAAGGAAGATCGTAGGCTATTAAGTCTAAGGCTGAAACCTAAAATTCATTTGTCAAGTTTATTTTAAGTTTACCACATCAATCTTATTAATTGCCAGTTAACAAAAGCATAAGCTTAAGACTTAATAAATAAACTTTTATATTACTCAAGACATGAAATTATTGGATAATTATGACCCATAACATCACTATTTGTACAGAACATGGTGTTGTTGTACAACTTAACTATGTGACAAAGGAAACTGCTCTTTTATCATTAGTAATTGGATTACTGAATATATATATATAAATGATAAAAGGTCCTTATGAATAGTTCCGGATTGAGATGATATGAGACAGTATCAATCCATGAAGGTTTAATCATTAAATAATCCATAGTCGCAGTATTATCGAGATTGGACATCGATAATGCGGAATAGACTAGTATTGCACTTGTGCGCGTTGTGGGAGCATAACAGCATAGTTCTCATATATTTAAGTATTGGATACTTATGCAAGTGTGATAGGAGATTATGTTTACCGATGGTACGGAAACAGCTTCGCTCTGGATAGACCCCTCGGAATTCCATTGGTAGTATAACTATGTGTCTATGGAAGTCCGAATCAGGGTAGGTGTATTTGGTCTTAACCTGAGACTTGCACCGCTAATACTTGTGACAATCAATATACTTTGGTTTTGGTCGTCCAGGGCTTTAATAGGTTCTATGTACGCCTCTTCTGGGTATATTGAGAATCGTAGTGTATTAGGTGTGATGTCAAGATGGAAGTATCACTTCAGTTATAGTGGAGATGATGATCACGTAGGATACAGAACTAGTACTCTTATGTACTGCAGTCATCGGGATAATATGACTAGGTCATGTTTATCCGATAATAGAGACTAGTTACCAGAGATTCTATATGTGCTTCGTACATGGCAGACATAATTCCAGCCTCAGGCCTAGCATGTGACATCTGATACTGGATCACGATATGTAATACTACGTATACTACGCCTGATATAGATTATATATTCCTTTAAGAATATTTTTGGAGAATTGGGTAGGCACGGTGCTTTGCTAGAAGCCAATCATGTCTTGTAAATTGGTAAAAATATAGTACTAGGTACGTACGTGTTCGGATAGTCCGAAGACCGGATTTACTGCCAACATATCTGGGGATCTCATGGGTCGCTTCTTGAAGATTCACCGATGACGTATGACTCGCACACTGTTAATATGAGATTATTATGAGAGCGAGAAAATTAATCTGGGATTAATTATGGAGATATTTTATCTGGGATAAAATACTTCAAGAGAGAGATAACGATTAATTTGGTTAATCGTAATAAAATAATATATCGATATATTAAACGAAATTAGATTTCGACGCAGAATTAAAATTAGATTTTAATTCGGGCGAACGAGTTAATTTAGAATTAATTCGCTAGCAACATGAATAGTAATTTTTTAGGCATAATTATTTAACTAAATTTGATTTAATTATGTTGCAACGAAAAATTTGTTAATTCAGAATTAACGAACCTGAGCCCGGGAGTGTTTACGGGCCCACTCGTATTTCGAGTCAAGTGGGGCCCACAAGTCACATCACGCGTCATATCATCAGTCATTCTTGTTATATAAGTCACATCACTTTGAGTGATGAGATACTTGTCACTATTCATTGAGTGATGAAGTAGTTTGGTTGATGGTTGGTGTGAAACACTCAAGTGTGATGTTTGAATGACTAATACCATTTATTTAATATTTGGTACATAATTTTGACTTGGTTTAGAAATCAATAGATCACACAATTCATTTCATCCTTATTCTCTCCTCTACACAATCTCCAAGGGCCATTTTCTTTCTTATTTTCTTGGCTTGGCCGAGAATGTCAAGAAGCAATAAGGGAAAATTTGTGGCAAGTTTTCCAATGTGCTAGCACACTAAAGAGGACATACATAGGTGATAGAGAAACTTTTCCCATGAGCATGGAATCATAAATAAAGCTTGGAGCTTGAAGTCATCCATGGAGCACAAAGAATGACATGGCTGAACCTAGGAGTAAAGCTTGAAGAAATTTTGTTGTTCAAAGCTTCTCACATCCGATCTTTGTAAGTATGATTCCGCCATACTTCTTATATGTATTCACTTTATTTCTTGCTTAATTAGATCTTGGCACACCTTGAAAAATCCAACAATGGTATCAGAGCCTTGTTTAAGCATGAAATTGGAAATTAGGGTTCTTAACTTTAATTTGGGTAAATTGGATTTAGCATGTTTTGATGAAATTTTTTTTGTTGAATATGCTTATATATTAACTTTGAGTTGTGCTTAATCAATTTTGTGAAAATTGAATTGGATTGATTTTCCCCAAATCCATTGGCTTGGCCGAATGGTTGATGTGCCCTAATCTCATGGTGATTTTTATTTTTTGAATCATTGGATGAGTTTGAAAGACTTGGGAAATGTTGATTTAGGATTCAATTGGATTGAAATCGGAATTGAACATAAAACCCTAATGGCTGTGAGTTGAAGCATAAAAAATGAATTGATTTTTGTTTCAATTGTGTTGGACATGTGTTGATGATAATAAGCATGATTAATTATATAAATTGGTACTTTGGAAATGTTAATTTGTTTAATTATCATAGCTATACAATTTGATTAATTTAATTGTGAAATTGGAATATTGTAATTAAATTAATTGTGCTTAATTTGGAATTGGGCTTATAAAGTTGTATTTGGGCTTAATGGGCTTGGTTGGGCCAAGTTTGGTTTAGGATAATTGGTTGGATCCAATTGGGGCTAAAACCATTTCCATAAAGTCCAAATATGATAATTGGGCCTTTAAAGTTTAATTGGGCCTAATGGGCCGAAATTGGTTTCTTGGCGAATAAGGTGATTCCTTAATTGGGCTTTGGTATTTGGGTTTGACCCATATTGACTAAAGTCCATGCCTTAAAAAATTAATTGAAAGCCCATTGGACTTTAAATTAAACAACATTGGATGTTAAATGAGCTTGAGACCCGTTAAGATTAGATTTAGAATCTAAGTCGCAAAGGCACATTAAAAGTGTAACTATTTAATTTGGAATTAAATAAAGAATTAGTATTGAATACAAATTGAATTGGATTTAATATTGTAGTTTAATATAATTCAAGAATTCGTACTTTGAGTACTTATTCTCAAACGAGTTTGACTCACGCAAATCAAATCGTTGCTTGAACATTGGATGGTCATTAATTTCAGATTAATTAATTGGATTAGATTGATTGATAACATGCTTTGTGTGAATACATGGATGTGATGAATGAATAATGAATATCATATGGATATTAGATAGGTGAGGGCAATTTTGGAAATTATTGTAATAAATTTAGAATTTATTAAATTGGACCTGCGTGTCCAGCCTATTACCTCTCGACTCTTTGTATTTCTCTTCTCACCTATTCCCCTCAATGTAAATGAGGTTTCTTTAGAAGTGTTATGTAATTGGGTAGAAGTTAGAATAGTGCTAGCCGGGAGAGAGGAAATAGAGAGATTTATTCTAGGAATAATTTGTGAAATATCCATCAGCATATCATTATTATTTTATTTACCGCGCCTTATTATGCTTTTAGAATACATGCTTAAGGGTGTATGATGAGACCTAATCAAAGATAATTAATTGGTTGCCAATTACGTGAAAACCCCTCAACAAATATTAAGCGTTTTCCTTCCATTGAGTGATTCATTCTCAAGATCCAAGATTGGCACTGGTTTGTTGGCCAAAGTCAAGACCTTTGTCTATCACGGATGTGTTTGAATCATGAAGGCTTTATTCCATAGCGCATGTCTTGTTCAAGTTGTGATTTGTTGGCCGAAGTCAAGATCACTTCTTGTCCATCGACATCGATTACGAAGCTTTCCAAAGTCAATGGGTCACGCTTAACTAGAATCATTAAGCTTGTTGTGCCAAAGCCAAGGCTTAGTTGATTTAGAGGAAAAATGTTAGGAAAATATATTGGATATATTGGCATATATATTGTATATATGTTTCGGACTTGGATGTCCACCTACTGGATCTATGAGTTGGATGAGATCCAATTGATCTTAGAGATCTACCTAGTTAAATATCATACAACTTGTTGGCCAAAGTCAAGGTTGTGTGTTATTTAACGGGATCCTAGCCCACTAGGAAACTAGGTTTCCCGAGTACTCAACAGAGGGTTAGAGGCTCGTCGAAAAATAGTGGGAGGCAAGTATCAAATTTGCAATTTCGTTTAGATACTTGCCAAAACGCGCTCATTTCATTTTTCGTCATTATTTCATAAATATATTAGTTGGACTAATATTCAATTGTTGTTTTAAATTAAACAATTGGACTGTATTCAAACTACTTCAATTTATAGTTGATTATATAATTGGATTATAGTAATCAATATATTTGAATTTAACCAAATTAAAATTATAGTTGATTATATAGTTAGACTATAGTAATCATTATATTAAATAGTACCTGAAATCATTGATTGGATAGTTGGACTATAGCAATCAAGATAAACTGAAAGATTAACGCTTAAAACATAATCCTAGGTGAAAATGTATTTAAGCGGCTCCAATTTTCAGATTGGGAATAGTACCTCAGGATAGTCCTGGGAACTGAGAAATTATTTTATTTGATAAAATAACATCTCGGGCCTAAGCCTGAGTTGAGCAAATAGTAGAGCACGATCTTTGAAAGATTCATGTGATGATAGCTTTAGTGCTTGATCCGTTATCCTTGCCATAATGATTCCTTAATTTCTTCATCAGAACTAAGAATTAGATCATTATAGTATGATATTGAAATTGAAGGATCTTCATAGATCTATACTTACATCTTAGAAGCATTATTTGCAATAGAAACTCTTGGAGAGTTAATGGCTATGCTCAATGAGACAAAGCCAAAGTTTACAAAAGGACAATAAGCGCAAGACACATTTTACTTCGACATCCCAGAAGGCCAAGGCTTGGCCGAAGGCTTCTGAATTGTGAAAAAAGGGCAAAGGCAAAATCATCTCAGTCTTCTAGGAAGACAAAGGACATATCCCAAGATGTCTGCCGAAACTGTGGCAAACGGGGTCACTGGAAACGTGACTGCCGTATGGACCAGACAGACATGAAGGAAGTAAAGACGGGGCAAGGCTCCGACTTAAAATATGTTTTTCATAAAATGTACACTGCTAGTTTCAAAGTTGGATATTTTGATACTAGATGTGGTACATAAATATGTACTGATGTACGGCATCTGCTGATTAGCAGGATACTGACTTCAGTTGAGATCGCTCTGCGAGTCGGAAACGGGACGAGAGTCGCTGTTTTAAGCGTAGAAACCTAAGTTTAGGAACTACCCTTACGGTATGTACTTAAATTAGGAAACTGTTATAATGTAATTAGTTTGACTAGAAACATTATCTCTATATTTAAGTTTAACCCGTTGCGGGTATACCTTTATATTCTAGAACACTAAAGTATTTTACTTTATAAAGATGATATTGCGATAAGCACATTAGATGTGAATAACAGTGTTTAAATTTTGAATATAAACAAATCTCAAACATATAAAGTGACAAACAAATAGCTCAAACTAATTTAATCATATGAGACTTATTTGTGACATTGTTGTCTGGGACACATTAAACAAGACTTGTATATCCACACTTCCGAAGAGTGGGTACTAGGACGGATTTGATTCTATTCAAATGATGTCTACGAATCTAGTTTAATTTGGCAAAGTGCCTAAAATACCTTTTACTTAGTAAAAGCGTAAGTGCCACCGATCTATTAGCCCTCGTTCATAGTGACGTAAGTGGGCCCATATCTAGCTAGGCTAGAGGTGGATATGAACACTTCGTAACCTTTATGTGTTTCCTGTGAAACATAAATCGAAAACTTTTGATAAATTCAAAGAGTTTCGGCACGAAATAGACAAACAAATTGGCTAAAGTATTAAACCGTCATGATTAGACCGTGATGAAAATACATAAGCAATAAGTTTCTTGACTAACAGAAAGGGTATAGTATTCTTTCATAGTGGACTCTTCCCGGAACACCTCAATCCTGATGGTGTGTCCGAACAGAGAAACCGAATTTTATTGGACATGATAAGGTTAATCATGAGTCGCTCTGAGCTACCATTTTCCTTCAAGGGATTCGCATTAAACAGTGCAATACTTATTTTGAATAAGGTTCATTGAAAATCTGTTAGACAGAATTCATATTAGATATGAACAAGAAAGAAACAAGGTTTCTCATTCTTAAAGATTTGGGTATGCTGGGCATACGTTTGGATGATACCAAACTAGAACCCAAATCGGAAAAGTGCCTAATTTGTAGGTTGTCTTAGGGAAATCTAAGTATAGTACTTAAACAACTGACATGAGAACAATGTAATTGTTGCTCACCATGCGGTTTTTCTAAGAGGAATACCTATATACAGTGGTAAGTGGGAGGAAAGTAAAACTCGATGAAAATCGGAGTAATACTGTTCCAGGCACCGATTCCATAATGGAACACAGACAGTTCATCAAGGATGAAACTGTACAATAATCTTCGAATACACAAGAACCGCGTAGGTCGGAGAGAGTCAGAAAACAACATGGGAGGTATGGGTTTCTGATCTCACCTCATGAAGATGTCAATCTTATTGAGGAAAATGACAACGTATGAGGAATTGATACAAGGTATCGACTACCTTTTATGGCAAAGTGCCATAATTTTCGAAATGGATTCCATGTACGTCAACCAAGTTTGGACACTAATTGATGCACCAAAAGGCATTGTGCCTACTGGTGAGTCTTCATAATGAAGACATACATGGATGGCAACAAACAAATATACATAGCTAGGCTTGTACATAAAGGGTATCGTCATCAACATAGTGTCGATTACGATGAAATATTTTAACTGTTCCCATGGTTGAATCCATTTGGATAATGCTTGCTAATACTGCATATTTCATTTATGAAATATGACAGCGGAACATCAAGATCATTTTCCTTAAACGGAAACCTTTTGGAGGATGTTTAACAACATTCTAACGATTTTGTCGTGCCAAAATCAGGCAAACAAGGTTTGCAAATTAAATCAATCCATTTATGGATTGTAACAAGTATTATGTTCTTGGAGCTAATGTTTTGATGTAATCATAATAGTATATGATTTAATTCAAAACATATATGATTCTTGTGTATATAAGGAGGTTAGTGGGAGCGCACTGATAATGAATGTCCTAAATAATGATGACATATCATTTCTTGGAAATGACATTCCCATAATTACAATCGGTGAAAGCTGGGCTTTCATGAAAATTCTCCGTAGAATACTTGGGAGAGACAACTTTTATTCTAGGAATAATGATCTACTGGGTTAGATCTAAAAGGTTGCTGGCACTCTCCGAGTACTCGTACATTGAAAGATATGTACGTGACCTGGTGTCTCATATGATTTGAGCATATGGAGTAACAATCAGGCCAATCCAAGTGAAAGTCACTGGATTGATGTTAAGGACATCCTTAAGTATCTTAGACGAACTAAGGATGCTGTATTAAACTATGGAGAAGGATAACTTGAAGTGACTGGGTGCACTACTGCAAGTTTCCAAACCGATAAAAATGACTGTATGTCGTAATAAGGGTACTGTATAGTTTGAATAACAGAACAGTGAGCTGGAAATCTTCCAAGCAAGATACTGTTGCTGAATAAATAACAAAAGCGGAACCTTGCTGCAACAGTGGCAGCAAAAGAAGCATTTTAGATCTAAATAATTCTAATTAAATTAGATTAGATATAGTTTTGTTAGCAGCTGAGCTAGGCTACAGCACAGGCTAAAGGATCAATGGTCTCATCAACGATCTAAATATGTACTTCAAATGGTTTCATCAAATTCGTCGGATCATACATCGTGGCGATATGATGATCGAATAAATCGCATCAGATGATAACCTTGTAAATCTGCTAACGAAAACTGTTTCTTAGCAGAAGTTTGAGCGACCCGTACATATATCAGGTGTAAGACACATGAGTGATTGGCTATAAGCCAAGCGGGAGATTGATGGACAATTATGACCCATAGCATCACTATGTGTACAGAATATGGTGTTGTTGTACAAATTAACTATGTGACAAAGGAAACTGCTCTTTTATCATTAGAAATTGGATTACTGGAATATATATATATAAATGATAAAAGGTCATTATGATTAGTTCCGGATTGAGATGACATGAGACAGTATCAATCCACAAAGGTTTAATCATTAAATAATCCATAGTCGTAGTATTATCGAGATTGGACATCGATAATACGGAATAGACTAGTATTGCACTTGTGCACGTTGTGGGAGCATAACGGCATAGTTCTCATATATTTAAGTATTGAATACTTATGCAAGTGTGATAGGAGGTTATGTTTACCGATGGTACGGAAACAGCTTCGTTCTGGATAGACCCCTCGGAATTCCATTGGTAGTATAACTATGTGTCTATGGAAGTCTGAATCAGGGTAGGTGTATTTGGTCTTAACCTGAGACTTGCACAGCTAATACTTGTGACAATCAATATACTTTGGTTTTGGTCGTCCAGGGCTTTAACAGGTTCTGTGTACGCCTCTTCTGGGTATATTGAGAATCGTAGTGTATTAGGTGTGATGTCAATATGGAAGTATCACTTCAGTTATAGTGGAGATGATGATCACGTAGGATACAGAACTAGTTCTCTTATGTACTGCAGTCATCGGGATAATATGACTAGGTCATGTTTATCCGATAATAGAGACTAGTTACCAGAGATCCGATATGTGCTTCGTACGGGGCAAACACAATTCCAGCCCCAAGCCTAGCATATGACATATGATACTGGATCGCGATACCCAATACTACGTATACTCCGCCTGATATAGATTATATATTCCTTTAAGAATATTTTTGGAGAATTGGGTAGGCACGGTGCTTTGCTAGAAGCCAACCATGTCTTGTAAATCGGTAAAAATGTAGTACTAGGTACGCACGTGTTCGGATAGTCCAACGACCGGATTTACTGCCAACATATCCGGGGATCTCATGGTCACTTCCCGAAGAATCACCGATGACGTATGACTCACCCATTGTTAATCTGGGATTAATTAGATGAGAGAGAAAATTAATTTGGGATTAATTACGGAGATATTTTATCCGGGGTAAAATACTATTTAAAGAGAGAGAACGATTAATTTTGAATTAATCGATAAAATAATATATTCGATATATTAAACGAAATTAGATTTCGACGCGAAATTAAAATTAGATTTTAATTCAGACGAACAAGTTAATTAGAATTAATTCGCTAGCAACGTGAATAGTAATTTTGCTATGCATAATTATTTAATCAAATTTGATTTACTTACGTCGCAACGGAAAATTCGTTAATTCGAAATTAACGAACCCGAGCCCGGGAGTGTTTGCGGGCCCACTCACATTTCGAATCAAGTGGGGCCCACAAGTCACATCACACGTCACATCATCAGTCATTCTTGTGATATAAGTCACATCACTTTGAGTGATGAGATACTTGACACTATTCATTGAGTGATGGAAGTAGTTTGGTTGATAGTTGAGTGTGAAACACTCAAGTGTGATGTTTGAATGACTAATACCATTTATTTAATATTTGGTACATAATTTTGACTTGGTTTTAGAAATCAATCGATCACACAATTCATTTCATCCTTATTCTCTCCTCTACACAATCGGTCAAGGGCCATTTTCTTTCTTATTTTCTTGGCTTGGCCGAGAATGTCAAGAAGCAATAAGGGAAAATTTGTGGCAAGTTTTCCAATGTGCTAGCACACTAAAGAGGACATTCATAGGTGATAAGGAAACTTTTCCTATGAGCATGGAATCACCAAATAAAGCTTGGAGCTTGAAGTCATCCATAGAGCACACAGAATGACATGGCCAAACCTAGGAGTAAAGCTTGAAGAAATTTTTGTGTTCAAAGCTTCTCTCATCCGATCTTTGTAAGTATGATTCCGTCATACTTCTTATATGTATTCACTTTATTTCTTGCTTAATTAGATCTTGGCACACCTTGAAAATCCAACAGAAATTGCCCCTTATAAACTGGTGAGATTGGAAATCATCACACCTCTAGATAATAAGTTTAGTTACAAAACATACTTAGGATTACTAAACACTTAAATAAACAAAACATCATAAAAAATAACTTGAAGATAAATAAAAATAAAATTACAATAATGAAAGATAATGATGGGGTTAAAGGATCCACTTTTAATATTTAAAAATTAGAAATCTCTTTTATTGTCAATATTATCGATTAATTAATTATATTTAACCATATCATAAAGACGGTAATTCCATTTGTCTCAATTAAATCAAAACCGACCATATAGGCGGTAACAAGGTTATTATCTAAATCGACCATATAGGCGGAAACTATGTCTGAAATGAAAACCGACCATAAAGGCGGTAAATAAGGTTGTCATCTAAACCGACCATATATGCGGTAACTAATTAATCCAAATTTTAGTTAAAATAAGAGAGATTAATCTAATTTATTATATTAAAAGTCTCACCTTTTCACATTAGCAGAATGGATTACCTGCCCATGTTGTAATTGAAAACACACAAAATTTTATTAATTAAATAAAAAGAATATATAAGAAAACTTAAATAAATTACAAAACACTTTCCTTTAGGTTTTCATGGAGAAATTCCTCCAAAGAAAGCATGAAAATTTTTGCAAAGTTTAGCTTGATATTTATAGGCAAATCTAAAGGCTTCCACCAATTGCTCCGCCAAATATGGCACCAAAAGTGGCACCAAATCCTCCACCAAACATGCAAGAATGTTTGATGGAAGTTTGACAATTTTTATTTTTTATTTTGAAAATGACTTTAATAATGACACATAAAATACTTCCGAATGTTTTATCAATTTCGGTCATGGAAACTTCAGAATTCAAAATTATTATGAGCTTCAAAGTTATAGATCATTGACTCTTCTTTAATCTAGAACTTGAATCACCTCAATCCGATATCAGAGTAAGAACTTATGGCCAAAATATGACAATTGCGCAAAGTTTAAATTTCCGAAATTGTACTTCGTTAGAACGCCATTTCAAGTTTCTAATCTCCAAAATCAAAATGTCAATTCCAGTTTTTACCCTTATTTATTCCACATTTCATCCTAAATGATTTCATTAAGTCCCAATTTTATTTTATCTACAAAATAAACTAAAACACATCAAAACGTTCATCAAACCCGAGAAACTAAACAAAATATTAGGTAAAATGGGCGGTAAATATTGATATATTTTCCACTCATTACACCCTCAAACCTAACATTTTGCTAGTCCTCGAGCAAAAAAATAAAATACAATACAATAAAAAATTAAAATTAAACTAAGCCACTTTAGTAGGGATCACGGTTGCATTTAGCATATGCAATAAGCCTTTAAACCCCTAGTATCCCTAGTGGACGAGTTGTAGTCTCGTGGGGGCTTACAGCGACGATACCCATAAATGTCAATATAAAGGTAATGCACACAAAAGCAAAAGAAAAGAGAAAAGAGAATAAATAAGTTAGTGACTAAACAAGTGACAATTCTTATCCAAGTTAATAGTTGTCTTTTTTTTTTTTTTAAATTACCAAATAAGGTATTAATCAAATCATCGTGCCCATAATATTCATAAGTGTAGTTGAAAAGAGAGTAATATTTTTATCCTAAAGTTATATTAGAATTCACACCTTTTTAGCAATGAACCTTTTTTTTTTCATAAAATAAAGAAAGCAACATCTTTAATCCATGTATAGAGCTTTGGGCCAATGACTCCCAAACTAGTTGGCTTTAGGGCACTGGGTGTTAAAATACCTCTATGGACTTAATTACTCGGATTTCAAATGTTTCTTTTTATTTTTATAATATTTTTGATCCATGTACCGAGCTTTGGGCCAGTGACTCCCAAACCAGTTGGCTTTAGGGCACTAGGTGTTAAAACACCCATACGGACTTAATGACTCGGATCTCAGACCTTTTTTTAGTTACATTTTTTTCTTTTTTTTTTATTCCATTACTTTTTAGTTGCTTCATGTAGGCACTGTATTTTTACATGTAAGTCCCGATGATGAGTCTAGTACGGAGGTACTCCTCTTTAAGTTTTGGAAGTCGCGGGAAACGGACGTCGGAAGGAAAAAAGTCAGAAATCAATACCTTGTTGGATTTAATTCGTTTGCTTAGCTTCGGGTTTGCTCGTAGATCTCTGTTTTAAAATTTATCCTCGGCCCAAACCCCCGCAAGCCACGCACCAAGCCCCCACACACAAAGCCCATCAAAAGACCAAACACACTCCCAAAAAGCCTCTAATCCACGCCCAAATCCTTCCAAAATAACAAATTCACACATTAAAAATATGTTAAAATTAAACCAAATCACCTTCCAACTTAAAAGATTCAAATTAAATCTCATCAATCACCTTCCTAATTAAATTAAATCACATTCCTAAACTAAATCAAATCAAATCAAATCAAATCACATTACCTTCCTAAATTGAAGAGATCTTTTCCTTATGACACACAAATTAAATATTCCCTCATAATTACATAATTTCTATTTTCCTACCCGTATAAGGCAAACCTCAACCCTCTCCTATAAAAAGAAGCATAAACCCAACCTTAGAACCCCTAGCATTCACGCCTAAAGCCTAATAAATTCCCCTCCATTGCCGCAGTAAACAACCTGAAACCCTCCTCCATTGCCGCAACAAACAACCTCCATACAGCCTTCACATTGCCGCAACACAACCCCCGAAACCAGCCTCCATACTCACGCAAACCACCTCCAGAACTGCCTTCAAAAAAATCACAAACACAACCAGAAATTACCCATAAAACCACGCAAAACATCCCATGAACTACACTCCAAACCATCGAAAAATAGTCCAGTAAACTGCACTCCAAACCACCGAAAAAATAGTCCAGTAAATTGCCTGAAAACCACCAAAAAAATAGTCCTTAAACTGCCTGAAAACCACCGAAAAAAACTACATTGCACTTCACCCAAACCACCGAAACAGTCCCCAACTGCACTGTACCCAAACCACCAAAACTGCACTGCATCCAAACCACCGAAACTGCCCCAAAATCTGCCATTATACCACCAAAAAACTGCCCATTAAACAGCCCTTGTAACCATAAAAAAATGTCCAGAAAATTAGCCCTGCAATCACCAAAAATTCTGCCCTGAAACATAACCCAAATACCACAAAAAAGTGAGCAAACAGCAGCCCAAAATAACGAGGCAACGAGGGAAAACAACGAACTAGTGAATCAAAAAGTTGCGGAGCATCAATCTTTCTGATAACCGTGCAACGCACTTCCAAGAGACGACTTAAGAGGTTAGACATGAGGGCACCCTTTCAACTATTCTTGTTCTTTTCCTTATTATTTACTATTATTTCTTCGCATATGTATTGTTGATTCATGTATGTTGTGGCCGTATGATGAATGATTTTCTGCTATCTTTCGTGGTATATTGGATGGAAATCCGGACGTAAATTCTGTATCCGAATCCGAATGGACGGTAGTGCGGTCTGCACTCGGGATACAATTCCACGTACCACTTGAGAAACGCACATATTTCGTTCATCCGACCTTGCGTTTATTCGTTGTTTATTAGAAATAGTATGTTACTTTTATGCATGATTTGGTTATTTAGCATATTATTTTCAAGCATGATTTAGTTATCTCTTTCGCGTTAGAAACTTATTATGTCTCTTCTATGTTCATGTTTAGATTATTATTTATTTATATTGCCATGTTTATCGATTTAATGCGTTCATGTGATTACGTGCTTTCCGTTATGTCGACTTATTTTTATGCATGCAAACTTAGATATAGGTTTTATTTTTATGCATGCGAACTTAGATATAGGTTTTACTTTTATATATACGAATTAGACGTAGGCTATTCTTGCGTATGTAGGTTGCGTAGACTTGGTTAGATTTTTTCATAAATCTTTTCATCATAAGTGGCATAAGTAAGGGACCATTCCGAACCCAACGGTTTGAGGTCTTCCCTTGCGAGGGGTGAGTGCGACCTTAAATCATTTTCCCAGTTCACACTGGGTGGCGACTCTATTATTCTCCGATTTAGTCTCCCGTAGGCTACTCCGTACTCCCGACTAGGCCGCTAGCCTAGAACAGCGTCGCCGATTTCTGTGTCCTACACTTCCTCCAATTAAACTAGAGCACTGAATATTACAAACTTTTCAATTACAACTCATGGTCGTATATTACTATACATGTTGATAATAACCTGTCAACTGAGCATATGAAGATCCATTTTAGTCAGTATTATGGAGAATTCACAAATTAAATAACTCAAAAGCAAATAAACAAAAATTAAATTGTTACGAAATAGGTTGAGATAAGTCTCAGGAGTGGAAATTTCTTACATAACTATCTCACACCAATTTCACCTGATTAGTCATGTTAAAAACAAAAAAAAACCAATTTTTTTTAATATTTTTATAAAAAAATTTAATTTTTTTTTGAATTTTTTGAAAATTTTTGACTAAAAATAATACAATAAAACAAGATACTAGTCAACTATTCCCCTTCCCCAAACCTAAATGAGACATTGTCTCCAATGTCTTAAAACGTAAAAGAAGAGTTTAGAAGATAGTATCTGGTTAGCTGAAATTCTACATCTAAAATGAAAATTAAAGGTTAATATCCAGATTTATTTGACGCTTTTTACCACGATCGTTATTAGACCCGTTTATCTTATATGATCAATTTGTGGTTCAAAGGCAAAAAATTGGTCAATTAAATCATAGGCAGTTTTGGCAGTGAAGATGATATCTTTTACAGGCTTCGACACGAATCCATTTCTCCGGGTATCATCAAGAAAGACACAAAGAAAATCATAAAATCCATCAGCATTAAACAGTCCAATCAGTTTTCAGTGTATGTTCAAGTTCGCCAAGATAGTATTGTAAAAATTTCCTCCATTGTACCCAAGCCACTTAAAAGCAATAAATACATCGGCGTGATTAATCATTTCAACTAGTCGTTCAGACATACCTTGCACGATCAGTTCCTTTCTGTTTGATGGTCTTATAAGATTCGCCTCTGCCAAAGGTTTTGGGATGATTCCCAGAACTTGACTGCCTCCTTCCTGTACAGCCTTGAAACGATCCACATTAGTCCAAGATTGCCACTGTCATATACTAAGTGCATATTCCTTTCGACAATGACTCTACCCAATTCATGTGCTGCTGCAATGAATTCTGGTTTAGAACTAACACTAGTACCACAAAACACACAGATATTTACAACTCGTCTTCTTAAGTTGCTTCTATTTTTTTAATGTATTTTTTATTTCTCAAATCTGGATGTATTCAAGAGTGCAATGATGAGTTAAATTTATAGAACCTGAAAAGGTGAGTAATAATAACACTGGTACCTGCCAAATGACAATTATTAGCTAAAAAGTAAAATAAATCGTGAAACGTCAAAAGTTTGGATCCTGTCGGAGAAAATAAAAGAAAATAAAAACATAAATTACAATAATTAATTAAAGACAAAGAGATAATAATATTTACAAGAAATGATGTCTATGCGTTAGGGACAAACTTCTCATCCAATTTTCTTATAAATTGGCAAACATGGTCTTTTAGAGTCAGATTCCCGAGACTTAATTGCTGTGTTTTTTTTTTGAAATTGTGTATATAACATGTGAATTGGGTGATGCACATATCCATTGGAATGCATCTCAAAAGTCTTAGATATGTTATCAAAGACTCCTTACTTATGTCATCCTTAATTAATTTAATTTTATCTTCACGGTAAATCAGACACCATTCCTAAAGAACAACAATGAGTATTACATGTCATACGAGCATATTTATAGCAAACACCCATTCTTTTAGGTCTTCTCTTTTTAGCATAGGTGCTTCTTCCTAAACTAGGCATATATGAAACAAAAGAGTCAAAGGACTCACCTGCCAATCGGACCCGTGCTTCAATAATCCAATAAATGTCATTAGGATTACCTTTGATCATCAGAAGTCTCATTCATTCCAAGCGAGCCTTTTAGACTTTAATCAGAAATTTTTGAGAGAGAGAAGGAAATTGCTTGTGAAGATTTGCTAGAAAGTCTTCCATCCTGAAATGTGACTTTACCTACAAAAATAAAACACACCAAATCTGAATGTATACACAATTTGCATGAGTTGCCTCCCTGCTAGCGCTAAGTTTAATGTCGTCAGCTAGACATGACTGCCCGAACGTTAAGCTGGATCTGAAAGTGTTACACTTTCTTTTTGTCGCTAAAATGATTCTCCCCAATAGTGCTTGACACGCTGGCTATTAACTTTGAATGTATCATTGGTATTGGGATCAAGTAACTCTACAGCTTCATATGGTAAAACCTGAGTAATCACAAATGGACCTGACCCTATTGATTTCAATTTTCCAAGGAAAAGTTTCAACCTTGAATTGTATAACAATACCTGTTGCCTTGGTTCCAAATATTTATGCACTATTTTTCGATCATGCCATCTCTTGGTATTTTCTTTGTATAATCTGGCATTCTCATAAACCTGGAGGTGAAATTCCTCCAATTCATTGAGTTGGTGGAGTCGTTTCTCTCTTGCTGCTTGTGGATCAAGATTTAACTTCTTTAGTGCCCAGTACACTTTATGTTCAAGCTCCACTGGGAGATGGTACGCTTTTCCAAACACCATTCGATATGGGGATATACCAATGGGTGTTTTGTAAGCTGTTTGGTAGGCCCATAATGCATCATCCAGATTTATAGACTAGTCTCTCCTTATTGATCCAACGGTTCTCTCTAGGATTCTTTTGATCTCTCTATTTGAAATTTCAACCTGTCCATTTGACTGTGGATGGTAAGTAATGGAAACTTTATGAGTAACTCCGTATTTGGAGTGCATCAAAGTATCTATTGCATAAATGTGTGCCACCATCACTGATAATAGCTCGAGTTTTTTCGAAGCGAGTGAAAATATTATTTTTAAGGAATTTTATCACCACTTTTAAATCATTTGATGGTAGTGCTATTGTTTTAACCTATTTGGAGACATAGTATACTGCAAATAGTATGTATAAGTTCCTGAATGATGGAACAAAAGGTCCCATAAAATCCATCCCCCACATATCAAATATCTCAACTTCCAGAATGTTTTGCAAAGGTCCTTTATTTCTCCTTGAAATATTTCTCGTTCTCTGGCACCTGTCATATTGAAGAGCAAATAGATAAGCATCTTTAAAAAAAATGGGCCAGAAAAAACCTGATTGTTAGACTTTGGCTGCAGTTTTTATTTCCATTGAAGTGTCCTCCGTATGATGATGAATGACAATGCTATAAGACACTATTGACCTCCTTCTATGGGAAAAAATATCTCAGTAATTGATTAACACAGCGTTTGAACATGTACGGTTCATCCCAGACATAATGCTTGACTTCCTTAAAGAATTTCTTCTGTTGTTGATGTGTCCATTCCAACAGCCATTTTCCTGATATTATGTAATTTACATAGTTAGCATACCAAAGGACATCATATTGTTTCATGGCAAATAACTGTTCATTTGGAAAAGTTTCTTTGATTTTCAGTTCATTGCTAGTTGTTTCTCCATTCGCAAGCGTCGATAAGTGATCTGCCACATGGTTTTCTATCCCTTTACTGTCTCGGATTTCCACGTCAAATTCTTACAGTAGAAGTACCCAACATATCAATCTAGGTTTGGCATATTTCTTCACGATCAGGTATTTGATTGCTGAATGATCTGTGTAGACCACCACTTTGGGACCCAGCAGATAAGAGTGGAATTTATCAAAAGTAAACACAACTGCAAGCAATTCGTTTTCAGTGGTTGTGTAGTTGAGTTGAGCTTCATTCAAAATTCTGAAGGGGTCGTAAATGGTATGGAAAATTTTTACTTTGCATTGTCCCCCTATAACTGCACCTACAACAAAATCACTAGCATCGCACTGTTGGAATGTATGCCCTAGAGCTACATGTGATGTAAACGGTTTAATGTGTTTTGAAATAAAATGATACATTATTCATTTATCAAATTGTTTGTTAAATTTTCCCATATTATATATCATCTTAAATACCATAGATTACTTATGTGTTAGGGTTGGTACTCAGAGCGCCAATTCCCTGTTGTATTTCTTTATGAATACTTATGTAAAACATTATTATTATGAATAATATATACAATTTATATAATATAATGTAACTTTTAATATGGTAAAGACGTAATGACCATAGAATGATTAATCATGGTACTGTTGCAAAAGCGTCGCAACTGACATTGAGTAGTATCATGACGTTGTCATTCTCAGACTGTTCATGTTCAAGGTTTACACTACTTGGTCAGTATAGTAAACCCGTTGAGACCGATACATGTCGTATACTGGAATATATGATTCCAATGGTTTCTCAAAGAACCATAAGTCTTGGAGACTAGTATAGACGTGTAGGTGTTTATAGCAGATAAACAGTGAACGACTCACCGAAGATTCTTAATGGATGGTACACCAACGTCAATAAGAATCTTCTCGGGTTGAGTAGCACTTGTGATTCTTAGACTTGAGATGCCATTGTGGGGCACATGAGACATCTTCTACACTTAGATGGCAGTCACGTCACCGATCTATTAAGATCAGACCTCCTCCTGTTCGTTGGGTGTAGATAGATCCTCAGGGTGTCCTAAGTGTATCAAGATAGGATCCGTCAGTTCTGTGTATCAGAGCATAGGTAGTCCACATGATTAGCAATCAGATAAAAACCATAGGCCCGTGGTACAGTTTAGAAACTAGTTCTAAACATTCTTTTTGAGATTGCTAATAGAATAGTTGACTGGATAATCCCTATAGAGATTTGACGTTTATATCTATATCTCCGGGATTTTTCCGGATACCTGTGACGGAGGAATTATACATTTTCCATGACCTCGACCTGTATAATTCAGCGAGTTTAACCGTGATCGTCATAATTTACGGGTGGATAAATTATTGACATGAAATTGGATTTCGTGACAGATATGCCTGAATCTAGAGAGTCTCAATAATGAAATATACTCATAGAGCACTAGAGAAACATTTATAAATAATATTGATTATTTATAAAGTCGTTTAAAGGTTAAACGCAAAATACATGTTAAGGGACCCGATAGTCATTTCCTTAATTATTGTGTATTACATTTAATACTTGATTAATTTAAATACACATTAATTAATAGTCAAATTGAGATATTTGACTAATATCATAAATGAATATATGTATTTAATATTTAATGTAAATATAATACATATATTTAATATATTTGTATTTAATTGTTAAATGATTAAATTAATTAAAATATAAATATCTTAAGATTTTGATATTTGCATTAAATGGCTAAGTTTCCTTTGTTGACTTAATTAAAATATCTATAAAGCGTTTATTAGATATTTTGACCAGTTGATCAAATTATAACCAAATGAAATTGAAATTAATTCTTTAGTATTTTGCTTATGCCATTTTCGGCCAAGGCCATTTTGTAAGCAAGTATATATTATTTTCATTTCATTTGGTAAATTAACCTTCTACACTTTAACAAAAACTCCATTAAAAGAAACAAGAGAAGCTTGAGAGGAAGAAAAGAAAAACTAAAGAAACGCTTGGATTTTAGTAAGTTTTCTTAACTTGCTATTAGAAAGGAAAATGTTCCTTATGTTCTAGGCTACATCTTGTGATGTTCTTATTCTATTATTTTCTCTATTCTTTGTGTTTTTGGTGAATGGAAGTTTGATGAAAGTGTTGAGCATGTATGATGATGAAAGCTTGTGACCAGTGTAGTTATAAGTATTCTTTTATGATTTTGGAAACTTTGTTGCTAATCTAGAGTTGTTGACCCACTCTTAAATGACCTAGATTTGATCTATAGTTATTTCATTGTGTTGAGACCTTAATTGGATGGAAGAATGATGATTAAAGTAATTGATTTAACCAATTTGGTCTAATTTGTGAAATTTGAAGAAATTGAAAAATTAGGGTTTAAGACCTCATCCAAATTTGGGGATTTTCATTTATGTTGTGTATTTGGATGTGTATATGATACATATGAAATCTTATGTTGATTGGATTTCATCTTGATGTGTTTTGAACAAAGAAAGAGCAAAATGCACATTAGCCACCTAGGGAGGCTCTCGGCCAAATGAAGGATTTTTGGGTTTTTTATTGCAAATTGTGTTTTGACATTTTGAACATGTTAAATTAATATTAGTAATGATTTAGAATCATTCAAAATTGTTTCGGACAATTTCGGACTAAAATGAACAAAATACAAAGTGTAAGGGCAATTCGGTAAATTCATATAAATTTGATTTATTGAATTTTATTTCATAATTTAATTATTGGGTAATTAAATAAATATGTTTATTTAATTAATCCGAGAAAAAATTTTGAAATCGGAAAATTTGATTTTTCACCGTTTCCGCTGCGTTACCAGATTCTGCCCCTATAAACCCCTACAAAATGGTATCAGAGCGAGTCTAATTCTAGGCCTCCAAAAATGATTAGCTTTAATTAAATCAATGTTTAATCATGTTTTCAAGACTTTTTACATGCTTATTATGATCTAATTAGTTAGATTTAGGGTGTATGACACTTAGCGGGAAAATCCCTAATTAATAAGGTTTTAATGTAATTATGTATTTGATGCATGTTATGTGGTCCGTCTTGTGAATACGGTTTATGAATACTTCTCTGTGACTACATCCGAGACCGTGCCTCTGTTGTGAGGGTGTAGCCGATAGAGATTTATTTATGCCGGATTTATATTATATATCAGATAAATTCAAACGAAAGCGGAATCCTGAACATGCCCTAGCTGTCAGGATTACGCAAGTAACTTGAGCTTATCATTGACAAGTTTAACCTTGGTACGTCTCCTTATGGGCCTGCCTTCACAGCGACAACGAGAAATGACCACGACCGAAAACCCAGGAGTCACTGTTGAGTGATTGACAAATGAGTTGTCTACTTGATGAATATACGTAGGCGAGACCGTGCCTCTGCTGTGAGCTGAATATATTCACGGGATCCACTTTTCATTATTTGTATTTAATTTAATTATTAAATCTTTGTATTCTGTTTGGGGATTACAGTATTACATGATTTAGTGGAAGAGACATTTTTAGATTAAAAATTCATGATATATTTTATGCTTTTGATATTATATGAAACTGCTTTATTTCTGCTAACCGTTTTTTCTTGATCTATATGATAGAGTTGCGATGGCGGCATAATCCACAAATCAGTTTGTGCGTATGTTTGATGCGAACAAACTTAAAGGCGCTGATAACTTCACTGATTGGGAATTAGATTTGAGGATTGTCCTCGATTCCGAGAAACTGGGATATGTTCTTGAGGGTCCACTGCCCCTTGCTGTGGCAGATGATGCTACTCCGGAAGAACGCGAAGTCTTCCTAACTTGGAAGGATGATGACTTAAGAGTTAAGTCATACATCTTAAGTTCGCTTTCACCGGGACTCAAGAAACAGTATTATGGCACGTCAGATGCCTACACTATCATGGCTCGTTTGAGACAGTCATTTGAGAACCAAGAACAGTGATTGTTCACAAGGTCGCAATGGAACTGTTCCATGCGCGATTAGATGAAGGGCAAGCTGTTAGCCCACATGTTCTTCAGATGATTGATTTGATTGATCATCTGAGACAACATGATCTCATCCTAAATGACATTCTCGGTAGGA
Source organism: Zanthoxylum bungeanum (assembly GCA_019454045.1). Lineage (NCBI taxonomy): Eukaryota > Viridiplantae > Streptophyta > Magnoliopsida > Sapindales > Rutaceae > Zanthoxylum > Zanthoxylum bungeanum. The sequence goes on from SKCR01034012.1 coordinate 67,418, forward strand.
GTGTCATTCTTGGTTCGCTCCTAGCTTCTTATCGCCAGTTTGTGATGTATTTCAACATGAACATGACTATTTGTACCTACCAAGAGCTGCATAGGATGTTGTTCACGGCGGAAGAGGACCTTAAGAAGGGAGTACTGACTCGCTCTCCAAGACCTACTTCTCTATCTCCTTCTTCCCAGGCCTGGCCAAAGGGAAAGAAGAAGAAGGATTTGGGTCCTCAACCGCAAGCGAAGATAGCAAAGCCCAAGAGGGCTTCTGAGGACAAATGCCATCACTACAGTAGAATCGAGCACTGGAAAATGAACTGTCCTGATTACATCGCCCAGATAAGGAGGGAGAGAGCATCTACATCAGGTACATTTATTTTTCCAGTTATTGATATATCTTTGGCTTGTGAAGCCGTTACATCCAACTGGATTTTAGATTCTGCTTTCCCCATTCACATTTGCAATTCGTTGCAAGTGCTGAAGGAAAGTAGAAGGCTGAAGCCTGGAGAGATGCAGTTGCGATTCGGGAGTGGAGACTCAATGGATGCAGTTGAAGTGGGAGTATGCGAGATCTCATTGCCGAATGAGACACTTTTGTTAAATGAATGCCATTTTGTACCTGGATGTGTAGCTAATATTATATCACTTTTATATTGGATACATAAGGCTTTTGTATTAATATTAAGAACTGTTCTTTATATTTATATGATAAAAATAATATTCAGATCCTTTGTTGTCCAAACCAGCATGGTCATTATACATTGCAAACTTCAAAAGATATTTTAAGTTCTGGAATTAATAAACGTAGTTTACCTGAAGTTAATAATACTGAACTTTGGCATATGCGGCTAGGTCACATTGGCGTTAAACGCCTTACCCAATTGGTTAGAAATGGTTTGATACCAGATCTTACCATTGAACCTTATCCAACTTGTGAATCTTGTATTCAGGGTAAGATGACTAAAGCCCCATTTTCTGGTGTTGGACATCGCGCCACTAACTTACTGGAACTCGTACATTCTGATGTATGTGGTCCACTAAGTCAAACTGCTCACAGTGGTTATTCGTACTTTGTTACCTTTACCGATGATCTGTCACGGTATGGTTATGTCTATTTGATGCGACATAAATCAGAAACCTTTGAAAAGTTCAAAGAGTTCTGAAATGAAGTAGAAAAACAAACTGGTCAATATATTAAATGCCTACGATCTGATCGAGGCGGCTAATATATGAGTGGTGAGTTCATGGATTATATGAAGGACAATGGGATTCTCGCTCAATATACTCCTCCATGTACTCCACAACACAATGGAGTATCTGAGAGGAGAAATTAGACTTTATTAGATATGGTCCGATCAATGTTGAGTTTCACAGATTTGCCCTATTACTTGTGGAGCTACTCTCTCTTAACAGCTGCACATCTTTTGAACAAGATTCCTTCAAAAGCTGTTCCTACGACTCTGTATCAGATATGGTTCGGTAGGAGACCAAATCTTAATTATATTAAGGTTTGGGGTTGTCCTGCCTATGTCAGGGTGACTCAGCAAGATAAGCTTTCGCCTCGAGGGAAAAAGTTTAGGTTTGTTGGATATCCTTCGAATACGAGGGGATATCTGTTCTACGATACCGAGCATTGAAATGTATTCGTAGCTCGCTTCGCAAAATTTCTAGAAGTAGAATTTTTTTCAGAAGGTGGTAATCATAGACAGGTTGAGCTTGATGAAGTCCAACCTGAAAACAATGAACTAACGGAGGAACCTGAAGTTCAAGTAGATGAAGGACCTTCAACACACACACTACGTAGGTCGGAAAGGGTATCTAGACCTCCTGAATGCTTGTATTTGATACAAAAAAAGAGTCTGGATGTTCTCTTAGTTGAAGAGACAGATCCTTTCACCTATAGAGAATCGATGTTGGACATCGACTCCGTGAAATGGCAATATGCCATGAAATCCGAGATAGACTCAATGTATGAGAATCAAGTTTGGGACTTGGTTCCGCTTCCCGAAGGAATTGTTCCTATCGGTTGTAAATGGGTTTACAAAAGGAAGTGCGGGCCTGACGGTAAGGTTGAAATTTATAAGGCCCGACTGGTAGCAAAAGGTTACACGCATCGACCTGGCGTCAACTACGATTAAACTTTTTCACCAGTAGCAATGCTTAAGTCTATTCGGATTTTGCTTTCTATAGCTGCGTATCATGACTACGAGATTTGGCAAATGGATGTCAAAACGGCTTTTATAAATGGATTTCTTGATGAAGAAATTTATATGGAACAGCCGGAAGGTTTTGCGTCCAGTGAAAACTCGGGCATGGTATGTAAGCTTAAGAAGTCTATTATGGACTTAAACAAGCTTCACGAAGTTGGAATCTTCGATTCGATGAGATTATTAGATCGTCTGGTTTTCTCAAGACTTCAGAAGAATCATGTGTGTATCAGAAGGCCAGTGGGAGCATGATCATATTTTTAGTCCTATATGTTGATGACATCCTAATCATTGGGAATGATTTAGGCATGTTACAAAGCGTCAAAGCATATCTCTGTAAGAATTTCTCCATGAAGGACCTGGGAGAAGCTTCATATGCTTTAGGGATAAAACTCTATAGAGATAGACAAAGGAGGCTGATTGGGTTATCCCAATCAACATACATAGATAAGATCTTGGAACGGTATAATTTTGGTAACTGTAAGACAACAAACATACCGTTCATACATGAGATTAATCTTTCAAAAAAGATAAGTCCACAAACAGAATATGAGAATGTTAGAATGTCTAACCAACCTTATGCTTCGTGTTTGGGTAGCATAATGTATGCCATGTTATGTACGAGGCCTGATATCAGTTTCGCTGTTAGCGTAACTAGCAGATATCAGTCTAATCCAGGTAATGACCATTGGATGGCCATTAAATATATCCTCAAGTATCTTAAAGGTACTAAGGATAAGTGACCGGTGCATTCACACGCGTATAACGCAAGCTCACGTATCGTTCAAGTAGTATAAAAATATCGACCCCACGAGGACTTAATTCCTACTATTGTTACTAATTATTGAATCTATTTATTTACAAGTATCTAACTATAGGGAGAAGGGAATTGATTGTTTTTGGTTGGTTGAATATGGTTTTGCTTAAATAAAATAAAATAAATACACAAAAGAAAAAGACACAAATGAAAATACTAAGGAAAATTACAAAAGACTCAAAAGATCTAGGGTCGTGACTCCACACAATATTGTTAAAAAGATGAATTGATTCTCTTATTTATGTGTACTAATTCAGTTTGCTAACCTGGAACACGAAAATATACAAAAGCCTCTTCCGATGGTCAGACGCAAATACCCAGTATAACCCAATTGAACCATATTCCTATGTCAACCACATTACCCTGGATTCATTAAGTTTAAGTTCCAATTATGGCTACCCATGCCCGACAGGTATATTCATATCCTGTAAGGAAATCTATTAAAGAGTTATCTATCCTCAAGGAAGATCGTGAGCTATTAAGTCTAAGGCTGAAACCTAAAATCCCTATGTCTAGTTCATTTTAGATTTACCACATCAATTCCTATTGGTGATCAGACAACATGAACCATTAAGACTAAGACTTAATAAACAACCTAAAAAATTACCCATAAAAAGAAAAATCAATTATTAAGTGTGGATATTGTGTTTTATCACTTCCCTAGAATAAAAATAAAATGCGGGGGTTGGGGGATCCACTTTTACTATTTATAATTTAGAAATCTCTCTTACTATAATATAGAATTTAACGGTGATAGCCAACCAGCCATGTAGGCGGTATTCCTTATTAAGTCAGATTTAAATGAAGTCCAACCAGCCATAAAGGCGGTAATAGTATTTGAACATAAACCAGCCATATAGGCGGTAATTATCTGTCACCTAAAGACCAGCCATATAGGCAGTATCTAATTATGCCAAATAAATAAAACCAGCCATTAAGGCGGTAATTCCTTTTAGTGAATAATAAATTTTATATTATAATTAAGGGAGATTAATCTAAATTAAAATATTAAAAGCTTCACCCTTCCCCCAGCGGAAATTTAACTACTGAACATAAAAAGAAATGAGTAGAAGAAGAGAACTACTGCTACTGAAAATTAAAATACATAAATTAAATTACTAAAAATAAACACACAAGATGCAATCCTTAAATTCCTTACAAAAACCTAAGGAAAGCATAAAAGAAAAGAAATGAAACTACTACTATTACTAAAAATAAAAATACATAATTTAAATTACTGAAATTAAACAAACAAGATGCAATCCTTAAATTCCTTACAAAAACTTAAGGAAAGCATGAGAATTACAAATGAAATGGCTTGGTATTTATAGAAAAACTTAAAGGCTTTCACCAATTTCTCCACCAATTGCTCCACAAATTGCTTCACCAAACATGCCACAAGACATGGCATCAAAGATGGCACCAAACATGGCACCAAACATAGCATCAAATATGGCACCAAATATGGCACCAAACATGCAAGCATGTTTTGTGGAAGTTTGACAATTTTTATTTTTTTATTTTATTAATTGTATTTTATATTTTGTAAATGACTATAATATATACACAAAATGTACTGTATTGTTCATCAATTTCGGCCATGAAAACTTCAGAATTCGAAATTATTTTGACTTTCAAAGTTGTAGATCTTCAAGTATTCTTAACTCTGCAACTTGAATCAGCTCAATCGGACATCGGACGAAAAAGTTATGGCCAAAATACGAAACTTGCGTAAAATTGGAATTTCGGACTGCACTTCGTGACGCGTATAGTAAATTTTGTTTTTGACGTTTTTTTCCTCCGGATTTCATCGTTTTAGCCCCGAGTTGATTCCATTAAGTCCCAATATTTTTTTTATATGCAAAATAAACAAAAACACATAAAACGTTCATAAAACTCGAGAAACTATACAAAATATTAGGTTAAATGAGTGGGAAATAGTGATATAATTACCACTCATCACACCCCCAAACCTAAAATTTTGCTAGTCCTCGAGCAAAACATAAAATAAAATAACATAAAAAAAAATAAAGCTAAGCCACTTTTGTAGGGATCACGGTTCCATTTAGCATATGCAACAAGCCTTTAAACCCCTAGGTGTCCCTCGTGGATGAGTTGTAGTCTCGTGAGGGTTTACAGCAACGATACTCACAAACGTTTGAAAAAAAGGTAGAAAGAAAGTAAAACTAATGCACACAAAAGCAAAAAGGTAAGAGAATAAAGAAGTTAGTGACTAATCAGGTGAAACTTTTACTCCAAGTTAGTAGTTGTTTTCTTTCTTTCTAAATTACCGAATAAGTAAATTCTCCGATTATAATTATCATTCTCCATATACACAGTCAACAAAATATTAATCAACTCATTTTTGCCCACAACAGTCACAAGTGTAGTTGATAAGAGAGTAATATTTTTTTTCCTAAAGTTCTATCAGATTTCACACCTTTTTCTAGCAATGGACTAATTTTTCTGATTTTTTCTGATTTTTTCTTTTTTTTTTTTTTTACTCATTGCCATTTATAAATGCTTCCTCCAATTAAACTAGAGCACTGAGTATTACAAACTTTTCAATTACAACTCATGTGCGTATGTTACTATGGATATTGATAATACCTGCCAACTGAGCATATGAAGATCCATTTTAGTCTGTTTTATGGAGAATTCACAAATTAAATAATTCAAAAGGAAATAAACAAAAATTAACTTACTTCGAAAATAGGCTTGAGGTACGTATCAGGAGTGGGAACTCCTTACTCAGCTATCTCTCACCAATTTCACTTTTTTTAGTCAAAATAAAAACACAAAGATGCAAAATATTTTGTTTGTAATTTTTGAAAAATTTTCAATTTTTTTGTATTTTTCGAAAAATTTTGATTAAAAATAAAAAAAAAAGAAAAAAAAAGATACAAATTTACTAATTCCCTCCCCCAAACCTAAAAGAGACATTGTCCCCAATGTCTTAAATAGTAGAAGAAGAGTTTAGGAAACCGTACCTGGTTAGCTGGAAATCTACGAAAAACTACCGATTAAGATCTATGTCCAATTTACGCTTCTTACCACGATCGCTGTCTGACCAGTCCAACTTGGAGAGAATAGGGTCGATTTTTGGTTCAAATGCTATGATTTGATCAATTAATTCATCGGCCTTTGTCGCAGTCAGGAAAATATCTTGTACGGATTTGCTGACGAATTCCTGTCTTTTGGCTTCCGCAAGAAATACAAATAGAAAATCGAAGAAATGCTCAATATTAAGTAAACCAATGGGCTTCTGATGAATATTCAAGTGCGCCCATGATGCCACAGTGAATATTTCTTCAAATGTTCAGAGCCCGCCTGGTAATGCAATGAAAGCGTCAGCAATATTGACCATTTCACGGAGCTGTTCAGACATACTCGATACAATGCGCTCATCTCCGTTTGTTTGTCCAAGTAATTGTTCGTTCGCCAAGGGTTTTGAGATGATTCCCAAAACATGTCTGCCACCATCCTGAACGGCTTTTGAAATGCTACCCATCATTCCAAGATTGCCACCGCCATATACTAGGTGCATATTTCTCTCTGCTATGACTCGCCCCAATTCCTTCGCAGCCTCAATGAACTCTGGTTTATTACCAGAATTGGATCCACAGAAAACACAAATACGCTTGATTCGCTGCTGTGAAGTTGCTTCCATTTTCTCTCTCTTCTTTGGATGTGTATCTGGATGTGTCGAAGAGAGAAATAACGAGCTGAATTTATAGAACCTGAAAATGGGTGAGTAATAATTGCACTAGTATCTACCAAATGAAAATTATTAGAAGAACGTTAAAATAAATCGTGAAAAATCAAAAAGTTTAGATCTTGTCGGTGAAATAAAAGAAAATAACAAAAGAAAAGCAAATCAAAGCAATCATTAAGACAACAGAATTGTGTACGCAATACGCCACTCGCTTAGTATAAATTCATGAGGATGCGTCTCAAGAATTCATTCCTTACTCAGCCATCACTCATGAATTAGCTCTCATCTTTGCGATTTACAAAACACCTTTCCTTCTGTCTTAAAATGCTCCGTTTGTGCTTTTACCTGAAAAACTGACACACAAAATTAAAAAGTTCACACAAAATATGAAAACAAAAATTACAATAAAATTGCATGGGTCGCCTCCCTGCTAGCGCTAAATTTTTCGTCTTCAGCCAAACGTGACTGAAATACATCTATCAATGAGGTTTCAACGTCGTTTTGGATGTCCGATTAAAGATAATCCCGTTAGCGTTGCTTTTGAAGGGTCTCTTCCAACGGTGAGGTGGCAAAAAGAGTTTTGTCTCATTCAATGCTTGTGCCACCTTCTTAAACTTTGTCGGTCCCGTAGGACCTGAAAAGAAAGAAAGAAAATCAGGAGGTCTCGTATGATGCTTGACTTGGAATGAGATTTCCATTCTGTCAAGCTTCTGGGTGATGTCTTGATTTGTACTCTCCAAAACATGATGTTTCTCTTGAATGCACTGGATCTTCAATAAGGTCAGACATTTTCTCATTCATTTGCTCTGCTTCTTGCTCCACCTTTTCTTCACAGAGGTATTCTAAGATTTCCGCATTCTTTTCCTCATCTGTCATCTGTGAAATGCATGCCTCATAATTATCTGCCTGAGGATGTAAAGATGTTTCCAACATTAGGTCTTCATCCTATGATACGACTGGAATGGATGGTTCAGGTAGATCTTCATCAAACATCATGGTAAAGAATGCTCCAAGATCTTCATTTTGAGGATTGAAAGTTTGATCCTCCGTTGTTGGCGCAATTGGTACAAATAGGTCAGCTTCATCCTCATCAGAGTCCGAATAATAAAAGTCAAATAGAGACTTTACTAGTTTGGGCTCCTGAACTGATACCTCTGGTTGTTGATACTGCTCAGCCTCCTCATCTTCTAAAGTGTCATCGTGATCTGATTGGTACTCGAAGGCTTCATCAGTGTCATCTGAAAATGGTTCTTGAGGTATGTAGCTCTGGTTTTCTGTTAATTGTCTTATTTGATCTGTCAATGGATTCTTTTTGTCTCTGAATACTTTCGAGTTGATTATGGAATATTTCAAGCATTGTATCCAACTTTTCATCTCTTTTCTCGAACCAATCTTTGAGCATGTCAACCAATTATTCTTCCTCTGATGGTTCTGGTTTTGGTGAAGATCATAGGTAGATGGTGGATAAGATGGAAAATGTGGCTCTCTGAAATGTGATGGCTCATCATACCATGAAGGATTCTGATAGTTCTGCCACTCTGAATTGTAGTTGTACTCGCAATAATCACTTGGGTGGTTACCATTACATATGTCACATCTCCACATTGCGTTCTGTTGAGCAAATGTAGTATTGCTTGGTTCTGGCATTTAGTGAAAGTCGTTGGGCTGGACAACAGGCCTCAGAAAACCGGACTGTTGCTCCCAGATGTGGGGTGTATCTTCTTGTAAGGCTCATAATCTTTCTATCTCCCAATAATGTTCCATGTCAACCACCTGAAAATAAAAGAAAGAAATAAAAATTACAGATAAAAAGAAAATTAGATACAAGTAAATTAGATAGCTTCAAAATTAATAAGTCAAGAAAAATAAGTCCCCGGCGACGGCGTCAAAAACTTGACCGGTGCATTCACACGCGTATAACGCAAGCGCACGTATCGTTCAAGTATCTAACTATAGGGAGAAGGGAATTGATTGTTTTTGGTTGGTTGAATATGGTTTTGCTTAAATAAAATAAAATAAAGACACAAAAGAAAAAGACACAAATGAAAATACTAAGAAAAATTACAAAAGACTCAAAAGATCTAGGGTCGTGACTCCACACAATATTGTTAAAAAGATGAATTGATTCTCTTATTTATGTGTACTAATTCAGTTTGCTAACCTGGAACACGAAAATATGCAAAAGCCTCTTCCGATGGTCAGACGCAAATACCCAGTATAACCCAATTAAACCATATTCCTATGTCAACCACATTACCCTGGATTCATTAAGTTTAAGTTCCAATTATGGCTACCCACGCCCGACAGGTATATTCATATCCTGTAAGGAAATCTATTAAAGAGTTATCTATCCTCAAGGAAGATCGTGAGCTATTAAGTCTAAGGCTGAAACCTAACATCCCTATGTCTAGTTCATTTTAGATTTACCACATCAATTCCTATTGGTGATCAGGCAACAGGAAGCATTAAGACTAAGACTTAATAAACAACCTAAAGAATTACCCATAAAAAGAAAAATCAATTATTAAGTGTGGATATTGTGTTTTATCACTTCCCTAGAATAAAAATAAAATGCGGGGGTTGGAGGATCCACTTTTACTATTTATATTTAGAAACCCCCTTACTATAATAGAATTTAACGGTGATAGCCAACTAGCCATGTAGGCGGTTATTCCTTATTAAGTCAGATTTAAATGAACTCCAACCAGCCATAAAGGCGGTAATAGTATTTGAACATAAACCAGCCATATAGGCGGTAATTATCTGTCACCTAAAGACCAGCCATATAGACGGTATCTAATTATGCCAAATAAATAAAACCAGCCATTAAGGCGGTAATTCCTTTTAGTGCATAATAAATTTTATATTATAATTAAGGGAGATTAATCTAAATTAAAATATTAAAAGCTTCACCCTTCCCCCAGCGGAAATTTAACTACTGAACATAAAAAGAAAGGAGTAGAGGAAGAGAATTACTGCTACTGAAAATTTAAATACATAAATTAAATTACTAAAAATAAACACACAAGATGCAACCTTAAATTCCTTTCAAAAACCTAAGGAAAGCATAAAAGAAAAGAAATGAAACTACTACTATTACTAAAAATAAATACATAATTTAAATTACTGAAATTAAACAAACAAGATGCAATCCTTAAATTCCTTACAAAAACTTAAGGAAAGCATGAGAATTACAAATGAAATGGCTTGGTATTTATAGAAAAACTTAAAGCCTTCCACCAATTGCTCCACAAATTGCTCCACCAAACACTCCACCAAACATGCCACAAGACATGGCATCAAAGATGGCACCAAACATGGCACCAAATATGGCATCAAATATGGCACCAATTATGGCACCAAACATGAAATGCAAGCATGTTTGGTGGAAGTTTGACAATTTTTATTTATTTTTATTTTATTAATTTTATTTTATATTTTGTAAATGACTATAATATATACACACAAAATATACTGTATTGTTCATCAATTTCGGCCCTGAAAACTTCAGAATTCGAAATTATTTTGACTTTTAAAGTTGTAGATCTTCAAGTCTTCTTTAATCTGCAACTTGAATCAGCTCAATCGGACATCGGACGAAAAAGTTATGGCCAAAATACGAAACTAGCGCAAAATTGGAATTTCGGACTGCACTTCGTGACGCGTATAGTAAATTTTGTTTTTGACGTTTTTTTCCTCCGAATTTCATCGTTTTAGCCCCGAGTTGATTCCATTAAGTCTCAATATTATTTTTATCTGCAAAATAAACAAAAACACATAAAACGTTCATAAAACTCGAGAAACTATACAAAATATTAGGTTAAATGAGTGGGAAATAGTGATATAATTACCACTCATCAATAAGTTAATAATTTATGGAGGAACGAGCTGCAAGTTAACGGTTAAAAATACGGATTCCGATTTTCAATCGGATCCTGATGATAGAAAGTCTACATCTGGATTCGTATTTACCCTTAACGGAGGTGGGCAGTTTGTTGAAGAGTTCCAAATAGGGATCAACAGCAGATTCCACCACTGAGGCGGAATATATTGCAGCTTCTGAAGCTGCAAAGAGACTATGTGGATAAAGAAGTTTATCACAGAATTGGGAGTTATTCCAAGTATCGAGAATGCGATTCCGTTATACTGTGATAAACTGGAGCCATTGCGCAAGCAAAGAACCAAGGGCGCATCAGAAGTCGAAGCATGTGGAACGCGCAGTACCACATCATTCGAGAGATTGTGTCGCGAGGGGATATTATCGTGTGCAAGGTACCGAGTGAAGATAATGTAGCAGACCCGCTGACGAAGGCCATACCTCCGAAGTTGTTTGATAAACAGGTGGAGTCGATGGGTATTAGATACAATCGTTATTGGTACTAGAGCAAGTGGGAGATTTTGTTGGGGTTGGTGCTCAGAGCGCCAATTCCCTGTTGTATTTCTTTATGAATACTTATGTAAAACATTATTATTTTGAATAATATATGCAGTTTCTATAATATAATGTAACTTTTAATTTGGTAAAGACGTAATGACCATAGAATGATTAGTCATGGTACTGTTGCAAAAGAGTCGCAACTAACATTGAGTAGTATCATGATGTTGTCATTCTCATACTGTTCCTGGTCAAGGTTTATACTACTTGGTAAGTATAGTAAACTCGTTGAGACCGGTGCATGTCGTATATTGGAATATATGATTCCAATGGTTTCTCAATGAACCATAAGTCTTGGAGACTAGTATAGACGTGTAGGTGTTTATAGCGGATAAACACTGAAGGACTCACCGAAGATTCTTAATGGATGGTACACCAACGTCAATAAGAATCTTCTCGGGTTGAGTACCACTTGTGATTCTTAGACTTAAGATGCCATTGTGGGGCACATGAGACATTTTCTACACTTAGATGGAAGTCACGTCACCGATCTATTAAGATCGGACCTCCGCCTATTCGTTGGGTGTAGATAGTTCCTCAGGGTGTCCTATGTGTATCAAGATAGGATCCGTCAGTTCTGTGTATCAGAGCATAGGTAGTCCACATAATTAGCAATCAGATAAAAACCATGGGCCCGTGGTACAGTTTAGAAACTAGTTCTAAACATTATTTTTGAGATTGCTAATAGAATAGTCGACTGGATAATCCCTATAGAGATTTGACGTTTATATCTATATCTCTGGGATTTTTCTGGATACCTGTGACGGAGGAATTATACATTTGCCCTGACCTCGACCTGTATGATTCAGCGAGTTTATCTGTGATCGTCATAATTTACGGGTGGATAAATTATGGACACGAAATTGGATTTCATGACAGATATACCTGAATATAGAGAGTCTCAATAATGAAGTATACTTGTAGAGCACTAGAGCAACATTTATAAATAATATTGATTATTTATAAAGTCGTTTAAAGGTTTAACACAAAAATACATGTTAAGGACCCGATAGTCATTTCCTTAATTATTGTGTATTTACATTAATACTTGATTAATTTAAATACACATTATTAATAGTCAAATTGAGATATTGACTAATATCATAAATGGATATATGTATTTAATATTTAATGTAAATATAATACATATATTTAATATATTTGTATTTAATTAATTATTTAATTATTTAATTGTTAAATGATTAAATTAATTAAAATATAAATATCTTAAGATTTTGATATTTACATTAAATGGCTAAGTTGCCTTTGTTGACTTAATTAAAATATCTATAAAGTGTTTATTAGATATTTTGACAAGTTGATCAAATTAAAACCAAATGAAATTGAAATTAATTCTTTAATATTTTGCTTATGCCATTTTCGGCCAAGGCCCTTTTGTAAGCAAGTATATATTGTTTTCATTTCATTTGGTAAATTAACCTTCTACACTTTAACAAAAACTCCATTAAAAGAAACAAGAGAAGCTTGAGAGGAAGAAAAGAAAAACTAAAGAAAAGCTTGGATTTTAGTAAGTTTTCTTAACTTGCTATTAGAAAGGAAATTATTCCTTATGTTCTAGGCTACATCTTGTGATGTTCTTATGCTATTATTTTCTTTATTCTTTGTGTTTTTGGTGAATGGAAGTTTGATGAAAGTGTTGAGCATGTATGATGATGAAAGCTTGTGACTAGTGTAGTTATAAGTATTCTTTTATGGTTTTGGAAACTTTGTTGCTAATCTAGAGTTGTTGAACCACTCTTAAATGACCTAGATTTGATCTATAGTTATTTCATTATGTTGAGACTTTAATTGGATGGAGAAGACTGATGATTAAAGTAATTGATTTAACCAATTTGGTCTAATTTGTGAAATTTGAAGAAATTGAAAAATTAGGGTTTAAGACCTCATCCAAATTTGGGGCTTTTCATTTATGTTGTGTATTTGGATGTGTATATGATACATATGAAATCTTATGTTGATTGGATTTCATCTTGATGTGTTTTGAACAAAGAAAGAGCAAAATGCACAATTGGTCACCTAGGGAGGCTCTCGGCCAAATGAAGGATTTTTGGGTTTTTTGTTGCAAATTGTGTTTTGACATTTTGAACATGTTTAATTCATATTAGTAATGATTTAGAATCATTCAAAATTGTTTCGGATAATTTCGGACTAAAATGAACAAAATACAAAGTGTAAGGGCAATTCGGTAAATTCATATAAATTTGATTTATTGAATTTTATTTCATAATTTAATTATTGGCTAATTAAATAATATGTTTATTTAATTAATCCGGAGAAAAATTTTTGAAATCGAAAAATTTGATTTTCCACCGTTTCCGTTGCGTTACCGGATCTGCCCCTATAAACCCCTACATTATATACCTTAAGACTTAATGTATGAGTGTCATACACAAGAGGATTTAAGTCTGAAGTTAGTAATCTTAAATAGTCCATAGAGAGCAAACAAAGCGGGTACTTTATTTGTGGTTTATCTATAGTTGCGGTCCATTCTATATTTGTATGGCGATCTTGATCCGGATCGTCCATGTAGAGACATGAGAATGGAGGCACTTTGTATGATGCGATCATATAGGACTGGACCCAGATAGAAATGACATTCTTATAATATCCTTTATTCAAAGAAAGTCATTTCAATCTACTTGATGGTCATATATGGATTGATCTTAATCCTGAGTGTACTATGAACTCCTGCATGGTAGGCTGTGTCATTTGATTTACAAAGGTGAAGTTGGTGTAGCAGTCCCGACCAATAGCTACATACTTTGGGGGCACAGTTTTTTTTGTAGCTGGGAACGTTTTACATATACATTGAGTTCACTCATTCTTGCAAGAAGTAGATGAGTATCTTTCTTAAGGGTTGATTTGGTACTTGAACGATTTGAGTGCTCAAGTCTTTCTATTACGAATAGAAAGATTAATATTCATAATAGTTATGAATAAATTGTTCATTAGAGAATCAATGGTACTTAAGGTAAAAATGATTAGAGGGGTATAACGGATATTATGACCCGGCTCTAATTACGAGATATTCGTGAAGGGTCAATTCGTATGTAATGACTATATCGGTGGACACCGACTTGGTTCGACTTATATTTCATCTGCGGCAATGAGAGTGCAACTTCGGGTTTTTAGTGGAATAACCCGGAGTTAATAATTCAGAATATTTAATTAAGAGCTTAATTAATATTTTGAGATTATTGGAGCTCGAATCGTAGGTCCATTTGGTCTCCGTACTAGCTCGATTCACTATAGCAGATTTAGAATAATTGGATAGTCCAATTATATACTTATAAAAGAATAATATTATTAAAATGATTGATAATATTAATTAAGTCACACTTGGAACTATATATTAAAAGTTAATATATGATTAATATAATAAATGATTATATGATAATTATTTATTATTAATAATTAAATTATATATGATATAATTTAATGAAGGCTAAAGTTTTAATTTCTAAATTAAAAGGTTTTGGAAACACTTGATATATCTTGGAAGTTAACCTTTTTGATTTTGTAACATCTTTGACTTTATGGAAAGCTAATAGAATTGTTACAAAATTAATGAAAGAATATATGCCTTGGCCGATTTTTTGATAAGGAAAGGGGAAAGGATTTGTTTGTTTTTGGAAACAAATAATCATTGGTATTAATTTGGAAGTTATGACTTTAAAATTGGTTAATTGATTATTTAATTTTGTAACATCTTTTCAATAATGGTAATTGAAAATTTGTTATTACAAAATTAAATATTTCTTTGTCATGGCCGAAAAACAGAGAGGGGGGAGGATAAGGATTTGTTTGTTTTTGGAAACAATAAACCCTAAGTATAAAAAGAAAAATATGATTTTTCTTTAGGACTCTCTCTCATTCTAGCAACCCTAGGCATCTTCTTCCTCTTCCCTATTCTCTCAAAAGTTGAGAACCACCATTGAAGAACAAAAAGAAGAAAAATAAAATCAAGAGTGTGATTGAATCTCTAAATGGTTTAGGGATTTGTTTGTGAGTGTAGCCCACACTACTCTCCGTTGGTAACGAGACATAGCACAGAAGACTTTGTGGTGAGGAACAAATCATCCTCTTCCTCTATTCTTGAAGGTCACGGCAGTGAGGTATTATTTCACCTCATTGCCGCACCTTGGTCTCTCTTTTTAGGGCTTTGTTTGTTTCATTTTAATTCGGGTTTTTGGGAAACACTTTTAGGTATTTTGGGGCTGAGTTGAGATTATTTTTGAAGAGAAAAATCAGACCTTAAACACTCTAGCAGTTCACGCAAATAGTGGACTGATTCGTGTGCAGTTCGGTTGTGTAACGAGTGCAAAACAGTCCAATAATTCACTGCAGTTCAGGGGCTGTTCGGGGACTGTTTCGGGGGGCATTCCGGGGCTGAAATTTTGTGTGAATCAGAAGTGAAATTTCAGTATACCTACTGGTTCCATTCGGCTAAGGAGGGGAAGGGCAAAAAAAATTTTCAAGGTCGATCCGTGTGCCTAATCGCTTCCCCTGCTGCGCGAGGAAAGTGTTTCCTACACGCACATCACCTCAAATGGAAGAGTCCAGTCTGGTGCTACTATAATGGGGGCAGAGACCACCTTTTGTTTCAAGATCTCAAAAGCTTTGTGGCATTCTTTGGTGAAGTTGAAAAGCACGTCTTTCTCCAGCAGATTGCATAGAGGTTTAGCAATCTTGGAAAAGTCTTTAATAAATCTCCTGTAAAAGGCCGCATGTCCGAGAAAACTGCAAATCTCTTTGACAATTGATGGTGGAGGTAATTTTTCGATTGTCTCGATCTTTGCTTTGTCTACTTCGATTCCCTTTTGTGAGATCTAATGTCACGGGACGTTGCCTTCTTGCACCATAAAGTGGCATTTCTCCCAGTTGAGTACCAGGTTGGTATCTTCGCATCTTTGTAACACATTTTCCAGATTTTGCAAGCAATGGTCGAACGAGTCTCCAAACACAGAAAAATCATCCATGAAAACCTCCATACTTTGTTCCAGCATATCTGAGAAGATTGCCATCATGCAATGTTGAAATGTAGTATGAGCATTACATAGTCCAAATGGCATCCTACGGAAAGCAAAAATACCCTACGGACATGTAGAATTGATTTTCTCATGATCTTATGGGACGATGACAATCTGATTATACCCTGAGTATCCATCTAGAAAATAATAGAACTCATGTCTCGCCAATCTGTCTAGCACCTGATCAATAAATAGCAACGGAAAATGATCTTTCCTCGCTGCTTTGTTCAGCTTCCTATAGTCAATGATACTCTCTATCCAGTCACTATTCTTGTTGGAATCAATTATTTCTTTTCATTATGACTACATTAATTCCTTCTTTCTTTGGCACCACACTGCAAATGACTCACTCAAGTGCTGTCAGAGATTGGGTAGATGATGTCGACATTCAACCATTTGATAATTTCTTTCTTTACGATTTCCTTCATGATTGGATTAGTCTCCGTTGATGCTCCACTGTGGGTTTGTACTCATCATTTATCAGAATTTTATGCATGCAAAATGATGGACTAACGCCTCATATGTTGTTATAGTCCAGCCAATGGCTTTCTTGTGTTCTCGTAACACTCTCAACAACTTTTTTTCATGTTCCAGTGTTAGAGACGGAGAAATAATCACAGTTAATTCAGAAGAGTTCCTAAGAATTCATACCTGAGATGGCTCAGAAGTAGCTTCAGCTCCAGCTGTGGTGGTTTTTCAACTAAGGGCTTGATTCTTTTTTTTTCCGGTAATTCCAAACTTTCCACATGTGGTGTCAATTTGAAGAGAAATGGCCTGTCAAGATAGTTGATATATTCTAGAATTTCTTTATCTAGCTCGCTGTCAGTCATGTTGGTGATGCAAGCTTCAAGTTTGTCCGTGGGAGGTGGCATTGCATCAGTATCCTGGATGATACTATCTACAACATCAATTCTGAAATTTTCCTCTTCCTTTTCATCATTCGGGAATTTCATGGCTTTGAAAACATTAAAGGTAACTTCTTGATCCTACACTTTCATGGTTAATTCTCATTTTTGCACATCAATAATAGTTCGACCTGTAGTTGACCGGCGGTGTCACACGCGTATAATGCAAGTGCACATATCATTCAAGTAGTATAAAAAGTATCGATCCCACGATGACTTAATACCTAAGCTATTAGTTTATGAAGTCAAATGTTTACGAGTATCTAATAGATTGATTGACTGGATGGTGATTTTAAATTTAAAAACAAGTCAATAAAATGGCGCGAAAGTAGGTTTAGGAAAATTCAATATTAAAAAACTATCTAGGGTTGTGAATCTTCCCAATATCTTTTAGAAGATGAAGTGATTATTTTCTGTTTGTGTAATATATTGGTTTACTAACCTGGAACACAAAATTCTGCAAAAGCCTCTATCGATGGTCAGATGCAAATACCTAGTGTAACCCAATTAATCATATGTCTATGTCAACCAAGTTACTTGAATTCATTAAGATTAAGTTCCAATTTTGATTACCCCGCCCGACAGGTATATGTCTATCCTGTAAGGAAATCCATTAAAGGGCTATATATCCTCAAGAAAGATCGTGGGCTATTATATCTAAGGATGAAACCTAAAATTCTTTTGTCAAGTTTATTTTAAGTTTACCTGGTCAATCTTATTAATGGCCAGTTAACAAGAAGTATTAAGTTTAAGACTTAATAATTAAACCTTTATATTACCAAAACTATAAAATAACCTCTTATAACCTGGTGATATTGGAATTCATCACAACCCCAGATAATGGACTTAGTTACGAAACATATCTAAGGCTAATAAAAGCTTAAATAAAATAAAAGATATAAAGTAAATGCTGGAAATTAAATAAAGTAAATGCTAAAAATTAAAAATTTAAAAGTACAATAATAGACAATACTGGGGTTAGAGGATCCACTTTTAATATTTCAAAATTAGAAATCTCCCTTATTCTCAATGTTTACCGACCAATTAACCAGACCATAAATGTGGTAATTTCTTTGTCTCAATTAAATCCAATGACCATATAGACTGTAACAAGGTAATTACCTAAACCGACCATATAGGCGGAAACTACGTCTGAAATGAAAAATCGATCATATAGGCAGTAAATAAGGTTGTCACATAAACCGGCTATATATGCGGTAACTAATTAATCCAAATTTTAATTGAATTAGGGAGATTAATCTAACTTATTATATTAAAAGTCTTCTCACCCCAGCAGAATGAGATTACCTGCTCATGCTGAAATGAAAACACACAAAATTTTATTAATTAAATAAAAAATACAAGAAAACTTAAATAATATACAAGACACTTTCTTTTAGGTTTTCATGGAGAAATTCCTCCAAAGAAATCTTGGAAAATTTACAAAGTTTAGCTTGGTATTTATAGAAAAATCTAAAGGCTTCCACCAATTTCTCCACTAATTGCTCCACCAAACATGGCACCAAACATGGCACTAAACATAGCACCAAATCATGCACCAAATATGCAAGCATGTTTGGTGGAAGTTTGACATTTTTTATTTTTTTATTTTATTTTATTTATTTTATTTTATATTTTGTAGATCTTTGTGTCTTCTTTAATCTGGAACTTAAATCAGCTCAATCGGATATCAGATGAAACAGTTATGGCCAAAATACCAAACTTGCGCAAAATTGGAATTTAGGACTGCACTTCGTGACGTCTATAGTAAATTTCCATTTTCGCCTTTTTTGGCTCCGGATTTCATCGTTTTAGCCCCGAGTTGATTCCATTAAGTCCCGATACTTTATTTAAATGCAAAACACGTAAAAACACATCAAAACGTTCATCAAACCCGAGAAACTAAATAAAATATTAGGACAGTAAATATTAATATATTTTCCGCTCATCAGTAGCCAAGAATGGTCTACCGAGGATGATAGGTACATCTTTGTCTTATTTCATTTTCGTGACTGAATGTCTTTCATGAATTTGACATAGCTGGGCATTTGTTCCAAAGCTTCTGCAAATGGAATATTGATATGCAGCTTTTTGAAGATTCTAAGAATCGAGCAAACTACTTGTCTAGTTTATTTTTCTGGAGACGCTGTGGAAAAGATGGAGGTAGAATGATTTATTCTCGATCATTCTCTTTTGTCTCTTTTTCCTCCATCTGTGGATCTGCTTCACTGATTTCTTTTGGAACGTCCTCAGTGGATGCCTTGATTCCAATATTTTGGTGATCTCAGTACCGCTTTTCAAAGTGATGGCATTGTTAGTGTCTTAGACATGCTATGGATGATCTCTAAGCGTGATTCGTGTGAATAAAAATAAAAAATAAGTTGCGGAGGACTTACATTGATCGGTTGAGTTCAAAAACTTTCATGGATGTTGAAGCTTCCAAGCTCATGGGTGAGTATCTCTATCACCTTCATTTGACTCCCATAAGTGCTAGCTTGAACAAATGGAACAAATTTGATCTCCCAATGAGAAACAAATTTGCCCAAAGAGATGGAGCAATCGGCAGATTCAAAGAAGAAACAAGGCCATGTGCTTTTTAACTTTAACTAAAAGAAAAGCAATTTTCATTCTTTATTATTTCTAAAAGAAAAAATCATTTTCATTCCTTTTCAGAGGCCAATGGCCTCTCGGCAAAAAAAAAAAAATAATAAACAGAGGGCATTTGCCCTTTTTTTTTTACTTTTTCCAAAAAGGTCAAATCAAAGTGTGTTGTAAAAGTTTTCTTTAATACCCACAACCACTTCCATCAACTAGATTGACTAGTGATGTAAGTTGGTGGGTCCCACACTTAAATTCAAAATTAAAGTTGGGTGAGACAACACACTTTGGCCCCAGGTTTCGTTAATCCGATTAAACGAATTTTCCATCGTGACGTAATTAAATCTAATTTAATTAAATAATAATACCCAGTAAAATTATTACGGAAATCGCTCGCGATTAATTCCAAATTAATTCGTTCGCTAAAATTAAAGTCCAATTTAATTCCTCGTTGAAATCTAATTTCAATTAATATATCTAATATATTATTTTAGCCCAATTAAATAAATTAAATAGTAAAATCTAATTTAACTATTAAATTTATTTTACCGATTAATTCCAAATTAATCGTGTTCTCTCATCTCTACGAATTTAATCCCAGATAAATTCTCGACGTAATAATCCCAGATTATTCTTAATTCTTTCTCTGATAATTTATCCCAGATTAATTCTTAATTCTTTCTCTGATAATTAATCCCAGATTAATTCTTGCCGTAATTAATCACAGATTAATTTTCTCTCTCTAAATTAATCTCAGATTAATTTTCTCTCTCATAATTAATTCCAGATTAATTTTCTCTCTCATAATTAATCCCAGATTAATATTGTTCGAGTTAAACATCATCGATGAATCTTTGGGTTGCGATCCAAGAGATCCCTGGATATGTTGGCAGTAAATACGGTCATCAGACTGTTCAAACACGTGCGTACCCAGTACCAAGTACTTACCGATTTACAAGACATGGTTGGTTTATAGCAAAACACCGTGCCTACCAAATTCTCCAAAAATATTCTTCTACGGGATACATGATCTTTGTCAGGCGTAGTATACATAGTATTGCGTATCACGATCCAGTATCGGATGTCACATGTTAGGCCTGGAGTTGGAGTGTGTCTGCCCCGTACGAAACATATATCGGATCACTAGTAACTAGTCTCTTTATGATCGGAAAGTCATGACCTAGTCATACTTCCCCGAGAACACTAACAATAGGAATATGATTAATTGGATTACACTGGATATTTGTATCTGACCATCGGAAGAGGCTTTTACATATTTTCGTGTTCCAGTTTAATAAACCAATATATTGCACAAACGTGAAATAACAACTTCATCTTTTAAAAGATATTGGAAGAATTCACAACCCTGTATAGTTTTATAAATTTGAATTTTCCTAAACCTATTTTCGCAATTTTATTTACTTGTTTTTAAGTTTAAAGTCACCACCCCGGTCAATCAATCAATCTATTAGATACTAGTAATAATTTATCCTCATAAAATTAATAGCTAGGTATTAAGTCATCGTGGGATCAATACTTTTTATACTACTTGAACGATACGTTCGCTTGCGTTATACGCGTGTGACAACGCCGGTCAATACTACTCAAAATTGGCCTCTGTATCAACTTGACATTAAGAATGTTTTTCTTCATAGAGATCTTCATGAGGAAGTATATGTGGAAGCAACCACCTATATTTGTTTCTTATGGGGAGTCTGGCAAGGTTTGTAAGCTAGATAGATCTTTGTATGGTTTGAAATAATTTCCCCATGCATAGTTTAGAAGGTTTAGTGATGTGTTACCAGTTCTGGTTTGAAAAGAAGTGTAAGCTGAATAGACCATTCAGCATTTTATCGACATTCTCAATCTGGGTGTATTATATTGGTAGTGTATATGAATGATATTATGATTACATTAAGTGATAGTTCTGGTATGGATAGTCTCAAAACCTTCCTGCAGTATCGATTCCAAACAAAATGATTAGGTCATTTGAAGTACTTTTTGGGAATCAGATATCTAGATGTGATAAGGGTGTATATTTATCTAAAATGAAGTATGTTTTAGACATGTTGGCTGATGCATGATTGATGGAAGCTAAACCATTTGCTACGCCTATGATACTGAATGTGAAATTGGGTGTTGATAATGAGAAACCAATGGTGGATGCAAGGTTGTATAGGAGAGTAGTTGGCATACTGAAATACCTCACAGTGACTCATCTGGATATTATTTTCTCAGTGAGTGTGGTAATTCAGTTCATGTTTTCTCCTCAAACAACTCATTGGGATGTCGTTCTTCATATTCTTAAGTATCTCAAGTGAGCCCATTGACGTGGGATTCTTTATAAAAACCATGAGAATCATAGAGTTGAGGGGTTTTCAGATGCAGATTGGCAGGATCTCTATTAGACAGAAGGTCAATTACATGGTATTATATTTTCGTTGGGTTTGGAAGACTTTGCATAAAGATATCAGAAACTCCTATGTGATGCGTTCGTTATTGTGTCAAACAAGGTTCGTCAGTGTCACATTCGATATAACGTTCGAACAAAATTGGACAAAAACTTTTGGTGTATAGTGCACTCTTTATCCAGTGAGAATGAAACCTTCTAGAGAGTTCTCATTTGTCATGCATTCGTTAGGCTGTTCGAACATATTTGCGGAATATTGTGTGTTCGTCACGAGCGCATTGGGCGTTCGAATGAGGCTGTGGGATTTTGTTATTTTGGATGTGTTTGCAAGATTTTTTCTGGACTAGGAAAATCCTACCTATTTAAACACAGCCTTAGCCATTTAACCTTTGGTTGGTTGATTTGTTGATAACATAATTCTCAAAGCTTACAAAAATTTTGTTTATCACCTTGAAGACTTCTTAATTCTCATGTCTTCTATGTTTGGTGATCTTGTTCTTTGATAACCATAAACACAAAGTACAATCCTTACCCAATACCCTAATCCTTCAGAATTATGAGAATGTGATTGGTATTCAGAATTCCAACGTTGCGAGTTCGTAAATTGGATGCACTCAGAGACTTCAGAGGTTCTAAATAAGGTTGTTTGGTGCTGGCTCGAGGAGCTCTTCAAGTAATTACGTTTACAGTATTTGAGTCGTCAAAGTTATTGTCATAGGTCTTATATAATCGCTATAAGTTTGGTTGGAAATTTTACAGTTTTATCGGGGCGCACAACGGAAAGCGAAAAATCAAAATTTTCTGATTTCAATGATTTTTCTTCGGTAATTAAAATAAACTAATTTATTTTAATCACTTAAACCTGAAAAACCCCCAATAACCCCCACCCCAAATTATCGAAAACTACCTTAATTAACAAATTTTTATATTTTGATCGTTTCCGCCCTAATTTGTCAATTACATAATTAGGTGATTTCCAATTACTAGCCAAATAATTTATACATCAAATACATATCAAAATACATACAATATATGAAAAGCCCCCAATTTTGATTTAGGTATAAATCCTCATTTTATCAATTTAACTAAAATTACATCAAATTCACACTTTAAACCAAACTCTCCAATACCAATCAAGTCTCATTGTCAAGAAATGACTCAAGAATATTTTTAGGTCATTATTGAGTGGCACAACAACTATACAAATATAACAAGTCATCTAATAACCAAAGTGAGCTTATATTACATTAATTAAGCTCACTAGTTTTTTACATATGCATATATTCATCCAATTTTGGTAACCATCATTCTCAGCAAGTAATTAGAGAGTAGAAAATAAATACTACACCATATATCAAGAGATAGAACAATAGTTTCCAAGTTAAATAATTTAAAAAAAAATACCTTATTTTTCCAAATCTCCAAGCCTTTTTCTAACTCCTTTTATTTTCTCTCAATTTTCTCTTTAGGTTATGTTTTTGGAAGCCGGGAAAAAATGATCACCAAAATAAGAAAAATCATTATATATTGAGGTTAAAGTGGGAAAAACTTCGGAGGTCATTTTGGTCAATTTACTTTATTTTATCTAATTAAATATCAAGCTAACTTACTTGTTCAATTTGAACACTTTAATCTTAAAGTTTCATGCCAGTTATTACCAATAATAATTAACCATTTATATTTGAATTACTTAATTATTTAATATTTA
This sequence comes from Zanthoxylum bungeanum, assembly GCA_019454045.1. Taxonomy (NCBI): domain Eukaryota; kingdom Viridiplantae; phylum Streptophyta; class Magnoliopsida; order Sapindales; family Rutaceae; genus Zanthoxylum; species Zanthoxylum bungeanum. The sequence goes on from SKCR01034012.1 coordinate 91,251, forward strand.
AATAAATAAATAAATAATATATTTAAATATATATATGTACTTTTTATTTACACTAAATAACAATATATATGTGTGTGTATGTATATATATATGTGTGTGTGTGTGTGTGTGTTAACGACATGTATCAAAATATCTTATTTTACAAATATTTAATGTGTATCTAATCAAATTATGTATTAAATAAAAATACACATTAATTAAGAAATGACTGAAATTCCTTAAGCATGTGTATCATTCTACCTCGATTTACGAATAATCAGTATTATTCATAATTTTTTGCCCTAGTGCTCTACGAGTATATTTCATTATGTGAGATTGTCTAAATTCAGGTATATCCATCATGAAATCTAATTTCGTGTCCATAACTCATCCAGTCGTAAATTATGATGACCACGTGTAAGCTAGTTGCACTAACAGGTCGAGGTCATTGCATGTGTATAATCTCTTCATCACATGTAACCGAATTTACCGAGATATAGATATAAATGTCAAATCTCCTGAGGTATAATTTCTTCGATGAATAAATTTGTGATCTCTAAATAATACTCAAAACTAGATTCTACAGTATACCAACGGTCATCGATTTAACATATCGTTAATCCCTATGAATACCTATGTTTTCACACAGAACTAATAGATCATATCTTGATACACGTCAAATATTTTGAGAATCGGTCTTCACCCAACGAATAGACGGAGGTCTGACCTAAATAGGTCTGTGACGTGATTGTCATCAAAATATGGAGGATATATCATATATCCATATTGGTATCTCAAGTCAAAAGACCACTATGGTACTCAACCCGAGAAGATATTTATTGGCGTAGGTGTACCATCTATTAAAAATATTTGATGAATCGTTCAGTGTTAATCTATTATAAATATCTACATGTCTATACGAATCTCTGAGACTCATGGTTCATTGAGCAGTAACTATTTGAATCCTAAATTCTAATATACGACATGTATCAGTCTCTACGAGTTTACTTACTAAACACGTAATGTAAACCTTGACTAGGAACTATTTAAAAATGATATTATTATGATACAACTCAATGTCAGTTGCGACGCTTTTGCAATCGTATCATTACTAATCATTATAAGGTATGTTACGTCTTTATCATATATAAAAAAGAATATATTGATGAAACTTTTTATTTTATTCTAAATAAAATATTTACATATGTATTTACAAGGAAATACAAAAAAAAAATTGATGCTCCAAGCACCAAATCTAACTGTTTTCTCTATTATAGGAGATTCATGTGGTAGCCTATATCTGGAGTGATTTTTTTACTCTCACGAATTTTCAACTCCGTCAACAAAATCTTTGTGTTGATTGTTTTACTGCTTTGATATATTGCTTTGTTTTATATATGTTTAGACATAAGGGTATTTGATTGAATCATATCACAATAACTCTACCTTTGACGTGCCTTGGATAGAGTAGGTTTGAATTTTTTCCGTATAAGGCCAGAACCATAAAACGAACGAATTTTCAACAGTGAGGTAGTATGCATAACTTGATATGAAAAGGACCAACACAGCCACATACATCCATGTCAAAGTATTACCCAGCATACACTACCATATCAACCAGCAAATGGGCCGAATTTTGAAAAACTCAATCAAATTTTAATTATTTTATTTAAATTCGGGTTGATTTTCCAATATTTTAAAAATATTAACAAATAAAACTTAATTTGAGAATGACTTTTTCAAACCCTGATCCATCAATGATTTAAATAATGGAATAACAAGTATTAAGATATTTCCATCGGCTGTTTAAAGTTTAAATTTAAAAGCCTGAAGTCAAACACCTCGTTGACTTGGTTTTCCTTATAATTTACAAAGAAAAGTAATTAATTTAGCGCGTCTAACAAGCATGAAGCAAGCCAATCAAGAGCTGCTAAGTGCTAACATATTCAAATGTCATACTTTTCTAGTTTTCTTTGTCGAAAAATATACAGTAATTCTAATTGTTCTGACTGTCCCGCTGTTGTATTGCTTCTTGGAAATTTCTTTTCTTCCATATTCACACATCAGATGGTGACTATGCACCTTATATTTAAGAACAGGTTCGGTTTCTATGATAATGAGCTGATACATGGAGCTTTACGGGAAGAAGCAAGCTTTTTTTTCATGTTTAATCTTGTTTATACTTGTACGTTCATCGTGTTCGGAGCTTGAAAAATTCCAGAATATTTCTGCAGACATTCCAGTAGTAGGCAATGGCAGTCACAAGTTAAGGATTGGGATTCCAGTTAAAACTGGATTTAAAGAATTTGTAAATCGGATTCGTGATCCTCAATCCGGTGACATAATCGTAAAAGGATTATGTATAGACGTGTTCAAGGCAGCCATTGACTCTTTGACATTTGAAGTACCTTACGAGTTCATTCCTTTTGAGGATGCCAGTGGACAAATGGCAGGATCTTACACTGATCTCATCGATCAGGTTTATTTACAGGTAACTAGTACAAATCATATATATCTAATTTAATTTACAAGTTCATGTACTTATTAATACGTTACATGTAATTCATCATCATGAACTTAGAAATTTGATGCTGTGGTGGGAGATACAACAATTACAGCCAACAGATCTTTGTACGTTGATTTCACATTGCCATACGCAGACATGGGCATAGCAATGATAGTTCCGACGAATCAGAATGACAACATGTGGATTTTCTTGAAGCCATTGAAACCCAATCTTTGGCTAACCAGTGCCGCTTTCTTTGTATTGACCGGCTTCGTTGTGTTGATTATTGAACGTCCAGTCAACGTTGAATTTCAAGGCTCACGATCACAACAAATTGGGATGATATTTTATTATTCCTTTTCAACTCTCGTATTTGCCCACAGTAAGTAATCCCCATTTGACTATTTATATCTTGAGGAACTGAGTTGCCTTGAATTTTCAGAAATATAAAATTTATATTTTATACACTAAATTGTAATTTATTCATACATAGGATCTAATTTTAGGCCAAATATTAGGGTCCCAACCAATCACCTATAATAGATATCTAATACATATATTTGTTTGTCAGGGGAAAAGCTATCAAGCAACTTGTCAAAGTTTGTAGTGATTGTATGGGTGTTTGTAGTGCTAATATTGACTTCAAGCTACACGGCAACTTTAGCTTCTATGTTAACCGTTCAACAGATTAACCTGGCCTTAAACTCAAGGGACTATATAGGATATCAAGCGGGCTCGTTAGTACAAGGAGCTCTGAGCAACTTAAATTTTGAAGATTCCAGGCTCAAGAGATACTTCTCTGTTGAAGATTATGCCAATGCTTTATCTAAAGGGAGTAAGAACGGTGGCGTTTCCGCGATTATTGATGAAATACCGTACATCAAGGTGTTCCTCGCAAAGTATTCTGCCCATTACACCAAGACTGCACCCAAGTCTACTACCTCTGGTTTTGGTTTTGTGAGTATCATTTTACATTATACTTTACAGTTATCAGTAGCGGGGCTATTACGGAGCGAGTGGAAGAAAATTTATTAAATTTGTCATATAAATTAATGAAAAATGTGATTTGTCAATGAGATTTTACCATTTCTCATAAAAATTAAATTTTCCTCTTAGTAAATCAATGTTTTGATCACGCCGCTAATGGGCATCCTTGATTTATTAATATATTAATTTCAGGTTTTTCAGAAGGGTTCACCGTTGGTCCATGACATGTCAAGGGCTATTGCAAGGCTTAGAGAAGAAGGAACTCTTGCGAAGATTGAAAATGAATGGTTCGATGGGCAACAATCAAGTTTTACGCAGGATGAGTCGACGAGTAACCCCTCCAGTCTGAGCCTCATTAACTTCGGTGGTTTGTTTCTTATTACTGCGAGCACTTCAACTCTAGCTCTTATCGTGTTCTTAGTTCCTTCAGTTTACAAAAGGGTTTCTGATAGAAAGGGATTGATGGAGTACTTCATTGTCGTTAATAAGATAAAGAAGTTAGCATCCAATTTCTATTGAGTTATATATTCATTACTCTTTCGCTAGACTATGTATATATATGTTGAGAACATTGACGTTCGTTAATCACAATAAAACCATCCCAGATATTAAGGGAGATGTCCTATAAGCTATATTGTATTGTTGTTGACAAAAGAAAATCGCCCTAGGACGAATGAATCAGTAAAGAACAAAAGTAAATAGGCGAATGGGTATCACGCCATAGAGCGATTTGCAAACAGGATGACGATGGGAAGAGTAATCAGAACGATCGCCAAACTACACAGCAACTAGGACAACAAAAGTTAGGACGACTAATACATGTTGTGGTTGCTCCCACGATTTAAACGGATAGACAGTTCCCCCATGTTCAGGCAGTTATGGTATACAACTCAACGGTTGGAGGCATGATCCAGCAGTTGCAGAGAAGCTGGAAACTGAAACCGTCCGAGCAGTTAACGAGTTTCACAATAAAAGCTCATTCATGCAAAGAAGAAAGGAGGAACAAAAATGTAGACTCAAAACGAGCATTTTATTTTAATTTCGTAGCCTTGTAATTTGTATGCTTGTGCCCCTTGGAGGCTTATTCACTTAATCAAACACCCCTTGCTGGGACTGTGTCTCATGAGGTCTGTACCTTACACGTTCTTTTGACGGAAAAATTGTGCAAACAGTTTTTGGCGACCACAGTGGGAGGATTGGTGTAAGGAGTGGAGATGCCTCCGAAAAGAAATACTCAAACTGGCTCGAGTACGGAGGAAAGGGGACTGGAGAAAACCAACCAGCCCCATGTTCCAGCTGTAGTAGGCCATTTCGAGGGTCTGACAGACGCTAGTCGATATGAACCTATGCGAGAACTCAGTCCCAACGCAGTTCGCGCCTTGATCGACGAGTTCACACAAGATATTGTCGAACAGGTTAGCCTTCAAAATGTTCACATCATAGATAAATTTACTTCGGCTAGTAATTCTCATTATGAAAGTATGTTCAAACACCTAAGCTCATTGAATGAGCTGATGGCCAAGTTTGTAAACGGAGGGACAACCCTACCATGGACTACACTCATTCCTGCACCAAGCAATCAGGAGACTGGTCCAAGCAATATTCCCCCCCACAAGGGGGTACTGCCCCTATGATTTCCAGGGAGGGGATAAATCCTGGAGGCAATGGTCCATATCTGGGACCAAATCTATATCAAGGGCCAAACATGGCACAACATGAGGTAGTCTTGCCCCAAGATCCCCAGAATTCACAAGGGCGGTCATGACTATGTCCCATTTGTGAGAGGACCGCAACCACCACCTGTAGCAGTGCCATTCAATGGCAACAATATGTTAAGGGAGCAGATGACCGAAATCCTACAGAATCAATTCGGCCTAGGGGAGAGGCCGATTCGGTCAATGTACCAAAAGCCGTATCCAGAATGGATCAATTTGGCGTATCCATGGCCCAGAAATTACAAAATACCATAATTTTCCCTGTTTACAAGGTCCGGGGAAGTTTCGACCATAGAACTAATAGGCCGATTTACACTTCAGTGTAGGGAAACAAACGATTTCCACAAAATGAGGCTGTTTCACGGCTCACTGTCAGTAGTGGCTTTTCTTGGTATATTAGCCTACCACCTAATTCGGTGGAGAATTGGCGCCAAATGGAACAATTGTTCCATGCATAATTCTACAAAACTGAATCTGAAGTGGCATTTGGCCGATTTGGCCAATTTAAGGCAGCTCCCAGGTGAATGGGCCGAGACGTTCCTGCAAAGGTTCAAGGCAGCTCGAGGCCGATGTTACGTGTCTTTACCTGAAAAAGAGTTTGTGAGAATCGCTCAAAGCTATTTTAACTTCGACCTAAAAAAGAAGTTCCTAGATCGGGAATTCTGGGACCTCCCACAGCTCACTACTAATGTGGTGCGATATGAACAATTGTTGAGGGAGGAAGTACAAATGAAGAATTCTAGCAAAGGAACCTATTATAGGCATACTAACTATGAAATGGGTGAAATGAACATCGAATCGGCTGATTTGTGTTTGGCCGAGTTAATCAAGGGGAAACCATACGTTTGCAAGACGTGGGCCGAACCCCAGGCCAAAGTGGAGAGTGACAAAAAGAGTAGGAATTTCTCTGTTGACATCTCCAAGGTCGATGCCATTTTCGAAAAATTATATAAAGATAAGGAGATTAGGCTGAGCGACCGCCACAAATTGCCAAGTCCTGAACAAATCAGTGACAAGAATACTGTAAATGGCATAATGCATGGTCTCATTCGACTAATAGCTGCCTTGTTTTTCAGAATATTTTACAGGATGCTATAGAATCGGGGTGAATAAACGTTCGAGAAAAAGATGGTGGTGGACGATAACCCTTTTTCCGAAGTCGTTGGAATTGAATATGGTCAACATTGACCTCACTAAAATGAATTTGCCAAAATTCAAGCTAGTCTTGATTAGGATCAGGACGGTCATCGTCAGAGCGCTCTTGAAAGGATTAAAACACCCCTAGAAAGTAAGGATTGGTAAAATTTGAGTGCACGGTGCAAGAACAGTATTGTAGGCACTGTGTTTTTGCATATAAGTCCCGATGATGAGCCTCGTACGGAGGCACTACCCTTTAAATTGTGGAAGTCGCGGGAAACGAACGTCGGAAGGAAAAATTCAGAAATTGATACTTTGTTGGACTTAATTCGTTTGCTTAGCTTCGGGTTTGCTCGTTGGACCCCTGTTTTAAAATTCATCCTCGGCCCAAAACCCCCACAATCCACACCAAGCCCACCAAAAGAACCAAACACACGCCCAAGCCTTCCAAGCCACACGCCCATCTCATCCAAACTAATAAATCCACATATTAAACACATGTCGAAATCTAAACAAATCACCTTCCCAAATTAAATAAAATCAAATCAAATCTCATAAATCACCTTCCTAATTAAATTAAATTACATGTCTAAACTAAATAAAATCAAATCAAATCCCATAAATCCTTTTCTCAATTAAAATAAATCACCTTCCTAATTCGATAGATCTTTTCCTTGTAGCACACTAATTAGAGATACCCCCCATAATTACATGATCTCTTTCCCTACCCGTATAAGGACAACCTCAACTATAAAAAGACACCCAAACCAACCATTCATGACCCTAACATCCACTTCTCACTCCCCCCTCTCTCTCGCCTCCATCTCTCCTCCCTCCTCCACTCTCTCTCTCTTAATCCACAAGCACACAAAGCCAAAATAAAAAACCATAAGTAATCTCAACTCTCTTGAACCTTTCTCTGGTTCCCAATAAAAACATCACGTTAAAACCTTAAACAAAACCAGCAGCCTCACAAAACTGCACTAAACCTCACGCAACCTTCACACAAAAATAAGCCACCTTGCCACTAACCACTCACCAACTTGCCACCCAGGCCCCACACATATAAGCCAATTGCACTCGCTCTCTCTCATTCACCATAAATAACAACTCATTACAAGACAAAATCCACCTGATTCCTCACACCTAGCCTACTTCACGTCACTTACAAATCAACCAAAGCAAACAGCCACACTTCTCACGTAAATTGCCCTTCACAACCCTATGCATGCAGCTCCCACATGAAGACAACACACATAGCACTAAATATTTCAAGAATGCCACGTGAAAACACAAACCCAACACACCTAGACACAACAAAGCCATGAACCCTACCAGAATTTTCCTCACAAATGCACACCACACTGACGCAACAAACACCACCACTAAACTGCCCTCCATATTCATCGAAAAACTGTACTGAAACTGCCACTGAAACAATCCTTAAATTCACGCATAAACTATCCAGAAACTGCACCTTATGCCACCAAAAAACTGCCCAGCAAATAGCCCCTACAACCACCAAAAATTGTCCAGAAAATTACCCATGCAACCACCGAAAATCCTGTCCTAAAACACAGCCCACATACCGCAAAAACAGTGAGCAAAATAGCAGCAAAATAGAGCAAAACAGCAGCCAAACAGCGAGGCAACAAAGGAAAGCAACGAACCAAAAAATCGAAAAAGTTACGGAGCATCAATCCTTTCGACAACCGCTCAACGCACTTCTAAGAATCGACTTAAGAGGTTAGATCTGAGGGCACCCCTTTATTTATTCTCGTTTTTTTTTTTCTGTTATTTATTATTATTTTTTCGCATGCGTGTTGTTAGTTTATGTATGTTGTGGCCATTTAAATGAATGATTTTGTGTTAACTCTTGCGGTATATCGGATGGAAACCCATACGTAAATTCCTGTAGCCGAATCTGAATGGATGGTAGTACGGTCTGTACTTAGGATATAATTCCACGTACCACTTGAGCGACACACATATTTCGTTTAGTCCAATCTTGTGTTTATCCGTTGTTCGTTAGGAATTATATGTTATTTTTTAATGCATGATTTAGTTATTTTCTTCATGTTAGGAATTTGATCATCTCTCTTTTATTTTTTATGCTTAAATAATTGTTATTTATTTATGTTTCTGTATTTATTAGTTTAATGTATTCATGTGATTGTATGCTTTCCGTTATATCGACTTAATTTTACGCATGCAAACTTAGATATAGGTTTTACTTTTATGCACGTAAACTTAGATATAGGTTGTATGTGAACTTAGATGTAGGTTATCCTTGCGTATGTAGGTTGCATAGACTTGGTTAAATTATTACACAAATCTTTTCATTACATGTGGCATAAGTAAGGGACCATTCCGAACCCAACGGTTTGAGGTCTTCCCTTGTAAGGGGTGAGTGCGGCCTTAAATCCTTTTCCCAGTTCACACTGGGTGGCGACTCCATTATTCTCCGGTTTAGTCTTCTGTGGGCTATTTCGTACTACCGACTAGGCCGCGAGCCTAGAACAGCGTCGCCGATTTCTGTGTTATACAAGTATAGAGTGGATGAGGGAGTTAAAAGATACATGTGAAAGGCCTGTAAAGAAAGAGCCAGTAGCATAGCAATCGAGGACCTTCGCCCAAAGTTCTATGGTGAGAATTCAAATTTCGTCCATAACATAAGAACGTTTAGGATGAAAATTAATCAGCCCAATGTATGGCATTCATACCACCGACCATACTTAGGTCAATGTTCAGGGAAGAATTACCCTCATGTGGATGAAATGATAAGGACACAACTGAGACAACACCAGAGAAACTATGGCCGTATGATGCGTCAGCAAGGTGAAATAAAAATCACCACGGGCCGTAGTGCTTATACAAGGGAGAAATCGGATGAGAGTAGTAAAGAAAGTGACGACAGAGAATGGATAGATACGAACTGCAAGGAGCATACCAAATTTGATAGGCAAAACCGGGATGAGACAGACAACGAGGAACCCCCTATTGTCATTCAGTTTGGTAATATGCCACCAATTGTGGCTAACCATTACTTATTGTTTGGAAACTTCAAGGGGGACAATAATGAGGGCTCTGTGAATGAGAGCTCTGGAAGTAACGAAGATGTCTACGACAGTGGTGAGACCAAATTTGTAGTACTTGCGATAACAGATAGAGAGGCTTCGGACGAGGAAATAACGGATATAGAAGAAGAAATAGACATCAGAATCGAAGCATGAAGAAGGAGGATATCACATAATCAGCTTCTCAAAGAATTATATGAAGCCGAAAACCCTGCGGTTGGGACACTAGAAGAAGATTTGGGGTGATCCCCATACTTCGTCCTATACGAAACGCCCAAGATAAAATGAGTCGTTACTAAGACAGAAAAGTGAAGGCTAGTCATCAATAATGTCTCTCACGGTGCGCCGGTCACACTACAACTTTTATATGGGACATAGAAGGAGAATCACATAAGGTAAATGTCGGTGTAGAGCAAACAATGGAGGTAGGACTATCAGAGAAGGTGACATTTCCAAAATCGCCCCCATAAATGACAAAGCATCTACGGCCGTTGTATGTAAAAGTAAATGCCAATGGAATCCCCATTACCAAAGTATTGATAGACAATGGAGCATCCATCAACGCAATCCCGGTAAGGATGCTGGGACGATTAGCAAAGTCATAGGACGATCTCATCCCTACAGAGGTAGTGCTAACAAGTTTTAATGGAGGAGCAACAACGGCCAAATGGGTCGTGTCACCAGACTTGCAAGTAGGAAGCACTACGAAAACAGTAGTGTTCTTCGTTATAGATGGACCAATCACATACAACATTCTCTTAGGATGAGATTGCATTCACGGTAGTCGATGCATTCCTTCATCCCTTCATCAATGCCTAATTTTCTGGAACCATAGAGATGAAGTGGAAATAGTACATGCTGACAACAAGCCTTTCACCGCAGAATTAAATTCGATTGAGCATTTCATGTACGAAGGAAATTACGGGCTGATCAGGATACTGGATGAAGTGGTGGTTCGGCCATTGTGGCCCAAAATGATGAGCCATACCCCGTAAGTCTGTTAAATGATTTGTTCGTGCAAATAAGGCCAACTATAGTCACTTTTGGGGAGCCAACGCACAACAATTCAAATAAGGAAGAACAAGTAGAGTAGAGAACAAACCTCGCTTCCAGCCACCAGGGCCAACTTATTGGCCTATGTAGCGGAACGAGAAAAAGAGGCCGAGGCTCAAGCTGCAATTTCAGCCTTAAGAGATAAATTATTAGCACACCAGACATAAGACAAAATAAGAGATGCATGCAGGGTGGATTTTCTAATGGAAGGGAATGATCGGGATGAACAACAACAAGAGGACGAAGAATATGCTCTCAATGGGCGACATAAGGCAGACATCACTAAGGCGCAAGACGTTTTGGACGAAGTAAACATGGGGAGCGAAAATGATAGACGCATTACCTATATTAGCAAGGAGCAAATACCCAGGTACGCACGAAATTGATCCATCTTTTAAAAAAATACAAAGATTGTTTTGCTTGGGATTACGATGAAATGCCCGGTATAGATAAAACCTTAGTAGAAACACATGCTACCTATTATGCCAAACCACATGCCACATAAGCAACCCCCATGAGGTTTGCTCCCAATGATATGTCTGATATTAAAAAGGAAGTGGAGCGCCTCTTAAAGGAAAAGTTCTTCAGGACGATCAGATATGTAGAGTGATTGTCGAACATCGTCCCTATCATGAAGAAGAATAGGAAATTAAGAATATATATAGACTTTATAAACTTAAACTTGGCAAAACCAAAAGATCAATACCTAATGCCTACAGTAGATTCTTTAGTTGACTCCACAATCGAATACCAAATGTATTCCTTTATGGATGGATATGCGGGGTATAATCAAATTTACATCGCCGAAGATGATATCCATAAAATGGCGTTTAGGGTCTTTATGATGTTATGAGTCGGTGATAATGTCATTCGGCCTAAAAAATACCGGAGACACCTATCAACGGGCCATGAACCTAATTTTCCATGACATGATCAATAATTTTGTGGAAGTTTATGTGGATGTCATAATAGCGAAGTCTATGACTGAGGGAGAACATTTTGGCTACTTGGTAATGGCTTTTGAACGAATGAGGAAGTTTAAATTAAAACTTAACCTTGCCAAATGTGCTTTTGGAGTTAGTGCAGGAAACTTTTTGGGCTTCCTGGTCCATAAACGGGGAATCGAAATTGACATCAATAAATCTCGGGCGATTACTGAAGCTAGGCCGCCCAAAAACAAAAAAGAGTTGCAAAAGAGTTACAAAGGTTCCTTGGGCAGGTTATTTTCTTAAAAATGTTCATTTATAACTGTGCAGGAAAAACCAAAGTTTTCTCACCCTGCTAAGACTGAAGGAAAATGTCGAATTCGTCTGGACCGAAGTGTTGGAATGTATGCCCTAGAGCTACATGTGATGCAAATGGTTTTATGTGTTTTGAAATAAAACAATGCATTATTCATTTATCAAATTGTTTGTTTAATTTTCGCATATTATATATCATCTTAAATACCCTAGATTACTTATGTACCTTAAGACTTAATGTATGAGTGTCATACACAGGAGGATTTAAGTCTGAAGTTAGCAATCTTAAATAGTCCATAGAGAGCAAACAAAGCGGGTACTTTGTTTGTGGTTTATCTATAGTTGCGGTTCATTCTATATTTGTATGGCGATCTTGATTCGGATCGTCTATGTAGAGACATGAGAATGGAGGCACCTTGTATGATGCGATCAAATAGGACTGGACCCAGATAGAAATGAAATTCTTATAATATCCGTTAAGCAAAGAAAGTCATTTCAATCTACTTGATGGTCATATATGGATTGATCTTAATCCTGAGTGTACTACGAACTCCTGCATGGCAGGCTGTTTCCTCTGATTTACAAAGGTGAGGTTGGTGTAGCAGTCCCGACCAATAGCTACGTACTTTGGAGGCATAGTTTGTTTTGTAGCTGGGAACATTTTACATAGACATGGAGTTCACTCCTTCTTGGGAGAAGTAGATGAGTATCTTTCTTAAGGGTTGATTCGGTACTTGAACGATTTGAGCGCTCAAGTCTTTCTATTACGAATAGAAAGATTAATATTCATAATAGTTATGAATAACTTATTCATTAGAGAAACAATGGTACTTAAGGTAAAAATGATTAGAGGGGTATAATGGACATTATGAACCGACTCTAATTACGAGATACTCGTGAAGGGTCAAATAGTATGTAATGACTATATCGGTGGACACCGACTTGGTTCGGTTTAATATATCATCTACGGCAACAGGAGTGCAACTTCGGGTTTTTAGTGGAATAACCCGGAGTTAATAATTCAGAATATTTAATTAAGAGTTTAATTAATATTTCGAGATTATTGGAGCTCGGAACCGTAAGTCCATTTGGTCCCCGTGCTAGCTCGATTTACTATAGCGAATTTAGTATAATTGGATAGTCCAATATATACTCATATGTATGAATATTATTAATATGATTAATAATATTATATATCACACTTGATACCATATATTAAAAGGTTAGTATATAGTTTTAATAAGCATTATTTGATAATTATTAATTACATGTTATTAAATTAAATTATTTAATTTAATAAATATGATATTTGATTTTTTTTGTTTTTCCAAAAATAGTTTTTGGAAGGTTAATGAAAGGTTTAAGTAATTACTCTTTATGAAAGGCAATTACATATCTTTATTTTTGTAACGTATCCTTTATTATAGTAATAAGAGTGGATATTACAAAATTAAAAGAAAACTTACTCCTTGGCCGATTCTTAGATAAAAATAAGGGGAAAGGTTTTTGGTAATCACAAGTCTTGAATTAGATTTAACAACTCTTTAAATGGGATATTTAAATTGTCATTAAGATGATAATTATGTAATATATTTGATGTTACAAATTTCCTATTGACACAAGGTGGTTGCCGAAAATTGAAAGAGGGGAGGCTAAGGATTTGTTTGTTTTTGGAAACAAATAACCCTAGGTATAAAAAGGAGATTTATTTTTCTTTTGCCTCTCTCTCATTCTTAGAACCCTAGGCATTTTCTTATTCTTCTCTATTCTCTCAAAAGTTGAGAAACTCCATTGAAGAACAAGAAGAAGAAAAACAAAAAAAAATATTAAGTGTGTTTGAAATCTCTAAACCGTTTAGGGATTTATTTTGTGAGTGTCGCCCACAATAATTTCCGTTGGTAATGAGATATAGCTCGGAAGACTTTGTGGTGACGAACAAATCATCTTCTCCTTCACTCTTATAAGTCACGGCATTGAGGAACAATTATACCTCATTACTGCACTTCACTTGTTACAATCAGGACTCGATTTGTTTCGTGTTGGGACTGTTTTTGAGTGAAAAAATCAGACCTTAAACACTGTAGTAGTTCACGCAAATAGTGGACTGATTTGTGTGCAGTTCAGTTGGTAACAGGTGCAAAAAGTCCAATAATTCACTGCAGTTCGAGGGCTGTTCGGGGACTATTTGGGGGGCATTTTGGGGCTGAAATCTTGTCCAAAACAGAAGAAAAATCTCAGTGTACCCACTGGTTACATTCGGCCAAAGGAAGGGCAAAGCATAAAAAATTTTCAAGGTCAATCTGTGTGCCTAATCGCTTCTGCTGCGCGAAGAAAGCATTTCCTACAATTGGCATCAAGAACGAGGTTGAAAAGTATTATTAACCCTTCACTTTTTCATTTAAAGTTTCTGTTTTTAATATATTTATATGAATTATAAATATGATATGTATGTTTAGATGAGTGGGCACATTGTGATATTCATATGATGAATGTTTTTATTATTTCATGTGATGAATGGATTTTACATTGGTCGTAAATTTTTCCGGCTCTTATTTTTATAGTTGGTTTTGTTTTGGGTTGTTAGGCCATAAGGCCATTCTTTACATTTGTTGTAATTTTATTTTTCAATGTAAAATTTCAATTTTTATAATATGGAGCACCGAAGACGCAAAAGGAGCCAACACCACTTTGGAGCGGGATTTGAAGACCAATGGATGCCTTGGTGAATCTTATGTACTAATTAGATTAGTATATGGAAAAATAAGAGCTCGGTCAATGCAAAATAATTTTTTATGCTGTATGTATGTTTATTTCGAATTGTTTGAATAACATGTCATATAGCTTAGGGTGCCCACTAATGCATTTTTCATGTCATAACATGTCATAGATGCATTATAATTATAGACATAAAATTATTATTTTATGTAATTTAAAATATTTAAATTAGAATATGATATGCATGGAAATCAATTAATTAGATTAGTTGGATTAATGGTTTAATATTTGAATTCTTATATATTGGGCTTAATTGGTGCATAATAAATTCCATTGGTAAATAGGATGGAAACCTGGACATAAATTCCATAGTTGATTCCGAATGGACGAAAATGTAGTCTACACTCGGGATACAATTCCACGTACCATTGGATTTTATGACGCACCAAGATTTATTAAAATATTTAATTAAAATTTTGACCATTTAGAAATCGATGAATTTTAAACTTTTAAGTGTCTAGTATTTTAAAAGTTAAAATATAATAGCTCACTTAAACCACTCTAATTAAATTAGTTTAACGGAGTATATCTGTTAGTAGAGACTAATGAAATATTAGTGACACAATTTTAATAATTAAAATTGATTAGCTCACTTATGATAAACTAGTGTAAATAATAATTATGATTTAGCCGCCATAAGTTTATCCACACTAGTTAAAATAAAATATAAGATATTTTAGATAGAAACCTTAATATTTAAAATAGTGAGTGGGAGAGGGATATACGACAGTATATCCCGCGATCTCCGTTGTTAGTCCAAAAATGTGAGATTCAAAAGGCGCCTCAAGACGGCTTTGTTTTCGTCCCCCTACGGATGGTGTCCATTTTGGGTCAATATCAGGTTTGGGTTCCGAGAGGATAGGGATTCTAGATGTATCTTGTGAACTGACCTACCCTACAGCGGTATTTCACTCGTTAAGTCCAAGAATCCCGAAACGATGAGTTACACTCACAAAGGAATAATTAACTGTTAATAAAATTTCTTGATCAAATAAAACAGTAGTTGTTTAATATAGGAATAAAAGTTATTCCCACATATATTAAATTGAATGAGATTGTCTCGATCTATCATGCGAGTACTTTACCTACCCTATGGTGGCACTTACTTGTAGGATGATATATTTCTGTGGCATAGTAACTCTCTTAGGTTTCTAATTCATTATTCATGGTTCATGTATCATGTTTAATTTTATACCAAAATTATTTGATGATTTTAATATGCGATGAATGAATGTTAAATGCATGTTTATTTTATTTTTCATTCATGGTTTCTCCAATTATTTCCATACTCTCAAACGATAAATTAACGAGAGAAAACTATGTCAAGTGGAAAAGTAACATGAACGCTATCCTGGTCTGTGAAGACCTAAAGTTTATCCTGATGGAGGAACATCCTCCCGAGCCGGCCAGAAATACTGGCCAAGTGTGCGCGATACCTACCAGAAATGGGTCGCAGCAATTGAGAAAGCCCGCTACTATTTGCTAGCATGGATGTCTGAGGTTCTTGCTGCAAAGCATGAACCTATGGCTCTAGCATCTCAGATGATGGAGTCATTGTAGGTCATGTTTGGGCAGCCTTCTGAGCGTCAACGTCATGAGGTCATGGTCTCAGCGATGACTGCTAAGATGAAGGATGGGACATCAGTCCGAGAACACCTCTTGAGGACGATGACTTATCTCAACACTGCTGAAACCCATGGAGTTCGTATTGACGAGCGTAACTAGGTGACCATGATTATGGAAACTCTTTCGAAGAGTTTCCTGCAGTTTAAAAGCAACTATGTTATGAACAAGTTATCTTTTACTTTGACCCAACTGCTTAATGAGCTCACCCATTATGAGTCCATGCTTATGGATCCTCGTAAGTCTAGTGCAGAGGCAAATGTTGCTGAGTCTTCTAAATATGCAAAGAAGAAGAAGAAAAGTGCTGGTAAGGCTAAGGGAAAGCCTATGAAGAAGAAGAACAAGAAAGGCTCCAATGATACCAAGCCCAAAGGAAAATGTTTCCACTGCGACAAGAATGGGCATTGGAAAAGGAACTGTCCTAAATACCTTGCTGAGCTTAAGGAGAAAAAAGAAACAGGTAAATATGATTTACTCGTTATTGAATCTCTATTAGTGGAGGATGATAAATCCGCTTGGATTGTTGATTCTGGAGCCATTAACCATGTTTGTTCTTCTTTGCAGCTACTTGATTCATGGAGGGACCTTGCTGAAGGTGACTGCACCCTGAGGGTCACGACAGGGGATGCCGTTTCAGCAAGAGCAGTGGGAGTTTCCAGTTTAAATTTTATTAATAATAGTTATTTAAATTTGAACAATGTGTTATTCATTCCTGGTTTTCGCAGGAATTTGATTTCTGTTTCTAAACTTTGAATGATGGTTATTCAGTTTCTTTTAATAGCAATTTGATTATTATTGGTAGAAATGGATTAACTATATGCACAGGAAACTCAGAAAATAACTTGTATATGTTAAGACCGTTAACACATAGGTCACTGCTCAACGCTGAAATATTTAAGGTTGAGAAACCTAAAACTAAACGGCCAAAGATTTCTAATGATGACACATATCTATGGCATCTTAGACTTGGTCACATCAACCTTGATAGGATAAATAGATTGGTAAAGAACGGAGCCTTAAACCAGTTAAAGCTCGGTACTCTACCAGTTTGTGAATCCTATTTAGAAGGTAAAATGACCAAGAGACCTTTTATTGGAAAAGGTATAAGAGCCAATCAACCACTTGAGCTAATACATTCGGACGTTTACGGACCGATGAATGTAAAAGCCCGAGGTGGTTATGAATACTTCGTCACATTCACTGACGATTATTCAAGATATGGGTATGTCTACCTAATGCATCACAAATCAGATACCTTTGAAAAGTTCAAGGAGTATCGTGCTGAGGTTGAGAACCAATTAGGTAAGACAATCAAAACTCTGCGATCAGATCGTGGATGGGAATACCTCGACAGAGACTTCGAGGAATTCTTAGTTGAGCATGGGATAGTATCTCAGCTCACAGCACCTGGAACACCACAGTAAAATGTTGTTGTAGGAAGGAGAAATCGAACTCTATTAGACATGATGAGACCTATATTTAGTTATAGCTCACTACCTAGTTCATTCTGGGGATATGCACTGCAAACTGCAATGTATATCCTTAATGTAGTTCCATCTAAGTCTGCTCCTAAGACTCCCTTGGAGTTGTGGAATGGTCGTAAAACTAGTTTACGGCATTTCCGCATATGAGGGTGTCCAGCACATGTGCTGAAGAATAAGACTACAAAGTTGGAACCACGTTCTCAGGTGTGTCTATTTGTAGGCTATCCTAAGGAGACTAGGGGTGGATTCTTCTACAGTCCTGATAATAACAAAGTGTTTGTATCGAAAAATGCTATGTTTCTAGAGGAGGACTATATGAGGGATTTCAAGCCTCGTAGTAGGTATTACTCGAGGAGTTACTTACTGGTTCGATCAGCACGCCATCTTCAATGAAAGTTGACGAATACATAGCACCTTCAACATCTGATAGTCAGATACTACCTAGTCAGAATGATCTACTACCTAGACGCAGTGGGAGGGTTGTACGACAACCTGATCGCTACCTAGGGGTTGGAGAGGCACAATTCGTCGCGTCCAGTGATGGCATAGATGATCCATTGACCTACAATAGTGCAATGGATGATTCTGAAAAAGAGGAATGGCTCAAAGCCATGAACCTAGAGATGAAGTCCATGTACTCCAACTCGGTCTGGGAACTTGTAGACCAACCTGATGGGGTGAAACCCATAGGTTGCAAGTGGATCTACATGAGGAAGAGGGGATCAGATGGGAAGGTACAGACCTTCAATGCTAGACTAATGGCCAAAGGTTATACCCAGAAAGAATGAGTTGACTATGAGGAAACTTTCTCGCCAGTAGCTATGCTTAAATCTATCCGCACTCTTCTATCCATTTCCGCATATTATGACTATGAAATTTAGCAAATGGATGTCAAGACTGCATTCTTGAATGGAAATCTTGATGAAAGTATCTATATGATACAACCATGAGGGTTCATCGCCCAAGGTCAAGAGCAAAAGGTTTGCAAACTAAAAAGGTCCATTTATGGACTCAAGCAGGCATTTCGATCTTGGAATATAAGATTTGATACAACAATTAAGTCTGATGATTTTGAACAGAATATTGATGAGCCTTGTGTATACAAGTGCGTCATTGACGGGAATGTGGTTTTTCTTGTTTTATACGTTGATGATATTTTACTCATTGGGAATGATGTAAGGATATTATCAGACGTGAAAACCTGGCTAGTAGACTAATTCCAATGAAAGATTTGGGAGAGGCCAGTTATGTTTTTGGGATCCAGATACTTCGGGATCGCAAGAAACGACTGTTAGCTATGTCTCAGGCATCCTATATCGACAAGATCCTTGTGCGATTTGGGATGCAGAATTCCAAGAAAGGCAATCTACTTTATCGGTATGTAATTCATTTATCGAAGGAACAGTCTCCTAAGACACCTCAAGATATTGAGGAAATGAGATATATCTCATACGCCTAAGCAGTTGGTAGTCTCATGTATGTCATGTTATGCATGAGACCGGACATCTGTTTTGCAGTGGGAGTAGTCAGTAGGTTTCAGTCAAACCCAGGATTGGGTCACTGGGTGGCTGTGAAACACATTCTCAAGTATCTTAAGAGAACAGGAGATTATATGCTTGTGTATTCTGGTGAGGATTTGATCATAAAGGGATACACAGACTCTGATTTTCTGACAGATGTCGATTCAAGGAAATCTACATCTGGATCAGTGTTCACCCTAGGTGGTGGGGCTATTGTATGGCGGAGCATAAAGCAATCTTGTATTGCTGACTCCACCATGAAGGCTGAATATGTAGCGGCTAAGGAAGCAGTCTGGCTCCGTAAATTCTTGGGAGATCTGGAATTTGTTCCAGATATAGATAGACCACTCACACTCTATTGCGATAATAGTGGTGCAGTGGAAAAATCCAAAGAACCAAGAAGCCACAAGAGGGGAAAGCATATAGAGAGGAAATATCATCTTATCAGGGAGAAAGTGCAAAGATGAGACGTTACCGTCGCAAAGATTGCATCCGTAGAGAACCTTGCTGATCCGTTTACAAAGACCTTGCCGGCTAAAGTTTTTGAAGGTCACCTAGATGGTCTAGGATTACGTGACATGTCCTATTTTTTTTAGTGCAAGTGGAAGATTGTTGGAATGTATGCCATAGAGCTACATGTGATGTAAAAGATTTTATGTGTTTTGAAATAAAACAATGCATTATTCATTTATAAAATTGTTTGTTTAATTTTCGCATATTATATATCATCTTCAATACCCTAGCTTACTTATGTACCTTAAGACTTAGTGTATGAGTGTCATACACAAGAGGATTTAAGTCTGAAGTTAGTAATCTTAAATAGTGCACAGAGAGCAAACAAAGCGGGTACTTTGTTTGTGGTTTATCTATAATTGCGGTTCATTCTATATTTGTATGGTGATCTTGATCCGGATCGTCCATGTAGAGACATGAGAATGGAGGCACCTTGTATGATGCGATCATATAGGACTGGACCCAAATAGAAATGACATTCTTATAATATCCGTTAAGTAAAGAAAGTCATTTCAATCTACTTGATGGTCATATATGGATTGATCTTAATCCTGAGTGTACTACGAACTCTTGCATGGTAGGCTGTGTCCTTTGATTTACAAAGGTGAGGTTGGTGTAGCATTCCCGACCAATAGCTACGTACTTTGGAGGCACAGTTTGTTTTGAAGCTGGGAACGTTTTACATAGACATGGAGTTCACTCATTCTTGCGAGAAGTAGATAAGTATCTTTCTTAAGGGTTGATTCGGTACTTGAAAGATTTGAGCGCTCAAGTCTTTCTATTATGAATAGAAAGATTAATATTCATAATAGTTATGAATAAATTGTTCATTAGAGAATCAATGGTACTTAAGGTAAAAATGATTAGAGGGGTATAACGGACATTATGACCCAGTTCTAATTACGAGATACTCGTAAGGATCAATTCGTATATAATGACTATATCAGTGGACACCTACTTGGTTCGGCTTAATATATCATCTGCGGCAACGAGAGTGCAATTTCAGATTTTTAGTGGAATAACCCGGAGTTAATAATTCGAAATATTTAATTAAGAGCTTAATTAATATTTCGAGATTATTAGAGCTCGGAACCGTAGGTCCATTTGGTCCCCGTGCTAGCTCGATTTACTATAGCGGATTTAGTATAATTGGATAGTCCAATTATATACTCATATGTATGAATATTATTAATATGATTAATAATATTATATGTCACACTTAATACCATATATTAAAAGGTTACTATATAGTTTTAATAATAATTATTTGATAATTATTAATTACATGTTATTAAATTATGTTATTTAATTTAATAAATATGATATTTGATTTTTTTTGTTTTTCCAAAAATAGTTTTTGGAAGGTTAATGAATGTTGTAAGTAATTACTCTTTATAAAAGGCAATTACATATCTTTATTTTTGTAACATATCCTTTATTATAGTAATAAGAGTGGATGTTACAAAATTAAAAGAAAACTTACTCCTTGGTCGATTCTTATACAAAAATAAGGGGAAAAGTTTTTGGTAATCACAAGTCTTCAATTGGATTTAACAACTCTTTAAATGAGATATTTATATTGTCATTAAGATGATAATTATGTAATATATTTGATATTATAAATTTCCTATTGACACAAGGTGGTTGCCGAAAATTGAAAGAGGGGAGGCTAAGGATTTGTTTGTTTTTGGAAACAAATAACCCTAGGTATAAAAATGAGATTTATTTTTCTTTTTCCTCTCTCTCATTCTTAGAACCCTAGGCATCTTCTTCTTCTTCTTCTCTATTCTCTCAAAAGTAGAGAAACTCCATTGAAGAACAAGAAGAAGAAAAATAAAAAAAAATATTAAGTGTGTTTGAAATCTCTAAACCGTTTAGGGATTTATTTTGTGAGTGTAGCCCACACTACTTTCCGTTGGTAACGAGATATTGCTCGGAAGACTTCGTGGTGACGAACAAATCTTCTTCTCCTTCACACTCTAGAAGTCACGGCATTGAGGAACAATTATACCTTATTGCTGCACTTCACTTGTTACAATCGGGACTCGATTTATTTCGTTTTATTCAGGATTTTGGGAAATACCTTGGGGACTTTTTGGGGCTGAGTTGGGACTATTTTTGAGTGGAAAAATTATTGGGTTTCTACTAAGTCCCAAGGATCAAATCAAGCAATGAAACACATGTGAATACACAAAGGAGAATGGCGGAATCATACTCACAACGAACGGATTGGATGCTACGAAGAACAAAACGTTTTCATCCTTGTTCGTGAAGCTCACGGCCAAGCATGGTTCTTTATCCTCCATCTTCATCTTCAAGCTCCAAGCTTTATCAATGGATTCCAAGCTCACAAGTAGGTTTCCCTATCACCTTGTATGTCTCTAATGTGTGCTAGCACCTTGATGATTTACCACAAATCATCCTCTTCCTTCATGATGCTCACAGTTTTGATGAAGAAAATAGAGAGAAAAATGGCCCTTGGCCGAATGGAGAGAAGAAGAACAAAATGGCCCTTGGCCGAATGTATGTTAAAGAGAGGGAATGAGAGTTGCTTTTGTTTTGTATATCTAATACCAAACACAAAAGTCAATTATCAAATAAAAAATGATAAATGTCATTCAAGCTTTCAAAAAGCTTTTCCAACCACTTCCATTAAGTCACATCACTCATGAATAGTGACTGGTGTCAATCACTCAAAGTGAACGACATCTATCACTTGATTGATGAATGATGTGACGCTAGATGTGTCTTGTGATTTGACGCTTGATTTGATTTGCGTGCCGCACTCGAATTAGAAATGCGAATGCGCTCGCAAACACTTTCGGCTCGGATTCGCTAATTCCGAATTAACGAATTTTTCGTTGCGTCGTAATTAAATCTAATTTAATTAAATAATCATGCCTAGAATAATTACTATTCACGTCGCTAATGAATTAATTCTAAATTAATTTGTTCGCCCGAATTAAAATCTAATTTTAATTTCGCGTCGAAATCCAATTTCGTTTAATATATCGAATATATTAATTTATCGATTAATTTCAAATTAACTGTTCTCTCTCTTTAAATAATATATATCCTAGATAAAATATCTCTGTAATTAATCCCATAATAATTTTCTCTCTGATCAAATTAATACCAAATTAATAAAGTGTGAGTCATACGTCATCGGTGAATCTTCGGGAAGCGACCCATGAGATCCCCAGATATGTTGGCAGTAAATACGGTTATCGGACTATCTGCATATGTACGTACTTAGTACTACATTTTTAACGATTTACAAGACAATGTTGGCTTCTAGCAAAGCGCCATGCCTACCCAATTCTCCAGAAACATGCTTACAGGAATAAGCTATCTATATCAGGCATAGTATACTAAGTATCGTGTATGTCGATCCAGTATCGGATGGTCACGTGCAAGGCCTGGGGCTGGAAATGTGTCTGCCCCATACGAAGCATATATCGGATGTCTGGTAACTAGTCTCTATAATCGGATATACATGACCTAGTCATAATATCCTGATAACTGCAACATATAAGAGAACAAGTTTTATATCCTACGTGATCATCATCTCCACTATAACTGAAGTGATACTTCCTTCTTGACATCACACCCAATACACTACGATTCTCAATATACCCAGAAGAGGCGTACACAGAACCGATTAAAGCCCTGGACGACCAAGACCAAAGTATATTGATTGTCGTAAGTATTAGCGGTGCAAGTCTCAGGTTAAGACCAAATACACCTACCCTGAATTCATACTTCCATAGACATATAGTTATACTACCAATAGAACTCCGAAGGGGTCTATCCAGAGCGAAGCTGTTTTCCGTACCATCGGTAAAACACAACCTCCTATTACACTTGCATGAGTATCCAATACCCAAATATATGAGAACTATGCCGTTATGCTCCCATAACATGCACAAGTGTAATACTAGTCTATTCTGCATTATCGATGTCCAATCTCGATAATACTACGACTAGGGATATTTAATGATTAAACCTTCGTGGATTGATACTGTCTCATATCATCTCAATCCAGGAACTAATTATAAGGACCTTTCATCATTTATACATCTAGGTGATCTAATCACAAATGATAAAAGAGCAATTTCCTTTGTATTATAGTTAATTTGTACAACAACACCGTGTTCTGTAGAAATAGTGATGCTCTGGGTCATAATTGTGCAACAATCTCCCACTTGGCCTATAGCTAATCACTCAGGTGCCTTACACCTGAACTATGTACGGGTCGCTTAAATTTCTGCTGAGAAAATAGCTTTCGTCTGCGGATTTAAAAGGTTATCATCTGATACGATTTATTCGATCATCACATCGCCACAATGTATGATCTGATGAATCAGATGAAAACAGTTTAAAGTATATATCTGGATCGTTGATGAGACCGTTAATTCTTTAGCCTGTGGTGAAGCCTAGCTCAGCTGCTAACAGAATTATTTCTAATCTAATTAGAATTATTTAGATCCAAGATGTTACTATTGCTGCGACAGTCGCAACAAATTTCCGCTTTTGTTGTTTATACGGTAACAATATCTTGCATGGAAGATTTCCAGCTCACTGTTCATTTATTCAAACTTTATAGTACCTTTATTACGACTTACAGTCGTTTTTATTAGTTTGGAAACTTGCAGCAGTGAACCCATTCACTTCAAGTTCTCCTTCTCCATAACTTAAGACAGTAACTTCAGTTCGTCTAAGATACTGAAGGATGTTCTTAACATCAATCCAGTGACTATTACTTGGATTGGCCTGATTGTGACTCCATATGCTCAAAGCGTATGAGACACCAGGTCACGTATATTTATTTCAATGTACGAGTTCTCGGAGAGTGTCAACAACCTTTAGATCTAACCTAGTAGATCTTTATTCCTAGAATAAAGGTTGTTTCTCCCAAGAATTCTACGGAGAATTTTCATGAAAGCCAAGCTTTCACCGATTGTAATATGGGAATATCATTTCCAAGAAATGACATATCATCATTATTAGGACATTCATTGTCAGTGCGCTCCCACTAACCTCCTTATATACACAAGAATCATTTTCGTTTTGAATCAAATCATAAACCACTATGATTACATCAAAATGATAGTTCCAAGAACCCAATGCTTGCTTCAATCCTTCCATGGACCGAATAACCTGCAAACCTTGTTTGCCAGTTTTGGTACGACAAAACTGTCAAGATGTTGAAAACATCCTCCAAAAGGTTTCCTTTTAAGGAAAGCGATTTTGATGTTCAGCTGCCATATTTCATAAATGAAACATGCAACATCAGCAAGCATTATCCAAATGGATTTACCGTGGCAACAGTTAAAAGGTTTCGTCGTAATCGACATAATGTTGATAACGATACCTTTTCGCTACAAGCTTAGCTTTGTACGTTAGTATGTTGCCATCTATGTATGTCACTATGTATGTCTTCCTTGAAGACCTTTACAGTACCAACAGACACAATGTCTTACGGTACAACAATCAGTGTCCAAACATGGTTGGTATCCATTTTAGATGGTATGACACTTTGCCATAATAGGGAGTCGATACCTTGTATCACTTCCTCATACGTAGTTGGTTTTTCTTCCTCAATAAGATTGACATCTTCATGGGGTGAGATCAGAAATCCATACCTCCCAGGTTGTCTGCTGACTCTCTCCAACTATACAGTTCTTGTGTATTCGAAGATTACTGGTACAGTTTCATCCTTGATGAACTGTTTGTGTTCTATTAAGGACTTGGTGCCTTGAACAGTATTACTCCGATTTTCATCGAGTTTTACTATCCTCCCACTTACCACTGCATATCGGTATTCCTCTTAGGAAAACCACATGGTGAGCAACAATTACATTGTTCACTTGTGAGTTGTATAAGTACTATACTTTGGTTACCTAGGATAACCTACAATTTGGCACTTATCCAATTTGGGTTCTAGTTTGGTATCACCAAAACGTATGCCTAGCATTCCCAAATCTTCAAAAATGAGAAAATCCGGTTTCTTTCCTGTTCATATCTAATATGAAGTCTGTCAAATAGATTTCATGGAACTTTATTCCAAATAAGTATTGCATTGTTTAATGCTTATCCCTTTGAAGGAAAATGGTAGCTCAGAGCGACTAATGATTAACCTTATCATGTCTAACAAAATTCAATTTCTCCGTTCGGATACACCGTCAAATTGACGTGTTCCAGGAGGAGTCCTCATTGAAAGAATACTATACTCTTTCAAGTATTCGAGAAACTTATTGCTTAAGTATTTTCATCATGGTCTAACCGTGACGAAATAATACTTTAGCCGATCTGTTTGTCTACTTCGTGTCGAAACTGTAAAAGTTTCCGATTCGTATTTCAAAGGAAACACATAACCAAAACGTGATGCCACATCCGTAAAGGTCACGAAATATTCATATCCACCTCTAGCCTAGCTAGATATGGGCCAACTTATGTAACTATGAACGAGGGCTAACAGATCGATGACACTTACACTTCTACCAAGTAAAAGGTTTTTTAGGCACTTTGCCCAATAAACTAGATTCGTAGACATCATTTGAACGGAATCAAATCTGTCATAGTACCCACTCTTCAAAAGTGTGGATATACGAATCTTGTTTAATGTGTACCAGACAACACTGCCACAAATAAGTCTCATCTGATCAAATCAGTTTGAGCTACTTGTTTGTCATGTCCTACGTTTGAGATTTTTTCATATTCAAAATATAAATACTGTTATTCACATCTAATGTGTTTATCTCAATATCATCTTTATAAAATAAAACACTTAGTGTTCTAGAATATAAAGGTACACTCGCAACGAGTTGTACTCGATATAGAGATAATGTTTCTAGTCAAACTAGTTATATTATAACAGTTTCCTAATTTAAGTACACACCCGAAGGGTAGTTCCTAAACTTAGGTATCTACGGTTAAAACAGCGACTGTCGTCCCATTTCTGATTCGCAGATAAATCTCATCTGAAGACAGTATCCTGCTAATAAGCTGATTATGCCCATCAGTACATATTTATGTACCACACTTAGTATCTAAAATCCAATTTTAATACTAGTAGTGAACACGTTTATGATAAACATACTTAAAGTCAGTGCCTAGCCCTTTCTTCTATTCCTTCATGTCTGCCATGTCCATACAGCAGTCACGCTTCAGTGACCCCATTTGCCAAAGTCTTAGCAGACATCTCGGGATATGTCCTTTATCTTCCTAGAAGATTATAATGATTTTGCCTTTGCCCTTTTCTACATCGCAAAAGTCTTCGGCCTAGCCTTGGCTTTCTGGGATGTTGAATTAAGATGCGCCTTGCGCTACTTGCCCTTTTGCAAACCTTGGCTTTGGCTCATTGAGCATAGCCATTAACTTTCCAAGAGTTAACAATTGCAATTAACACTTCTAAGATCTAAGTATAGATCTATGAAGATCCTTCAATTTCAACATCATGGTTTAAAGATCTAATCCTTAATTATGATGATGAAATTAAGGAGTCATTATGGCAAGCTTAACAGATTAAGCACTAAAGTCATCATCACATGAATCTTCCAAAGATCATGCTCTACTATTGCTTAACTTAGGGCTTATGCCTAAGATGTTATTTTATCAAATAAAGTAACTTCTTAGTTTGAGGACTATCCTGAAATTTAATCCCCAATTTGAAAATTAAAGTCGTTTAATCACATATTCATCCAAGATTATGTTTTAAATGCATAATCTTTCAGTTTATCTTGATTCTAATAGTCCAACTATTTAGTCAACGATTTCAGGTACTTTTTATATAATGATTACTATAGTCCAACTATATAATCAACTATACTTTAATTTATTAAATTCAATTATATTGATTACTATAATCCAATTATAAAATCAACTATAACTTGAGATAGTTTGAATACAATCCAACTGTTTAAATAAAACAAAGGTTGATATTAGTCCAACTACTATATTTATTAATAAACGAAATTTTGAAATGAGCGCGTATGGCAAGTAACTAAACGAAATTGCAATTTAATACTTGCCTCCCACTATTTTTCGACGAGCCTCTAACCCTCTGTTGAGTACTCGGGAAACCTTGTTTCCTAGTGGGCTAGGATCCCGTTAAATAACACACAATCTTGACTTGGCCAACAAATTATATGATACTTAACTAGGTAGATCTCTAAGATCAATTGGATCTCATCCAATTCCTAGATCCAGTAGGTGGACATCCAAGTCCGAAACATATATCTTATATATGCCAATTTATAATATATTCCCTAACCTTTTTTCCTCTGAATCAATTAAGTCTTGGCTTTGGCACAACAAACTTAATGATCCCAGTTAAGTGGAACCCATTGACCTTGGAAATCTTCATAATCGATGTCGATGAACAAGAAGTGATCTTGACTTTGGCCAACAAATCACAACTTGGACAAGACACCGATATGGAACAAAGCCTTCATGATTCAAACACAACCGCAATGGACAAAGGTCTTGACTTTGGCCAACAAACCAATGCCAGTCTTGGATCTTGAGTAAGAACCACTCAATGGAAGGAAAAACGTTTAATATAATTTGAGGGTTTTTCTCGTGTAAATTGGCAACCAATTTATTATCTTTGTTAAGGTCTCATCATCATACACCCTTAAACATGCATTCTAAACACATAATAAGGCGCGTAAGTAAATATAATAATGATATGCGGATGGATACTTAAACATTATTCCTAGAACAAATCTCTCCATTTCCTCTCTCCCGCTAGCACAAGTATTACTTCTACCCGATTACATAACACTTCTAAAGAAACCTCATTTACATTGAAGGGAATATGTGAGAAGAGAAATACATAGAGTAAGGAGGTAATAGAGTAAGGAGGTAATCTAGAATTAAAATCTAATTTTAATTCGCGTCGAAATCTAATTTCGTTTAATATATCGAATATATTAATTTATCGATTAATTCCAATTAACCGTTCTCTCTCTTTAAATAAATTTTATCCTAGATAAAATATCTCTGTAATTAATCCCAGATTAATTTTCTCTCTCATCAAATTAATCCCAGATTAATAAAGTGTGACTCATCCGTCATCGGTGAATCTTCGGGAAGTGACCCATGAGATCCCTGGATATATTGGCAGTAAATACGGTTATCGGATTATTCGAATACGTACGTACTTAGTACTACGTTTTTACCGATTTACAAGACAAGGTTGGCTTCTAGCAAAGTGACATGCCTACCCAATTCTCCAGAAACATGCTTACAGGAATAAGCGATCTATATCAGACGTAGTATACTAAGTTTTGTGTATGTCGATCCAGTATCGGATGATCACATGCAAGGCCTGAGGCTGGAAATGTGTCTGCCCCGTACGAAGCACATATCGAATGTCTGGTAACTAGTCTCTATAATCGGATATACATGACCTAGTCATAATATCCCGATAACTGCAACATATAAGAGAACAAGTTTTATATCCTACGTGATCATCATCTCCACTATAACTGAAGTGATACTTCCTTCTTGACATCATACCCAATACACTACGATTCTCAATATACCCAGAAGAGGCGTACACATAACCGATTAAAGCCCTGGACGACCAAGACCAAAGTATATTGATTGTCGCAAGTATTAGCGGTGCAAGTCTCAGGTTAAGACCAAATACACCTACCCTGAATTCGGACTTCCATAGACATATAGTTATACTACCAATAGAACTCCGAAGGGGTCTATCCAGAGCGAAGCTGTTTTCCGTACCATCGGTAAAACACAACCTCCTATTACACTTGCACGAGTATCCAATACCCAAATATATGAGAACTATGTCGTTATGCTCCCATAACATGCACAAGTGTAATACTAGTTTATTCCGCATTATCGATGTCAAATCTCGATAATACTATGACTAGGGATATTTAATGATTAAAACTTCGTGGATTGATACTGTCTCATATCATCTCAATCCAAGAACTAATCATAAGGACCTTTCATCATTTATACATCTAGGTGATCTAATCACAAATGATAAAAGAGCAATTTCCTTTGTATCATAGTTAATTTGTACAAAAACACTATGTTATGTACAAATAGTGATGATATGGGTCATAATTGTCCAACAAAAATCAAACCTTAAACACTGTAGCAGTTCACGCAAATAGTAGACTGATTTATGTGCAGTTCGGTTGTGTAACGGGTGTAAAACAGTCCAATAATTCACTGCAGTTTGGGGGGCTATTCGGGGACTATTTTGGGGGCATTCTGGGGCTGAAATCTTGTCCGAAACAGAAGCAAAATCTCAGTATACCCACTGGTTAATTCGGCCAAAAGAAGGGCAAAGCATAAAAAAATTTCAAGGTCGATCCGTGTGCCTAATCGCTTCCGTTGTGCGAGGAAAGTGTTTCCTACACGAAGAACACCCCAAAGATTCCGAGAACCTGAAGAAGTACTAAGCACAGCCGCCAGTGATGGCACCCTCCGTACCAGGACGGCCTATGAAGCTGTACACATCCACCAAAGAAAAATCCATAGCTAGGATGATCGCACAAGACGACAACATGAATGTCGAAAGAGCCATCTATTATATCAGCAGGTAATTACTGAAATACGAATGTAATTATTCTCCAATGGAGAAATTGTGTTTGGCTTTATATTTCACCTGTACTAAACTACGTGCCTACCTTAGGCCGACTACTGTGTATTTAATTACGAAAATTAATATAATAAAGTACATGTTTTCTTGTCCAATTTTGCATTAGAGAGTTGGTTTTTGGTCGCTATCATTGTCGGAATTTGACATAAAACATAAACCTCAAAAGGCAGTAAAAAATCAGGCCCTAGTAGATTTCTTGGCCGATCACCTATGCCT
This sequence comes from Zanthoxylum bungeanum, assembly GCA_019454045.1. Classification (NCBI taxonomy): domain Eukaryota; kingdom Viridiplantae; phylum Streptophyta; class Magnoliopsida; order Sapindales; family Rutaceae; genus Zanthoxylum; species Zanthoxylum bungeanum. The sequence goes on from SKCR01034012.1 coordinate 121,719, forward strand.
AAGCACCACCAAGGAAGTGGGGATATAAGTGAACGAATGCAGTCTCAAGCCATGGATGATATATTTTGATGGCTCTAGCACGTCAAAATGAGCAGGAATGGGAATAGTCTTGATCAGTCTGCTAGGAGACTCATTCCAGTTTTTTATCAAGTTGGACGAATATTGCACTAGCAATCAAGCCGAATACGAGGCCTTGATATTTGGACTAGAATTGCTCATCGATATGAAAATAAAACACGTATCCATCAAGGGAGATTCGCAATTGGTGATCCAGTAAGTAACAGGGGCCTTCAAGTGCCAAAGTCCATCGGTCACATCACTATTAGAAATAGCTAAAGAGCTGCTAGACCAATTTGACTTCGTAGAGCTGGAGCACATCCCAAGGGCTAAAAATGACATGGCTAATGAATTGGCCCCAGCAGCCTCGGGGTATAAACTGACAAACATGAGTAGCATATACAGGAGAGAAGAGACCAAACCAGCCTTGGTAAGACGAAAAAATACAATGGACGTCATGGCCACTGAAATACAGGACGAGGGTCGAATGAGAACGATTGGAGAAAAAAGATCAGAGAGTTCTTGAAGCTGTTAGTCTCTAAGACATGCCACAAGATCACTAAGCATGATTAAAGTGTGAATAATCAAAAATAAGTTACGGAAGACTTACATTGATTTGGATGGTTTCAAGACTTTTTCTTTGTTTTAATGGAAGCTCCAAGCTTTGTTGAGTGTTTCCAACACTTGGGTGAGCTTCCCTATCACCTTCTTTAACTCCAAATGTGCTAGCAAGCTTGAAATTTTGAAATAAAATTTCCAAGGGAGAGGCATGTAGGTTCGACCATGGTGTTTTGAGAGAGAGAATGTGTTTTGGTTTTCAAAAAACCCTTAATCCAAAGTCAAAACAATCTTGTGTATATGATTTGCCAAATGCAAAATGCTTTTAGCAAAAGCAAAATAAGGTTGGTCAAAAGTGAGTGGTTTTCCAAAAACCATTTACTTTTGACAACAACCACCATTAATTTGTGGGCCTCACCTTTTAAATTCAAAATTCAAGATGGCTTGCTGTACACACTTCGGGCTCGGTTTCTTTTAATCTGATTAAACGAATTTTTTGTCGCAACGTAATTAATCCAATTTAATTAAATAATGATGTCGAATTAATTCTAAATTAATTCGTTCGCTCGTATTAAAGTCCAACTTTGATGTCGTATTGAAATCCAATTGCAATTAATATATTCGATATATTATTTTAGCCCAAATAAATAAATTAAATAGAAAAATCAAATTTAACTATTAAATTTATTTTATCGATTAATTCCAAATTAATCATGTTCTCTCTTCTAGTCGAATTAATCCCAGATTAATTCCTACCGTAATTAATCCCAGATTAATTATTTTCTTATGATTATTCCCAGATTAATTCTTACGTAATTAATCTCATATTAATTTCTACCGTAATTAATCCAATTCTAATTTTCTCTCTCATAATTAATCCCAGATTAATTCTGCTCGAGTCAAATGTCATCGGTGAATCTTTGGGAAGCGATCCAAGAGATCCCTGGATATGTTGGCAGTAAAAATGGTTGTCGGACTATCCGAACACGTGCGTATATCGTACCACGTTCTTACCGATTTATAAGACATGGTTGGCTTCTAGCAAAGTACCATGCCAACCCAATTCTCCAGAAATATTCAATAAAGAATATACAATCTATATCAAGCGTAGTATATAATGTATTGCGTATTGCGATCCAATATCAGATGTCACATGCTAGGCCTGGGGCTAGAATTGTGTCTGCCCCGTACAAAGCATATATCGAATCACTAGCAACTAGTCTCTATAGTCGGATAATCATGACCTAGTCATACTATCCCGATAGCTGCAGTATTTAAGAGTACTAGTTCTGTATCCCTATGTGATCATCATCTCCATGTGACTGAAGTGATACTTCCATCTTGACATCACACCCAATACACTACGATTCTCAGTAAACTTAGAAGAGGCATACACAGAACCTATTAAAGCCCCGAATGACCAAAACCAAAGCATACTGATTGTCGTAAGTATTAGCGATGCAAGTCTCATGTTAAGACTAAATACACGTACCCTGATTCGGAATCCCATAGACACATAGTCATACTACCAATGGGATTCCGAGGGGTCTATCCAAAGCAAAGCTGTTTCCGTACCATCGGTAAAAAGAACCTCATATTACATTTGCATGAGTATCCAATACCCAAATATACGAGAACTATGTCGTTACGCTTTCATAACGGGCACAAGTGTAATCTAGTCTATTACGCATTATCGATGTTCAGTCTCAATAATACTACAACTATGGATATTTAATGATTAAACCTTACGTGGATTAATACTGTCTCATATTTTATTAATCTGGTCCTAATCATCTGGACTTTTATCATTTATATATCCCGGTAATCCAATTACAAATGATAAAATAGTAATTTCTTTTGTCACATAGTTAATTTGTACAACAACACCATGTTCTGTACAAATAGTGATGCTATTGGTCATAATTATCAAACAATCTCCCACTTGACCTATAGCCAATCACTCAAATGTCCTACACCTGAACTATGTACGGGTCGCTCAAACTTCTGCTGAGAAACAGCTTTCGTCAGCATATTTATAATATTGCCATCTGATGCGTTTTATTCGATCATCACATCGCCACGATGTATGATCTGACGAATCATATGAAATAGTTGAAGTACATACTTGGATCGTTGATGAGACCGTGATTCTTTAGCTTGTGTTGTAGCCTAGCTTAGCTGCTAATAGAACTATACCTAATCTAATAGGATTATATAGATCCAAAATACTTCTTTTGCTGCCTCAGCTGCAGCAATATTCCGCTTTTGTTGTTTATTCAGTAATTGTATCTTGCTTGGAAGATTTCCATCTCACTGTTCCGTCATTCAAATTTTATATTACCCTTATTGCGACTTACAATCATTTTTATCGGTTTGGAAACTTACAGCGGTGAACCCAGTCACCTCAAGTTCTCATTTCCCCATATTATCAGAAAGTATCCTTAGTTCATCCAATATACTCAAGGATGTTCTATACATTAATCCAGTGACCATCACCTGGATTAGCCTGATTGTGACTCCATATGCTTAAAGCATATGAGACACTAGGTCACGTACATGTTTGTCAATGTACGAGTTCTCGGAGAGTGCCAACAACTTTTAGATCTATCACAGTAGATCTTTATTCCTAGAATAAAGGTTGTCTCTCCCAAGTTATTCTATGGAGAATTTTAATGAAAGCCAAGATTTCACCGATTTTAATATGGGAATGTCATTGCTTAAAAGCAATACATCATCAAAGTATAGGACATTCAATGTCAGTGCGCTCTCACTAACCTTCTTATATACACAAGAATTATCTTTGTTTTGAATGAAACCATATTGCAATATGATCTCATCAAAACGTTAGTTCCAAGAATGCAATATTTGCTTCAATCCATAAAATGGATCGATTTAACTTGCAAACCTTGTTTGCATGTTACAGTATTATAAAACCGTCAGGGTTTTTTATAAACATCCTCCAAAAGTCTTCCGTTAAGGAAAGCGATTTTGATGTTCATCTGCCATATTTCATAATGAAATATGCAGCATAAGCAAGCATTATCCGAATGGATTTAATCATGAAAACATGTAAAAGGTTTCGTCGTAATCGACACCATGTTGATGACGATACTCTTTTTCCTACAAGCCTAGCCTAGTATATTTGTATGTTGTCAACCATGTCTGTCTTCACCATAAAGACCCATTTACTACCAATAGTCACAATGCCTTCTGGTACATCAACCAGTGTCCAAACTTGGTTGGTATACATGGAATCTATTTCGGACTGCATGACATCTTGCCATAATACGGAGTCGATACCTTGTATCGCTTCCTCATACGTAGCCAGCTTATTATCCTCAATAAGATTAATATCTACATGAGGTGAGATTAGAACTCCATACCTCTTAGGTTATTTCTGACTCTCTCCTACCTACGTGGTTCTTGTGTATTATAAGATTATGGAATAGTCTCATCCCTGATGAACTGTTCATGTTTCGAGAGGAAATCGGTGTCAGAAACAGTATTACTCTAATTTTCATCGAGTTCTACTTTCCTCCCACTTACCACTACAATTAGGAATTCCTCTAAGAAAAATTACATGGAGAGCAACAAATATTTTGTTCTCTTATGGGTTGTGGAAACAATATCCTTTGGTTTCCCCAGAATAACCAATTACAAATAAGCACTTATCCGATTTGGATTCAAGTTTGGTACCATCCAAACGTTTAATATATGCCCAGCATCCCCAAATCTTCAGGAATAAAAAATCTGATTTTTTTCTTGTCCATATTTCATATGGAGTCCGTCCAACTGACTTTGTCGGAACCTTATTCAAAATAAGTATTGCATTGTTCAATGTGTATCCCTAGAAGGAAATTAGTGGCTTAGTGCGACTCATTATTAACTTTACCATGTCCAACAAAATTCGATTTCTCCGTTCGGACACATCACTTGATTGAGGTGTTTCGAGAGGAGTCCACTGTGAAAGAATACCATACTCTTTCTAGTAATCGAGAAACTTATTGTTTAATATTTTCACCACAGTCCAACCGTGATGTTTTAATATTTTTACCGATCTGTTTTTCTACTTCGTGTCGAAACTCTTTGAATTACTCAAAAGTTTCTGACTTATGTTTCATAAGATACACATAACCGTAAAGCGATACCACATCCGTAAAGGTTACGAAGTATTCATATCCACCTCTAGTCTAGCTAGACATGGGCCCACTTATGTTTCTATGAACGTGGGCTAACAGATCAGTGGCATTTGTATTTTTACCAAGTAAAAGGTGTTTTAGGCACTTTGCCTAATAAACTAGATTCGTAGACATCATTTGAATTAGAATCAAATCTGTCCTAGTATCCACTCTTCGAAAGTGTGGATATACGAATCTTGTTTATGTGTCCCAGACAACAATGCCACAAATAAGTCTCATCTGATTAATTCAATTTGAGCTATTTGTTTGTCATATTATATGTATGAGATTAATTTATATTCTAAATATAAATACTGTTATTCAAATCTAATGTGCTTATCTCAATATCATCTTTATAAACAAAACACTTAGTGTTCTGGAATATAAAGGTATACCCGCAACGGGTAAACTAGATACAAAGATAATGCTTCTAGTCAAACAAGGTATATTATAACAGTTTCCTAATTCAAGTACATGCAGTTTCAAAAGTTAGGTTCCCACAGCCAAAACAGCGACTCTCGTCCCGTTTCCAACTCGTAGTTCGATCTCATCTGAAGCCAGTCTTCTGCTGATCAGCGGATCTCGCACATCAGTACACATATTTATGTACCACATCCAGTATCTAAAATCCAATTTTAAAACCATCAGTGGACATGTTTATAACAAACATACCTGAGTCGGAGCCTTGTCCGTCTTCACTTCCTTCATGTCTGCCTTATCCATATGGCAGTCAAGCATCCAGCGACCTCGTTTGCCACAGTTTAGGCAGACATCTTGGGATATGTCATTTGTCTTCCCAGGAGACTGTGATGATTTTGTCTTTGCCCTTTTCACATCCCCATAAGCCTTTGGCCAAGCATTGGCCTTCTAAGATGTTGAAGTAAGATGCGCCTTGCGCTTTTTGCCCCTTTTAAAAGCTGTTGTTGTATCTCCTTGAGCATAGCCATTAACTCTCCAAGAGTTTTCTCTTGCAATTAGTACTTCTAAGATCTAAGAATATATCTATGAAGATCCTTTAATTTCAACATCATGGTATAAGGATCTAATCCTTAGTTCTGATGACGGAATTAAAGAGTCATTGCGGCAAGCATAACAGATTGAGTACTAAAGTTATAATCACCATTAGTCTTCCAAAGCTCATGCTCCACTATTTTCTCAACTCCGGGCTTAGGCCCGAGAGATCGCACTATCAAATAGATTAACTTCTCATCTCCCAGGACAATCCTGAGATTCATTTCCAAATATGAAAATTAAAGCCGTAAAAGATATTTATCACCTAGGATTATGTCATTTGACGCTAATCTTTCAATTCATCTTGATTGTTATAGTCCAACTATCCAATCAACGATTTTGGGTACAATCTAATGTAATGATTACTATAGTCTAATTATATAATTAACTACAATTTGATTGGTTAAATTCAAATATATTTATTACTATAATCCAATTATATAATCATCTATAAATGAAGTAGTTTGAATACAGTCCAACTGTTAATTAAAAAACAACAATTAAATATTAGTCTAACTAATATATTTATAAATAATTAATTAATGATGAAAATAAAATGAGCACGTATTGGTAAGTATCTAAACGAATTTACAAATTTAATACTTGCCTCCCACTATTTTTCAGCGAGCCTCTAACCCTCTGTGGAGTCCTCGGAAAACCTAATTTCCTAGTGGGTTAGAATCCCGTTAAATAACACACAACCTTGACTTTGGCCAACAAGTTGTATGAAACTTAACTAGGTAGATCTCTAAGATCAATTGGATCTCATCCAATTCCTAGATCCAGTAGGTGGACTTCCGAGTCCGAAACATATATCCAATATATGCCAATATATCCAATATATTGCCTAACCTTTTTCCTCCGAATCAATTAAGCCTTGGCTTTGGCTCAACAAGCTAATGAAACCAGTTAAGCGTGACCCATTGACAGTGGGAAAGCTTCGTAATCGAGGCCGATGAACAAGAAGTGACCTTGATTTTGGCCAAACAATCACAACTTGCCCAAGCATACGATATGGAACAAGCTTTCATGATTCAAACACATCCGCGATGGATAAAGGTCTTAACTTTGGCCAACAACAATGCCAATCTTGGATCTTGAGAGATAATCATTCAAGGAAGGAAAAACACTTAATATAAAATGATGGTTTTAGTCGCGATTTGGCAACCAATTTATTATCTTTAATTAGGTCTCATCATACACCCTTAAGCATGCATTCTAAAAGCATAATAAGGCGCGATAAAATTTAATAATGATATACGGATGGATATACAACAAACTTGTTCCTAAAATAAATCTCTCTTTTTTCCTCTCTCTCGCTAGCATTATTCATATTTCTACCCAATTACATAATACTTCTAAAGAAATCTCATTTACATTTAGGGGAATAGGTAAGAAGAGAATTACAATGAGAAAAAAGATAATAGGCTGGACACGCAGGTCCAATGTAATAAATTCTAAATTTATTACAATAATTTCCAAAATTGCCCTCACTCTTCTAATATCCATCAGATATTATTCATTCCATACATCCATGTATTCACACAAAGCATGCTATCAATCAATCTAATCCATTAATTAATATTTGATTAGTGATCATCCAATGTTCAAACAACGATTTGATTTGCGGGAGTCCAACTCGTTTAAGAATAAATACTCAAAGTAAGTGTTCTTGAATTATATCGAACTACAATTTTAATCCAATTTAATTTGTATTCAATATTAATTCCAATTTTATTCCAAATTAAATAATTACACTTATTTATGTGACTTAAAGACTTGGATTCCAAATCCAATCTTAATGGGTCTCAAAGGCCCAATTAGTATCCAATACATTTTTAATTAAAGTCCAATGGGCTTTTAATTAATTCTTAAGGCATGGGCTTTGGCCATTATGGATCAAACCCAAGATGCCAAGGCCCAAATGGGAATCACTCTATTGTCAAAAATCAATTTAGGCTCAACTAAATTATTAAATGTCCAATAGTCATATTTGGACTTTAAAGAAATGGTTTTGGGACCAATTGGATCACTCTCAATTGTCAAAAACCAAACTTGGCCCAACCAAGCCCGTTAAGCCCAAATACACCAAATTAGCCCAATTAAATTTAAGACCAATTTTAATTAATATAACATTCCAAAAATACATTATTTTAATTAAAGTGTAATAGCTACAATTAATTAGTTAAACTAATATTTCTAAAACACTAATTACACTAATTAATCAACTCATGTCCAACACAAATTGAAGCAAAATCAATCTTTCCATGCTTCACACTCACGTAATTTTGGGCATAAATAACATCCAATTTGATTTCAATTCAATAAAATCAATATACAAGATTTATTTCATGCTTTAAACTTATCTAATAGTCTAAAATCAAAAAATCACCATGAATGTTCTAGGGCTTTACATTCGGCCATGCTCAAGATTTTGGGTTTTTTAATCTATCAATATTTCACAAATCCAACAATGTACAAATCCAATTCACATCATATAAACATAACCCAATAATAAATTGAAAAAATCATGCTCCAAACACAAAATCCCAAATTAAAGTCTATAAACCCTAGATTTTAAATCAAGCTTAGGATGGCTCTAGATACCATTGTTAGTCTCTAAGACATGCCACAAGATTACTAAGCATGATTAAAGTGTGAATAATCAAAAATAAGTTGCAGAAGACTTACATTGATTTGGATGATTTCAAGACTTTTTCTTTGTTTTAATGGAAGCTCCAAGCTTTGTTGAGTGTTTCCAACACTTGGGTGAGTTTCCCTATCACTTCTTTAACTCCAAATGTGCTAGCAAGCTTGAATTTTGAAACAAAATTTCCAAGGGAGAGGCATGTAGGTTCGGCCATGGTGTTTTTTAACAGAATGTGTTTTGGTTTTCAAAAACCCATTTTGTGTATATGATTTGCCAAATACAAAATGCTTTTACCAAATGCAAAACAAGGTTGGTCAAAAGTGAGTGGTTTTCCAAAAATCATTTACTTTTGCCAACAACCACCATTAATTTGTGGGCCTCACCTTTTAAATTCAAAATTCAAGATGGCTTGCTCTACACACTTCGGGCTCGGTTTCTTTTAATCCGATTAAACGAATTTTCCGTCGCAACGTAATTAAATCTAATTTAATTAAATAATGATGCCTCACAAAATTATTACGGAAATCACTTACGAATTAATTCTAAATTAATTTGTTCGCTCGTATTAAAATCCAACTTTGATGTCTTATTGAAATCCAATTTCAATTAATATATCAGATATATTATTTTAGCCAAAATAAATAAATTAAATAGAAAAATCAAATTTAACTATTAAATTTATTTTACCGATTAATTCCAAATTAATCACGTTCTCTCTTCTAGTCGAATTAATCTCAGATTATTTCCTACCGTAATTAATCCCAGATTAATTCTTTTCTTATGATTATTCCCAGATTAATTCTTACCGTAATTAATTCCATATTAATTTCTACCGTAATTAATCTCATATTAATTTTCTCTCTCATAATTAATCCCAGATTATTTCTGCTTGAGTCAAATGTCATCGGTGAATCTTTGGGAAGTGACCCAAGAGATTCCTGGATATGTTGGCAGTAAATACAGTTTTCGAACTATCTGAACACGTACGTACCTCGTACACGTTCTTACTGATTTACAAGACATGGTTGGCTTCTAGGAAAGCACCGTGCCTACCCAATTCTCCAGAAATATTCAATGAAGAATTATTCAATCTATATCAAGCGTACATACAGTGTATTACGTATTGTGATCTAATATCAGATGTCAAATTCTAGTCTTGGGGCTGGAATTGTGTATGCCCCGTACGAAGCATATATCGGATCACTAGCAACTAGTCTCTATAGTCGGATAAGCAATGACCTAGTCATGCTATCCCGATAGCTGCAACATTAAGAGTACTAGTTCTTTATCCCTATGTGATCATCATCTCCATGTGACTGAAGTGATACTTCCATCTTGACATCACACCCAATACAGTAAGATTCTCAGTAAACTTAGAAGAGGCGTACACAGAACCTGTTAAAGCCCCGAATGACCAAAACCAAAGCATACTGATTGTCGTAAGTATTAGCGATGCAAGTCTCAAGTTAAGACCAAATACACCTACCCTGATTCGGAATCCCATAGATACATAGTCATACTACCAATGGGATTCCGAGGGGTCTATCCAAAGCAAAGATGTTTCCCTATCATTGGTAAATAGAACCTTCTATTACATTTGCATGAGTATCCAATACCCAAATATATGAGAACTATGTCGTTACGCTTCCATAATGCGCATAAGTGTAATACTAGTCTATTACGCATTATCGATGTCTAGTCTCGATAATACTACGACTATGGATATTTAATGATTAAACCTTACGTGGATTAATACTGTCTCATATCTTATTAATCTGGTACTAATCATATGGACTTTTATCATTTATATATCCCGGTAATCCAATTATAAATGATAAAATAGCAATTTCCTTTGTCACATAGTTAATTTGTACAACAACACAATGTTATGTACAAATAGTGATGTTATGGGTCATAATTATCCAACAGGGGCAACCAGAGAACGGGAAAGATCGAAAGCTAAAACTGATGGCCTTAAACTTCGTGATATCAGGAGACATGTTGTACAAGAAATGTTAAGACGGTCTATTGTTAAAATGTGTAGGGCTGACCGAATCTAAGACTATTATGGCCGAAATACATGAAGGGGTGTGTGGGGCTCTGATGAGTGGTATTTATACCACTATTTCCCACTCATTTAACTTAATATTTCGTATAGTTTCTCGAGTTTTGTGAACGTTTTGATGTATTTTATGTTATTTTGCAGATAAATAAAGTTTGGAAAAAGCATTGGAGACAATTTGAGGGCAAAATGGACAAAATTGGACTAAAAGGGCATCTTCGTAATTTCGGCGTCGCGACGCTGAAGCCTTGCGCGTTGCGACGCCCAGTCTGCGCCGGACCTGCTAACGTGTGCCGTTCACCACATGTCAAAATCTGACTGGTCGAATTTGCTAACGTGCGCCGATCATGCTATCTTACGCCATGCCACGTGTCGCCATCACAATGAAGATGCTAAAATATGCCGGTTCCACGTGTCATCATCTAACGGTGCCGACAATCGCCCTCCACACGTCAGCATGATGTCAGCAATGACGTCATGAACAGTGCCACGTCATCGCACAATTATTGAGCTCTCAGCCGCCTCTTATCCGAAACACCACGTGTCAAGCCGAGAGCGGTCCACGCAAAGGAGCCAGCGTCGCGACGCTGAAGCCCTTGGCGTCGCGACGCCCATTTCTACCCGCGCCTATAAATTGAGCTCGAGATTTCAGAATTCATGACCACTTTCTCTCTCACTACTTTGGTGAAAAGAGAGAGTTTCTCTCTCTAGATTTTTTTTTTTGTTTTAATTTTTAAATATTTTTAATTACGTTTTGTAATAATTAATAGTAATTTTACTTTTGTTATAGTAATAGTATTTATTTTTACCTTTTTACTTTTATAGTTTTACTATTCTACCATGTCGAGGTAATTTCCCTCTGCTAAGGCGAAAGGTAATTCTTTTACTATTGCTATTTAGATTAATCTCCCTTAAATATAATATATTCACCATTTAAAATATTGACTAAAAAGGGATACCGCTATATTGGTCGGTTGGTAAATAAATTTAATCTGATTAAACCTGACTAAGTAAGGATACCGCTATTCTAGACGGTTGGTTTAAATTTATAATTCTGTTCCGCCTTATGGCTGGTATATTTGAATTTGACTTAATCATGATACCGCCATTCTGGACGGTTGGTTTAAAATATCACAAGTTAATATATTATATTATTGGGAGATATCTAAATAGTAAATAATAGAAGTTAATTCCTTTTACCTTAGCATTTTATTTATTTTACCGCATTTACTTTTTAGTAATTTTTATGTCTTTTTCTTACTTGTCCTAACTATGTGTTGTAACTAAGTTAGTTTTCTAGGGTTGTGATGAAATCTAATATCACCGGTTTATAAGAGGTTATTTTATAATTTGAGTAATTTAAAGGTTTACTTATTAAGTCTTAAATGCTTCTTGTTGTTTGATCACCAATAAGATTGATGTGGTAAATCTAAAATGAACTAGACATAGGGATTTTAGGTTTCAACCTTTGACTTAATAGCCCACGATCTTCTTTGAGGATAGATAACCCTTTAATAGATTTCCTTACAGGATAGACATATACCTGTCGGGCGGGGGGGTACCATAATTGGAACTTAAACTTAATGAATTCAGGTAATTTAATTGAAATAGACATATGACTCAATTGGATTAAACTGGGTATTTGTGTCTGACCATCGACAGATGTTTTCGCATAAATTCTTGTTCCAGGTTAGTAAACTGATTTATTACACAAATATAAAATAATCACTTCATCTTTTTAAAGATATTAGAAAAATTCACAACCCTAGATCTTTGAGTCTTTTATTTTCCTTAGTATTTTCTTTTGACTTTTTATTTATTTATTTATTTAGCAAATCTACAAATCAAATCATTCAAGCAATCAATTCACTTCTCCCTGAATTAGATATTTGTAAATAAATAGTATCAACAATTAATAACAACAGTAGGAATTAAGTCCTCGTGGGATCGATATTTTTATACTACTTGAACGATACGTGCACTTGCGTTATACGTGTGTGTTTACGCCGGTCAGGCTCACCAGGTAGGGATCAAGATGAGATGGTTGATCATAAGGAGCGGTTATTATTGGCCGAAAATGAGATAATCATACATATTGTATGCGAAATGATGTCTGGCTTGTCAGAAGCATGGGCCCATCCAAAGGGCACCAGCGACCGAAATGGCTCACATTATTAAGCCATAGCTATTCATGGGTTAGGCGATGGATTTGATAGGAAAAATCTACCCTGCATCTAGCAAGAGACACACCTTCATCATTGTGGCTACGAATGTCTTCACAAATGGGTGGAAGCAATCTCAGTGATAGAGATCTCCCAAGAACAAATCATCAAGTTCATAAAAGAGCATATTATTCATCGATTCGGCATCTCTTGGATGTTGATGATGGATCACATCACCTCTATGAACGGTAAAAAAGTTAGGAACTTCCTGACCGAATATGGGGTTCAGTTAGTAAACACAACTCCATATTACCCCCAATCAAACGGCCAGGCAGAGTCGTCCAATAAAACCCTCAAAGGATTGATCCGAAAAATGATAACGGACAATGCCATACAATGGGACGAATGTTTAAGTCAAGCTTTGTGGGATTACAGGACGTCCTACAGAACGGGTACTTCGGTCACGCCGTTCCAATTAGTATATGGTCAATAGGCCGTGTTGCCAGTGGAAATCAATATCAAATCCACTAGGGTGGCCTTGCAAGACGATCTGGCAAAAAAAAATTACAGTGAAGCAATGATCCAAAATTTATTAGAATTAGACGATATCATATGTGACGTTATTAACCGTTTGGAGACGCATAAATCCAAGATGGCTAGGGGATATAATAGAAAGGTCGTGGCTAAATCGTTCAAAAGATGGGAGTTAGTATGGAAAACCATACTACCAATAGGTGCCAAGGACACTGCATATGGCAAGTGATCGCTCAATTGGGAAGGCCCATTCGAGGTAGAAAAAGTATTGTTAAATGGAGCCTATTATTTGAAAGATCTAAAAGGCAAAAGACATGCCAGAGCGATAAACGGTGAGTACTTGAAAAAATATGTGCCCTCATTATGGGAGCATGTGTTGGACAATTATGACCCATAGCATCACTATTTGTACAGAACACGGTGTTATTGTACAAATTAACTCTGTGACAAAGGAAATTACTCTTTTATCATTTATAATTGGATTACCAAGATATATAAATGATAGAAGGTCTTTATGATTAGTTCCGGATTGAGATGATATGAGACAGTATCAATCCACAAAGGTTTAATCATTAAATATTCATAGTCGTAGTATTATAGAGATTGGGCATCAATAATGCGGAATAGACTAGTATTACGCTTGTGCGCGTTGTGGGAGCATCACGGCATAGTTCTCATATGTTTGGGTATTGGATACTCAAGCAAGTGTAATAGGAGGTTGTATTTTACCGATGGTATGGAAAACAGCTTCGCTCTGGATAGACCCATCGGAATTCCATTGGTAGTATAACTATGTGTCTATGGAAGTCTGAATCAGGGTAGGTGTATTTAGCCTTAACCTGAGACTTGCACCGCTAATACTTGCGACAATTAATATACTTTGGTTTTGGTCGTCCAGGGCTTTAACAGGTTCTGTGTATGCCTGTTCTGGGTATATTGAGAATCGTAGTGTATTGGGTATGATGTCAAGATGGAAGTATCACTTCAGTTATAGTGGAGATGATGATCACGTAGGATACGAAACTAGTACTCTTAAGTACTGCAGTCATCGGGATAATATGACTAGGTCATGTTTATCCGATTACAGAGACTAGTTACCAAACATCCGATATGTGCTTCGTACGGGACAGACACTATTCCAGCCCTAGGCCTTGCACGTGAACATCCGATACTGGATCGAAATACACGATACTACGTATACTACGCCTGATATAGATTATAATATTCCTTTAAGAATATTTCTGCAGAATTGGGTAGGCATGACGCTTTGCTAGAAGCCAACCTTGTCTTGTAAATCGGTAAAAATATAATACTAGTTACGTACGTGTTCGGATAGTCCAACGACTGCATTTACTGCTAACATATCCGGGGATCTCATGGGTCGCTTTCCAAAGATTCACCGATGACGTATGACTAGCACTTCATTAATCTGGGATTAATAAATAAGAGAGAGAAAATTAATCTGGGATTAATTATGGAGATATTTTATCTAGGATAAAATATTATTTAAAGAGAGAGAACGATTAATTTGAAATTAATCGATAAAATAATATATTCGATATATTAAACGAAATTGGATTTCGACGCGGAATTAAAATCGGATTTTAATTCGGGCAAACGAGTTGATTTAGAATTAATTCGTTAACGACGTAAATAGTAATTTTACTATGCATAATTATTTAATTAAATTTGATTTAATTACGACGCAACGAAAAATTCGTTAATTCAAAATTAGCGAACCCGAGCCCGAGAGTGTTTGTGGGCGCACTTGTATTTCGAATTCAAGTGCGGCCCACAAGTCACATCAAGCGTCAAATCACTAGTCAATCAAGTGATATAAGTCATGTCACTTTGAGTGATGTGATGTAAAGTCACTATTCATGATTGATGGTGGTGGTTGGAAGGCTTTATTGCCTTGTACCTTTTTTGACTTTGGAAATAATTTATTGTGTATTAGTTTTTGGAAATCAAATTAACAAAACACACTCTCTCCCTCTCCACGAGGATTCGGCCAAGAGGCCATTTTCTCATCTTCTTTCCATTTGGCACTTGGTGCCATTTTTCTTCTTGATTCTTGCTTGGCCGAGAACAAAGAAGAAGCTTATGAAGATTTGTGGCAAAGATTCAAGGTGCTAACACACATAAGAGTCATCCAAGGTGATAGAGAAACAAACCTTTGAGCATGGAATCCATTGATAAAGCTTGGAGCTTGAAGATTCATCCATGGAGGACAACTTGAAGCTTGGCCGAATTCAAGAAGAAATTTTTGTTTCCAAAACTTCTCACATCCGATCATTGTAAGTATGATTCTGCCATACTTTTATGAGTATTCGCACACGATTTCTTACTTGAATAATCCTTGGGACTAACCTAGAAACCCAACAGCATGAGAACGTAATGTCTTTGCAATAAAGACAAAATAAAATAAATAAGTACAAATGTCATGATTTCATTAATGTTTCAAAGTACATACAACAGCACGAGTATAACATCCTAACAGTATACATAATTATTGGTTGGTCGAAGATCGCTGAAGCTCGTCGGTCAAATCCTTCAAAAAGTAAGAACTTTTCCCCCAAGTTCCGCCATTCTCTCTGTATCTCAGCGTCAGCCCTCATTAAATCAGCCAGACCCCTCTCAAAATCAATTCGAGCCAAATCTCTGAACTCAGCCATAGTAGTAGTTACCTCAGCTACCAGAGAGGCAATCCTTTTTTTTCTTAGCATCCCTCCTCATGCGACTTTCGTCTATAAGGCGTTAGATCTCTTGTAGTTGTCGTTCTAAATCCAGCAGCAACAAATCCTCGATAATTATTTCGTTTGTGGTTTCCCTTACTACTTGTCGAAGGTTATCAATGGTGTCTCGAAGCCTGTCCTTCTTAGTTATAGAGGCACGCAGCCCGGCCTTTTGACTGTGTATGATCCGATAGCGAAGAATGAGGGCCAGGACCCTGCTTTGTAAATCTTGGAGAGAAAGACGGTCTTCCGCTGAAATGGGCAGAACAGGAAGACCCAGCAATCGGTCTAGCTCAGAGAAAACCATTTCCATTTTTAACATATTCTCTGGCAGGGTAGCTTGGCCGATGTCAATTGTTATGAACGAGGCATATTGGCCGAGGACCTCCCGAAGGGCCTCCAAGTCTGTTGTAGCCTGGGCCGGAGATAGGGGAGGCAAGGATAAATGAGAGGCTAAATGGTCCAAATCGCTCAAGATATCCTGGACCGATTGCAAGAATTAATCTGTCGCCTGATTCCAAAAGGCCAAAGTTAGTAAATCAGAATATACGAAAAAGAAAGGGTAAAGAGAAATAACTCACAGTTTCAGGCCGGTGAGTAGAACTGGACGACTCAACGACAGTTATTATAGGGGCTTCTGGTGGAAATACAGGTTCTTCCCTAGGAGATTGGACTGGGAGAACAGGAGTTAGTATCCGAAGAGGAGAGGAGAGAAGATAAGAGCCGAAGATGACAGCTGGTCAGAAATAGCTATTTATTGAATGGATTGATCAGGAGATGAAAGCCGATGACGGATGGAAAAATTATCTGAGGACGAGGCTGATCACAAACAGCAGCCCGATTAGGAGATGGCGAAGGGGCCGAAGACGACGGCCATTCAGGAACAGAAGTCTGCATTGAAGGGGCCGGAGACACTACCCGTGAAGGTGATGATTGTTGCGGTACGGCTGTTGATTAAACCTCTGTAGAAGAATCAGAAGATTCACGAACATAAATAACTTTGTTCTCTTCATAAATGCGACGAAGTACATCATCTTTATACATAGATCGAGCCTCTTCTAATAGCCTCAATTCGGCCAAACTAAAAAGGTCGTCAACATCCCTATAACTCCCCCTAAGCCCCGTGGCAGCCATTCTACGTACCAAGGGGTAAAGCCATTTGAGATGATGCCAAAGAGGCCCATCATCTGGCCAAATAGGCTATGGCAGAATAAGCTCGTCATCCGGGTCATGCACAGTTGGGACAGGATCGTCCAATGAGAGGCATTCAAATAAAATATGGTCTCTTGAAATTTTCTCAACAAACGAGCGCGAACGGTCAAATTCTATACTTGGCTCCGTACCTTGAGGGTCGGCTCCGGGCGAAGGGTCGATAGCAGCTGTTTCACCTTCTTCTGGTAGTTTTTTCTGTGATTGGAGCCTCGGCCGCTTCCTCGTCGCCTGATGAAAGTTGAACGACCGGGACTAAGGGTTCAACTTCCCCAAGTGGACCTTCAATCATGGGAGCTTCGGGCTCCGGAGTTTGAGTCGCTTCGGACATGGCAGAAGATGGCTCCGTTCTAAGCACCTGCATGATACGGAATACAAGAAGGGCGATAGTTTCGGATTGTACCTTAGCCCGACGTATGAGAGGCACGTCTGAATCAGAGCTATGAGTTGGGGAAGGTTGTTTCCGCTTAGCTTCTTTTTCGGCTTAGCTACCTCAATCGGTTTCTTTACCCCCGCCGACTCTGAGGACTTGGAAGAAAAATGGATGGTGGAAAAGACCCGTGCAGAAGGCAAAGAAAAGAGTCTCTTACGACCAGACGACCAAAAACGGTCGAAGAGAGAATGGACCGATGTACAAGGTGAAAATGAGAATTCAGAAAAGGAGGCTAATAAAAAACGGGTCTCTGACAAACATTGATCCATATCCGAGAGCGAAAGAACTTTAAAACGGTCCGAGTAAGCAGAACGTGTATGGAATAATAGAAGAGGCCATCTTTGAACGAGACCAAACTGGTGGGCAGTGAAGTTAGGCGAATAGACCTCCACTCTGACCTTGCCATTGGCTTGGTAAGGATGTCATGAATCAAATCGCGGCTGCATAAAAACTTGCGCCATATGCGATGAATTGACTCATCCTCTTCCGACTCGGGAATTTCATAGACGAAAGATGGGATGTCGCTCAGAGAGAAAGGGAAGAAAGAAGGGCCCGAGAAATGGTGTAGAAGTATTCAAAAACGATGTAAGGAATGAGTGAGGTTGGCCGAAATTGGGCAAACAAAAGACCAGCACAAGGATAAGAATGACTTGACTCAATTGAGCCGAAGACTGGGAAATAGTCTCGAAGTCAAAGCTGGACGAGCCAAAAAAGGCCAGAGGCGATCGGCGATCGGCGAATCGAAATTGTTTTTGAAGAACGGCCAACCCACGATAAGTGGCAGCCAATAAAATGATGTCAGGTCCAAACGACGACCGTTGGCAAGGTCCGAAGAGATGGGGAGGTAACCCGTCACAGGCTTCTGACTAGGCGCGCAGATGATGTATTTGCAGAGCCAATAATGAAGGAAAGTCGTACGCTCCAACACTGAGACTGGACCGGCCGATTTGAAAAACGCACGGAAGAAGGCAGAGTAAGACGAGAAGGATGAAGAGCCCATTGAAGGAGGGGGAAACGAAAGGTTGTACAGGCAGAAATGGTCGCACCCAGAGGGGCCAACCCGATCAGAGCACTGATATCACGAAGAGTGATGGTGAAAGGACCAATAGGGAAGAGGAAAATATTGTAGTCGGAAGACCAAAAGAGTAGCGAGATGGGGAACAAATTTCGATCGAAATGGGGCAAAGCCAATGAAAGCTCGATGAAAGAAAGAAAGCCATGTTCTTCAAAAAAGTGTGCGAGTATCCACATGCAATAGCATACGTTGAAATCGGGTCTCAGATGAAGAATCATGTTTAGGCCATGTGCGGATGGGGTTAGACTGAGCCAGGGGAGAGACGTTCAATGGCTCTGAAAATGGAAGGTTAGAAGTGGAAGGAAACAATTGAGCCAAAGGGGTTGTAGCGATGGCGTTGTCATCGACAAAAATGGGGCCTAGAGTGCACTGACCATAGTTCTTATTAAGGATATGAACGCCGAAGACACTCAAGGAGGAGTCACCCAATGCCATCTGGTAATCACCGAAAGTAGAAGAGCTATTTTTGGGAGCAGAAGAAGAATACGCCATTGATACCGAAGGTTGAGAGTGCGAAAGAAATGGATTTTGCAAAGAGAATGGAAAGTAAAGTGAAAACGAGAGCAGGCTAAACCCTTATATACGAAGGGGAAAGGCTCATCTTGGGACAGATGTCGCAGCCCAAATCATCGAAGAAGGAAACGGCAGGAGAATGAAAAGAATATAGAGTCGCCCTAAACAGGTGTTGGGACATGATTTGATGTAAATGAATGAAGATGACGTGTGACGTGGGGTGATAATGAAACGACGTGAAAAACGGCTCATAAATGGCCTTCATGATGAAACGCGTTGGGAAAGATCGCACATTTATTGAAGAAGTGATGGGCTCACATGGGGAACATAAAGGACGGCCCGACAAAAACAATAGGGCGAAGACTTGTAAGCCGAAATCTACCGCCCTGACTACCCAAATTGAGAAATTCACCTCGATTTCACTTCCAACTCAATCAAGGTGAATTTGGGGGACAACTGTTGACAAAAGAAAATCGCCCTAGGATGAATGGGTATCACGCCACAGAGCGATTTGCAAACAGGACGACGATGGGAAGAGTAATCAGAACGATCGCCAAACGACACAGCAACTAGGACGGCAAAAGAGTTAGGACGACTAATACATGCTGCGGTTGCTCTCACGATTTAAACGGTTAGACAATTCCCTCACGATCAGGCAGTTATGGTACACAACTCAACAGTTGGAGGCATGATCCAGCAGTTACAGAGAAGTTGCGGACTGAAACCGTCCGAGTAGTTAACGAGTTTCACTATAAAAGGCTCATTCATGCAAAGAAGGAAGGAGGAACAAAAATGAAGACTCAAAACGAGCATTTTATTTTAATTTCATAGCTTTGTAATCATAGGACTGTAATTTGTGTGCTTGTGCCCCTTGGAGGCTTATTCACTTAATCAAACACCCCTTGTTAGGACTGTGTCTTAGGAAGTTTGGACCTTACACGTTCTTTTGACGGAAAAATTGTGCAAACAATTGTATACACATGTTCTGTTATCCTTGTCCAGTGTCCTAAACAGAAGAAAGAAATCCAACAACATACCTTCAGCATATCAGCTAATATTGTATAAAGATCTCGCTCATTTGGAAGTAGTACTTGCTTATCTGTTCATTGAGAAAATAGAAAAGAATCCCGTAAGACCAATTATCAAAGAACATTCTGTTGCCTTTCCCTAATATTCAACTTATATTACAACATTACCTAACATTGCTTTCAACATAATCGGAGCCTGACCGAAAAATCTCTCCATATGTGCTCAATTCTTCTCGAAAAGTTTTGGGGGTGGTCTCGGCAGTCGGCACTCCATGTTGGGATCCTAGATGATCACACTTCTCTGTAGAATGAAACAAAAATACATATACAAAGTATGTAAAGTAGAAGGTTAGCAATGCAGAATCAAGAACAATATAGCTCTATAAAACAAGCTTTAAAAACAAAAAGGACAGCCATATATTGTGTGCTTGTAAAATAAGCTTTTATATTAATACAATGACAGGATAAAAAATAAAAAATTAAGAGGACAATTTAAAAAATGCAACAAAGGGCACTGGTATTGCAACTCAAAGTTTGTCTGCGTACAAATTATTTAAGGAGATAAGTAAGAAACTGAAATTTACATTTACTGAGTGTACATGATCACTCTTGCAGAACTAGTTACACAGATTGGTTAGAAGTTAGAACATACTTGTAAAGAGAGGGAGCCAAGTGCTTTTTAAGCCCTAATCTTAAGAGTCGTCACAATAAAGAGATGAACATAATCAATCAGTATAATAAAGTGATCGTTTTCATTTATGGAATTGGGTGGGCTTCAAGTCATTTTGAGAAAACGCTTCGCTGTTTTACTTTCGTGTATTTCATCAATCGGCACGTCGGCATTACAGGTGTTAGCCCTTTTAGAACCTAAAAACGATTGTAAAAAACAGTAGGATATATGTGATTTATAATTTTTACATGTAAAATTATGCTTCCAAATACTGTGCAAGGGGGCATCCAAATGGTAAATTGATGGCGTACAATTTGTTGTAATTTGCGGACACTTGAATAAGCTAAAACCCAAATGGTAAATTGATGCAGGCAAGTATGACAATCTGCGGTTTGAATCGCGGGTATACGACCTGCTTCAAAGACTGCTCCTTTTACTCGTGTTCAGGGTATCAGGGCAGTGGCTTTGGGGACATCCCACACAGACGACTGGTTGGTGCTTCCTTGCACTGAACCTCGTCTATTCTTGACAGCTGCAGAAGAAAGTTTCTTCTTTCCCTTTCACTATTTATTTGGACAAATAAATACAATGAGCAATTTGAGGTCCTTCCTTGCACTTGACAGCAACTGCCTTAGTTATTACGGTTGGGCACGCACTGAACCTCGTCTATTCTTGACAGCCACAGCAGATTCATCTGAGTTTTCGACATTTTCAAATTAAAGTCTTTCAATGATTTCAGTTTATGAAAGGATATGTTGATTGATCAAATGATCTAGAATGATATGCAGACTATTGTGGCTCCGACTAGTTTCTCACCAGGATTCTCTATATGCTTTCCATAAGCATAACATCACCAACATATCCTGAAATCATTGAAAAGACTTTAATTTGAAAATGTCTCAAAAATCAATAAGAAGATAACATATCTCTTCATTTAATCTTATTTGACTTTCAACCGTATATTAATGTGTGTATATGTAGACACACTATCAGTCAATCTCATACAGATGCATTTAGTAAACAAGAAATACTAATTTACCTTAATGAATCGAAGTGTACAGAATCTATCAATCTTCAACTATGATTGAATAAATTACTAAGAAAACTATGGAAATTGTTGAACAAACCAATGAGTGCTATCAAAAGGCCTATTTTTGACTCCAAAAAGACACAAGATTTAGACTCATGGTGATCAATAGAACCTCCAAGGTATGAGGAGACGTCAACTGCAAGATATTCAGATCGATCAATAGCACCCTTGCATGAATCATATTGCTCAAACACCATCAAAACGCCAATATTTGTCACCAATAAGCAACGCGACTCCAAATGAAGAAAAAGGGAGAAGAAAACACACAATAATGGACCCTACCTTTCTTCTCATGGCAGTGGCAACCTTCTATACTACTAAATAAACTTATACTAGAATTACTACTCAAGAAAGTAAATGATTACCAGGCTCATTGTGCACCTCATCTAAGTGAAACCAGCCATCAAACCAAATTATTGCAGTTCAAACAGAAAGTGCATCTGGATTTTATCTAGCTCAACTCTGCCCCAAGTATAGATTTTGATTTTTGACCCTTATGAAACAATGCTTGATCAGTTAAAAAAGAAATATTAACTAGTAAAACAATAGTAAATTGATTATACACCAAATTGCAGAAAGACATATCTTCTGCTTCTCTCAGACAAGTACACAAAAAAGAAAGCTTACCAAAGAAATAAAAAAGAAAAGAAGAAAATGCTGCTCTAAATACCAAATTAACAAATAACCGCATACCAGCATCCTCAACAAGAAAGTACATCTTTTTGTCCAGATATGCTAAAATATCAACATATATAAAATGATAGTGATGAAGGCATCATCTTGTCCCAGACAGTCCACTGATCATCACAAAAAGAAATTCAATTTCCTTGTCTCTTTCTAGGGTTCTATTTGCTGTTAGGTGTTTCACTTGGCCTGTCAATGCGTATGTCTACCCAAAATCCACGTTTTAGGGGAAAAAAAAGGTTTGATGATGTACATTACACAGTCACCCAAGGTCTTCTAATCTACAGATCAGTATGAGATGGAACTTGAAGCGTAGATGCGAGAAAACGTTTCATATATACTTACATGTTTCATGATGTCAATGAAATATACTAATATACAAAATTAGGCTTGAAAGTTACAATATGAGAATGTGTCGTGTAGCTTAATTATTAGTGATTACACTTGTTGCCCATATGACTTGAATTATAGAATAGTAATGCTACACATTCAATGTTTGCAATATAGAGGTCATATCATGACGGATCTGCCAGATGATTTGTCACTCATGTAGCACTTCCCTGTGAATGTTAGATGATGGATTGCAATTTCTACAAAGCCAAGTCAATTGCCACCTCGTTCCCCAACTTCATATGTATAGCATTGTCGGAAACAAAAAGGTCTTTAACCAAGGAAAGGTAATTATTGATAGAGTTATTACTTATACTCTACAAGTACTTGACAAAAGTTATTGATGGAATGCGCAATGTTTCAAACCGCCTCACCCGCCTCAGTGACGGCGCCGCCTCGAGCTGAATGTGGCGAAAATGTCGCCTCAATGGAGTGAGGCGGCCTACCTCAATTCGATTGGAGTCGGGGCTCCCAAAGGCAGTGCGACGTGGACGCCCTGACTCTAATCACCAATTTTTAAAAAAAATTAAAAAAAAATGAGACGAGATAGAAACCAATTTGTAATATTTGACACCATCAATTTGTAATATTCTATCAAAAAATCACTTAGAATTGACACAGTTGAGGAATTTCGTATAAAGACCTGTATTTTGATGAATTTATGCTTTATTTTTTTGGTTTTTTTTTATTTTTTTTAGTTCAGGTTAATGTTGTCGCCTCAACCGCCTCGAGGTTGTATGCCTCATCTCAAATGGGGGATCGCCTCACCCGCATATCAAATTTTCAAACCTTGGGAACTCATGGAATGCTTTTGTTCGTTATGGGGTGCGTTAGCCTTGCACAAATTTGTATCTTGTGTGGCATCATGTTTTTGGTCACCCAAGACGCTTTCCCCTTGGTCAGACTCAAACCATGGTGCTAGAATTCATATAGGTATTTTGAGCGTCAGGTTCCAACACCAAGGTTCCAATCACACCAAAGGGAAGGAGTCCTATGTGGGCAAAAACATAGGCCACACTAGTAGCAAATTTGAGCGAAGCTAACATACCTCATAGCTCCTTAAACAAAATGCAAACTGCAAACGGTCAAGATTAATTAGATTACATAGATAAATTAGGAATACATAGATCAAGAGGAGGTAGAAATATGATATCGAGATAACTACGACGTGGAGCATTAACAATTATGCTTATTCCAAAGCCATAGTAATATGAATTATTGATAAAAATAATTAAATCCTTATAGTTATGTATCTTAGAACCATAATTTATTGATGTAGTCTTTTGTATTAAAGAAAATTATCAGATTTAAGGACAAAAAGATAAATGTTTTCCAGATCATCTCCAACTGTCGTGCAACTCGTGGTCATCTCCTTAAAGTTGCTTCTATTTCCCCCGGCTTCTCTCATTATGGCTATGAGCAAGTCAGCTAGATTTGTTAACTCGGATAGAAATCTCTCATTCTCTAAATCTCTACGTAAAGCCCCTAAAGTTGATATTATTGTTTGGAGGACCACTCATATTGGCAGGATTAGGGGTTAACACTGATGGTATCCTACAACTCCGTAACAGACGCATCCCCTATCCTTGGAAGTTGATTAATAGATGGAATAATTGCATTAATCTTATATATACAATGAATGTGTAGCCAATAAGTTGGCTATCATGGGTGTTTCGCTTAATGCTTTTACTTGTGGGATTGCTACATAGGCTCTTCTTGCTAAGGATCTAGGTGTTCATAGCTACAAATTTAAATGAGCTTTCCTTTCTTGTTGCTTGGCTTTAGTACTTAGTTAGTTCTCATGAGCTTTTCCTCTCGGAATTGTGGCTATTTTCTGGATTGTTTTTGGGATCATGTGCTACAAGGTCTTTATTTTGGTGGATTCGCTGGAGCTTTTGGCGAGTCTAAAGGACATAGTTTCTACAGCTATCTTAACTCTTGAGATTTATGTTTATTTATTTTTGTTGTATGATGGATTGTTTGGACTCTAGTAATCGTTCCTTACTCAGATTTTTGGTTAAGATTTTGATGAGACTAATACTTGACTACATTTTACTTATTAATATATCACCCTCGATGAAGTGAAGTCTGACTATCATATGCTTGTCAAGTTCAAATGTGCCAACCTAGTTGAGATTTTCGTTGTTTTGATACTTCGCCTATTGATGAAGATTTTTTTTATTAAAAAAAAGTTTCAGAGAAAATGAGAAAATAACTTTAAGTCTCAAACTTTTAAAACCGGTACAAACTTTAAATCCTAAAGTTTTTCTTTGAGAAAGAAGGAAAAATTAAATTAATAGTCAAAATGTTTACAAAACATGAAAATTGGGTAAATAAAAATGTGTTAATATAGAGATTGTCCAATGAAACTATCTCCTTCAAAATTTTATAATCCTCAAAGTGCTAACTGCTAAGTTAGCAAAAAAAAAAAAAAAAAAAAAAAAAATTGTTTTATGTTAGGACCAATAAAGAGAAATCCACATTGATCACAATTCATAACCTCTTCCTACCAGCCCATGTTGAAGCCAGAACATCAGATCCCAATAAATTAGATTTTACCGGCAGTGACCTAATTGTTTATTCTATTTATAAGTCATTTACACTTAGGCTAAATGATTTTCTCGATAAGTTTTTGATTCCCTGAATCTTATAATTACTACCTTGCTTCAAAGCTTTGGAAGTATTTTAAATTCATCTTTTACAATAAATATCAACAATGACGTATCTCCATTGAAATAAATGATAAGAATATCTCAAATCTAAATTTCTGAAAATCACCTGCTTCTGTTCATATGCTTGTATACAGTATTGAGGAAGAACAATCAAGTCCTTGAGCGAATTGCATGACAACGGTAGAGAGCACGCTAGTAGACAGCCATGACATTTGCATGAATGCTAACAGGCGTGCTCTCTCTCGTTGTCAAACAATGATGTCCCAAGTCTGCGTAAAGGATCATCTGCATTAAAAAAAAAAAAAAAAGGAATAATCCAATATGAAAACCTTGCAAACAAGAATGTTCAACTGAAGAAATACCTAAATATTTTGCTTTCCTTACCAAGATGATGAAAT
The DNA here is from genome assembly GCA_019454045.1 of Zanthoxylum bungeanum. NCBI lineage: Eukaryota > Viridiplantae > Streptophyta > Magnoliopsida > Sapindales > Rutaceae > Zanthoxylum > Zanthoxylum bungeanum. The sequence continues at coordinate 147,828 of SKCR01034012.1, forward strand.
AAATCAATGTATTTGTGATCTCGGAAAACAATTATTCTCACAGAACTTCAAAAATCAACTTTTCCTAATCTAATGACAGCAAGAATGTTACAACCCACACTCTGAATTTCAATGACCATATATAACATCTTACTTGAAACCTGAAAAAAGTAACAACGACGCACATTATATAATAAACAAATTTGAACTATACTTAACTAGCTTAACAAATGGAGTAGCTTAAAAGAGAAGCACGATGCAACTATAAGTTTCTTTTAAGCAAATTAAGTTTGAATTCATGCAACCTCGATTGTCACCTCAAATGCTTAAACAACACCAATAGACTCTCTTTTTTTTTTTCCCTTCAAAGACAAAGCAAATTTTACATCCATCCACAAGGGAAATGGCATATGCTTTTGGGAAGAAAATAACATAGAACAAGGCATTATCACATGCAATTAAACATCTAAAACCTCAACAGATCTAGGAATTCAACCAAATGAAAATCAAAGCATTAAAATATGAGAAATTGACAAAAAAAAAAAAAAACATGAATACAATCAGAAGCTAACCAGTAATGAAAACAAAACATTAAACGTTTAGGAGTTTCCAAAAAACAAAATAGCAAAGCTACATGATTTTATTACCCCCAAATTGGAAAGTAACTTCTTACCTCAATCAAAAACTCAATAATTCAAAAATCCATCAAACCCTAATAGGCTAATTAATGCCCTTTAGATCACATAAAGGCTCACTAATATGAGAAATTTAAGCAGCTAAAACAACAGAAGCATAATTTTGTTTTCATTAATTGCTTGTGTTATTAATTTGCTTCAGAAAACAAAAGTACCAAAAGATAAACTCATAAGGAATTGCTTAGTAAAGTTTCTTCAATACAAAACAAAAGCTGATAAGAAATTTAAAACTGAAACTCAGAACTATTGCATGCTTCAGCCATGAAATCAAATGAAACAAAACATAAAACATGTTAAAACTCTCATTTTAGTGAAACTAGTAGTAGAATTCTCAGATCCGAACCCATATCATCAAACAATTAAACATGTTACTTACAATATGCTACATCAAATATAAACACAAAAGATAATAAGCGAAAAACAAAAACAAAAATCATAAAGAGTTTGACCTTGAAAATCTAAAAACACAACTTGGAGAATCCCAACAGCACCACATAAACACAGAACGCGAAGACACAATTTGACATGAGTAGATAAGAAGAAGAAGATGGTTATTTAAAGAGAGGGAAAAGATAATTACCAAATAATAAATTAATTATTGAAAAATTAGATTTGGGACATTGACTTTTCAATCCATTGCATGTCATGTAACTGGCATGGAGACTCAAGGGTCAGGATTCGTCCACGTATGCTAATGAGCTTCATTATGTACTAGTGATTAGTGAAACGAACAAAAGTACAAGACAGGTTAAATATGAAACGTACCTTATGAAATCTATAAACTGATTTTTGTTAGGAGTGGTAAAATAAATTGATTAATCGAATTTGTATCGAATCTTAAACGAATCGAATCAAAATGTGATAGATTCATATTCGATTCGTTTACTAAATGAATCTTAATATCATAATTCGTATTCAATTCCTTCACTAAACGAATCAAATGCGAATATTCGTTTAGTCGTAATATTATTTAATTACATAAATTACCATAATTTATTTAGTAAATGTATACATATGAAACACGTAATTAATATATTTACTAAAATTGTCTCACCAAATAACGACAATATTATTTTTTCTTTAGTCATTACTTCTCAAATTTTAATTGAAAAATAGCAATAACTAGTAAAAAAAAAAAAAAAATTAATCATAAACGAATCAACGAACTTAAATTCATATTCGATTCGTTTAATAAACGAATCGAATCGAATCGAATCGACTCATTTATTGAACAAATCTATTTTTTCAAACCCATAAAACGAATCAAATCTAACGAAAAATGAATTTTAACCCAAATTATCACCCCTAATTTTTGTTAATTGTTCACATGATTTTACTAATTGTGAGCTGCACGTTGGGGGGGGGGGGGGGGGTAAACTATTGTTACCAAAGTTAAAAAAGAAAAAGAAAAAAATCAATATCCAATTGGGAGTGAAGCACAACTTAGAGGTGGTAATTTGGACATTACTCTTTCATCATAATTATATGGTTAAGAAAATACGAACATAATTCATTTAATAATCATGTTAAGATTATTATTGAACACCACCTGTTTAAAAAATAAGTCGACAAGATATATTGAAACGACATGATTATTAACAATGTCAATATTATTAATCTAAATATGAAAAATTCTTATTGTATCCGTGTAATTGTGTCGTGACTCATATTAACACATGTAATCACATCTAGGATGACAAGATTACTTAGGAGTGGGTTGGATCCGCAAAAATCCAGAAAATATAGATATAGAGTGAGATTCTCGGATTTTCACAGATTCGGATTCATGCGAGTCTAGATTCCATATGTGTATTTAAAATACAAATATAAGGTAAAAAATTCTAATCTGAATATAACAATATTTGGATATATGAATATTGTTTCCAGATTTTTTTTCCAAATTGTATATTACCTATATCCAAATCCGGAAATTCCTACCGGTTATATCCATTTTCAGATATGGTTCATTTTTGTAGGATCCGAATCTAATTTTGTCACCAATGATTCAGGACCAATTTGAGTAATTTGAGTGACATAATTGTAGTTGAGACCTTGCAATTATTATTAGTACGTGTGGACCACGTTGCTGTCACTATTGCACTATGAAATATCTAAAAACTATATATGTTACCAGTGAATGTTTTTTTATGAAAAATAATGATGTGTATATAATAATTTATATAATTATTTATGTTTAGAAAAGTATAAAGGGTAAAAATAAAATAATTTATTTTCAAATATATAAGATTGTATAAAATGGCTCTCAATAGGTGTGTATTGATGACAAAGATCTTATTATTTAGTTGTCAGGTTCTGAATTCGAGTTTACAAAATATATTTTTTTATAAAAACCTGAAATAATCAGTGATTTTGCATGTTCTATTTTAGTTGATATAAGATTTTCAATATTTAAACAAAAAAATGATTGTATAAAATATTATATAAGGGCCTATAAAGGTCCTTTTTTATTTTAGGAAAAAACAAATTACTATGAATTTGAAAATAAAAAATAGCGAAAATGACGTTGTCGGGTAACCTTGCTTTAAAAGTTGCGAATGAAGATGATTTTTCCAAAAGCTGCTTCTTGATCTGACAATGGGATTGTGATGTTCCCCATTCACGTGAGTCCCATTGAGTTAATCACTATCTATCAATCTAGGGTAGCACATGGGCTCGACCGGGTGGGCTCTATTGACTCAATATAAAGATAAAGAGTTGGGTTGGGTGAAAAAATATTTGATCATTACGGGTTTGGGCCCATTTAAGACTTTTCCTAAACCCAGCCAAACTCAAGTGCATTCGGGCACCTAATATGTGAATGACACCTTGGTACTTGAATTGGAATTTAAATGTTGGGATGCCAAACAAACATTACTCTTTAAATGACAAGTTATAAAAATAGGGGTGTGAGAGATTATATTATTGACAATATTATGAACTTGAAAAGCAAATTGGCTATATCATTGGGCTTGACTTCAAGCCCTGCAACACATTATACCAAAAAAATATTAACTCGAATATTAGAGTGAATAGATTTTCGTATGGTTGGATAAAATTTTTATATTTGTTGAAAATTTCGGAATCCCTCAATTTTTTTCCCTGTTATGATGGGTATGAAAACCTTATATGAAATGAATGTACTAAATCATCAAATGACCAAAAGAATGCTTAATAACAACTTATAAGCTTTCTTTAACTATCATACATGCAAACACCATTGTTCAAAACTTCCAACACTCAAAAACATAAACAAGAAATAGTAGAAAAACTTAAGAACAAGCTATGTTATAGCCTAGAACAAAAAGAACAAATTTTCCTCTAATAGTTAAATGGAAATACTTACTAAATCCAAGCTTTTCCTTAGATGTTCTTCAAGGTTCTTCACTTTTCTCTCTAACTTTTCATGTTTATTTTGGAGGCTTAGAACTAGATTATGGAAAATGAAAAAATATAACACTTATATATTAAATAGGTTAGCCGAAATTCACCCTAAATGAAATGGAAATTGATATTTCAAATTTAAACACTTTAAACAAATATCTAAGGAAGTCAAACTCAATTGACTACTTTTTCCTTTAATGTAAAGTCAAACATTTACACTAATAATCATTTCCTAAATAAATATCATCATAGATATTTCATATTTTAATTACTTTAATTATTTAACAATTAAATAATTAAATAATTAATTAAATATAAATATCTAAATATATGTATTATATTTACTTTAAATATCACAAATACATATATTAATGATATATGTCAAATACATTTATTTGATAATTTATTAATGTGTATTTAATAATATCATATATTAAATACAAATGCACATTAATTAGGAAATGACGGTTCGACCCATTTGCATGTATTTTTCGTTTAACAGTTAAACGATTTATAAATAATCATCATTATTTATAATAGTCGCCCTAGTACTCTACGAGTATATTTCATTAGTGAGACTCTCTAGATTCATGTATATCCGTCACAAAATCCAATTTCGTGTTCATAATTTACCCACCCATAAATTATGACGACCACAGATAAACTAGCTGAATCATACAGGTCGAGGTCATTGCATACGTATAATCCCTCCGTCACAGGTATCCGGATTATCCCAGAGATATAATATAAACGTCAAATCTCTATAGGTATAATCTCGTCGACGATTCTATTAGCAATCTATAAATAACACTCGGAACTCACTTTCGAAGTATACTATGGCCATAGATTTAACTGATTGCTAATCACATATGGACTACATATGCTCTGTACATAGAACTGACAGATCCTATCTTGACACACACATGATATCCTGGGGATCGGTCCACACCCAACGAACAGACGGAGGTCTGATCTAAATAGATCGGTGACGTGACTGCCATCTAAGTGTGGAGGATGTCTGTTGTGATATTTTATATCGTACCGCAAGTGTATGGTGTCAAGTTTTAGTATAAATATGAGTTAAGAGTGTCGAACCCACATGGATTGCGTTAACTCGCACTAAATACTACAATTGATAATCCTAACTTTATTTAGACGATAATTAATAAATATTTAATTAATAAATAAATATAAAAATAATTTGATAGGAGGAACTAATACGATAGAGATTCTGGATCCTGATTTCACCTAGTTCTCGCCTATGTATTTGTCATGTCAATTAATCCATGTTCAGTTATATTGTTTATAAGTCAAGACTCCTAAAATATCCACTCCCTCTCTCGAGTGCCGAGTGAAAATATCATCAACTACAGACTTCGATATCTCTATAAAAATCCAGTAGTTAACAACTCATTACGCTTTGTGATTCTATATTAACAACTTCAAAGGAACTACAGATTCTCTCGAACTCTATAAAATCCTAGGTCATATTCTCTATATCCATTCAAAATCCCATATCTCGAGTGATAGATTCTAAACATATATCATCATATTTGTGGCCAACAAACACAAAACATTAAACTCATGAGAATATAATAACTCAATAAAACTTCATAACAAAATCGACAATTAAAATAAAGGTTCAAGCATCAGTTACATCATTCTCCAGAATTAAAGAGTTAGTTCATGACTAAAGATAAAAACAATGATAAATAAGTCATGAATCTAATGGAAATCATTAGAGTTCTAAGAAAGAAACAAGAAGATAACCCGAATTGAATCCCTCGTTCTTCGGACGTCACCGGCTTCGTCTCCTATTGTCACTCTTCAATCCTCCTCCTTGGATCTCTCTAAAATATGTATTTTGATATTTTGTGCTGTGTATTAGTCTCCCCTCTTAAGTCTTGGACGAACTGTTATATTTATAGTAGAGTCTGGAGCCATTGGGTATTTTAGAAAACCCTAAAAAATCAAATCCTGGAACGCGTAGGTTTTCCCTTCACAGCGCTGCAGCTCTGGTTAAGTGGCGCCTGGGCGCCACAGTCTCGGGAAAATGTATGGCCATGTGGAGGCTTGAGGCGCCATGGCGCCCAGGCGCCACTTAATTCCCTTCAACAGGCGCTTTGTGCATTTAAGTGGGCGCCATGACCATTGAGTAATGGCGTCTTGGTCTCGGCCTTTTGGCTGGGCTTCGTGAGACGCTGTGGCGCCTGTGAAATTTCTCCACTGGTGCTCCCGTCTTGTGTCATATGCTCACGTATGGTCCCCAAAACACGTGTAAATATCACAGGATCCATGTATTAATGTTCATACAAATAAAAACATAAAATAAACTATAAATGACATTAAATATCTCGAAATATAACAAAACAATAGGCTAAGAATGCCATCATAAGTGGGTATTGTGGGACACAGAAACTGGGCGACGCATGATGTCCCGGGCTCGCGGCCCGGTTGGGAGTACGGAGTAGCCCACGGGGGACTAAACCGGAGAATAATGGAGTCGCCACCCGGTGTGAACTGGGAAAATGAGATTTAAGGCCGCACTCACCCCTCGCAAGGGAAGACCTCAAACCATTGGGTTCGGAATGGTCCCTTACTTATGTCACTTGTAATAAAATGATTTGTGCAATAATTCAACCAAGCCTAAGCAACATATTTCCAAGGATAATTCTACTTTTAAGTTCACATGCATGAAAGTAATCATCATAACGACAAACATGCAATATCACACGGCAATCTCATGAACATATTTCGATCATATAATGCGAAAAACAAAGAACAACCTAAACGTAACGCAAAATAAATGGCTAATCATGCTTGAAAATGAACAGTTAAATGGGCTAAATCATGCTTGAATACCATCTCATGAACACATCAAATAAATAAATGCAAGAATTCAAATAACGAATAACAAACAAATCAAAGCAACATAAAACAAAATATATGCCGTTTACTCAAGTGGTACGTGGAGTTGTATCCCGAGTACAGATCATACTACCGTCCATTCGGAATCGGCTATGAAATTTATATCCGGGTTACCATCCTATATACCACGAGAGGCGACACATTTCTCATTTTACTCAAGGGCCACAACATACATCATTCCACAATACATGCATTTTTTTATCTATTCAATGGCCACAATCATGCATCAATAGACGACTCTCATGCGATAAAAATGAATAAAACAATTAAAAAGATAGATGGAAATAATAGGAAAAGTACCATCAGGTCTAACCTTTTATGTCGACTTTCGGACTCGCGTTTCACGGCCGTCGGAAGGGCTATCACTCCGCAACTCTTCCGGTTCACTGGATTAACGTCTTAGCTCACTGTTTTGCTGTTTTGGTCGCTGTTTTCACTCCGTTTTGCTGCTGTTTCCTCACGGTTTTCTGGTCACTGTTTTGGTTGTATTTGTTCACTATTTTGGGCGATTTTTGGAGGCTAAGGGCTGCTGTTTTTTAGGCGGTTTTGAGGTAAAATCTGGACTGTTCCAGTGCAGATTTTTGCTGATGTTTGGGTGCAGAACTGGACAGTTTTCACGGCAATTCGAGGGTTGTTTTGAGGCAGAATTTCGTGCAAGTCAGGGGTGTTTTGAGGGTGATTTGCGTGCAGGTCAGAGGTTTTTTTAGGACAGTTTAGACGTGCAATGGAGGGTGTTTTGAGGGCAATATTTGTGCGTAAAAAGCTTGGGTACGTTGGCAGTGTGTGCCTCTGCCGAGTGGGTTGTGAAGGGTTTGTTTTTGTCGACTGTGTGAAGTGTTTGTGTGCGTTTTGTGGACTACGAGTGAAGGGTTATTTACTTATTTGTTGTTCGGTTGGGCGAGTGTGTTTAGGGGAAGAATGACCATGTGTGTGGGCTTTTTTTTGTGGCTTTTGTTTGGCGAATGGTGAGAGGGCTTTCTTCATGCATGATGAGGGACGTGGGGGCTTTCAATGAGTGTGTGCATTTAATGAGAGCAGGTGTTGAGAGGAGAGTGAGCCGTGGCTATTTGGAGGCTAATAGGAGGGTTTGTTGTGTGTGTCTGTGCGTGAAATTGGGGTAGGTCAGTCGTGGGGGCTTGCGTGAGGCGTGAAGTTTGGTGGGTTTATGGCTGTAGGTGAGAGAAAGAGGAGAAATGGCGGTCCGAGGGCGTGATGGTCTTGCAGGGTTTATTTGTTTTTGAGAGACGATAGATGCCTGGTGCCGAGAGAGTTTTGAGAGGGGTATAGGTTCTTTTTATTTTTTTGTCTAGTTGTTGCCGTGAATGAGCTGTGTCTCCTCCCCCTAGGGTTTAGTTTGTGTTATATTTTATAGTTGGGTATTAGGGTTAGGGTTTGCATGGCTTATGTGAAAGGAAAGAAATCAAGTAATTGGGGACATGATTTGTTTGTTTAGGAAGGTTATATATTTGATTGACTTTAATTAGACATGACATTTGTTTTATTTAGGCATTTAATTTGTTAATTAGGTGAGTAAATATTTTAAATTGGTGAGTGATTTATTAAATTAGGAAGTGATTTATTTTAATTTTGGTAATGATTTATTTAATTTTGGTATTAGATTTTAATTAAATATTAGTTTAATTTAATTTAGATTTAATTTAATTGGTATTTAATTTGTGTTGGATTTTAATTGGTTTTAATTGTATTTTAATTTACTTTAAATTAGTTAACTTTAATTTAATTTAATTTAATTTGGGACGAGAAGATTCTTATTGACGTTGGTGTACCATCCATTAAGAATATTATGTGAGTCGTTCAATATTTATCCACTATAAACACCTACACGTCTATACGAGTCTCCACAGACTCATGGTTCATTGGGATAAACCATCGGATCAAGTCTCGATATACGACATGTACTGGTCTCAACAGATTTGACTAACCGACCCGTGTTAGTAAATCTTGACCATGAACTTTATTTGATAATATACATTTAGCAGTGACACTTCCTAATGTCAATTTCAAACTACCTTTGTAACTGTGTACTACATTATATATTATCGGGTCTTTGTCTAATATATATATATCACTAAACCACATTTAGTTTTGATCTAATTGTAATCAGATCGAATACGTATATAAAAACAAGAGGTGCAACCATAAATAAGTAATATTATGGGAAAAGGAATTGATCGTATTCATGAATCAGACATAAATACAATGCGGATTGGCGCTCTGAGCACCAACCCCAACAATTTCTCACACTTGCTCTTGTGCCAATCCACAGTATCATATTGATGAGTGGTAAATGTATCACTATTTCCCACTCATTTAACTTAATATTTTGTATAGTTTCTTGAGTTTTGTGAATATTTTGATGTGTTTTATGTTATTTTGTAGATAAATAATGTTTCAGGACATTCTGGAGGTGATTACGAGCAAAACTGTGAAAATTGGCAAAAAGGGCATTTTGGTAATTTGGCGCGTCGCGGCGCTCAAACCCTTGGCGTCGCGACGCCTAACGTGCGCCGAGAGCTGCTAACGTGCGCCGGGTCCACAAGTTAGAGTTTGAGAAGTTTGACTTTGCTAACGTGCGTCGTGCCACGTGTCATCATCACAAGCGATCTGCTAACGTGCGCCGCATGCCACATGTCAAAAATTCAACGAGCCGACATCAGCCAGCCGCCTTGCCACGTGTCACCTTATCGCTTCAGCCACCCTGCCACGTGTCAGATAAGATGCGAAGCAACGAATCAGAGACCGCCACGTAAGTGCGTCGCGCCGCGCAAGGCTTGCGCGGCCCGACGCGCACCCCTTACTCGAGCCTATAAATTCGGCTTGAATTTTCAGTTTCAAATGTACCTTTTTTCTTGAAATCCTCTGATGTAAATAAGGAGTTTTCTTCTTAGTTTCTTTTAATTTCAGTTTTGTAATTAGTTTTAATTACATTCTGAAATAGTAATAGTAATTCTATTTTTACTTTTACCGTTTTACTATGAGGAGGTAACTTTTCCCTGCTAAGGTAAAAAGGTAATTCTTTTACTATTGCTATTTAGATTTATCTTCCTTAAATATAATATATAAACTATCTAAAACCTGACTAAATGAGGATACCGCCATACTGGTCAGTTGGTTTTTCAATTTAATCTGGTTAAACCTGACTTAATGAGGATACCGCCATACTGGTCGGTTGGTAATTAAATTTTCTTTCCGCCTTTATGGCTGGTTTATTTTTGTTCCGCCTTTATGACTGGTTTATTAACAAATATTACCGCCTTAATGGCTGGTTGAACTTAATTTGACTTAATCAGGTTACCGCCTATATGGCTGGTTGGTAAAATTATCACAAGTACATATATTATATTATGGGAGATATCTAAATAGTAAATAGTAGAAGTTAATTCCTTTTACCTTAGCATTTTATTTATTTTTCTGCATTTACTTTTTTATTTTTTTACTTGTCCTAATTATGTGTTGTAACTAAAGTTAGTTTTCTAGGGTTGTGATAAAATCTAATATCACCGGTTTATAAGAGGTTATTTTATAGTTTGAGTAATTTAAAGGTTTACTTATTAAGTTTTAAGCTTAATGCTTTTTATTGTTTGATCACCAATAAGATTGATATGGTAAATCTAAAATGAACTAGACATAGGGATTTTAGGTTTCAACCTTTGACTTAATAGCCCACGATCTTCTTTGAGGATAGATGACCATTTAATAGATTTCCTTACATGATAGACATATACCTGTCGGGTGGGGGTAGCCATAATTGGAACTTAAACTTAATGAATCCAGGTAATTTGGTTGACATAGACATATGATTCAATTGAGTTTAACTGGGTATTTGCACTGACCATCGACAGATGCTTTCGCATAAATTCGTGTTCCAGGTTGTAAACTGATTTATTACATAAACATAAAATAATCACTTCATCTTTTTAAAGATATTAGAAAGATTCACAACCCTAGATCTTTGAGTCTTTTATTTTCCTTAATATTTTCTTTTGTCTTTTTATTTATTTATTTAACAAATCTACAAATCAAATCATGCAAGCAATCAATTCCCTTCTCCCTCAATTAGATATTTGTAAATAAATAATATCAACAATTAATAACAATAGTAGGAATTAAGTCCTCGTGGGATCGATATTTTTATACCACTTGAACGATACGTGCGCTTGCGTTATACGTGTGTGTTTACGCCGGTCAAGTTTTTGGCGCCGTTGCCGGGGACTTATATTTCTTGAGTTATTAATTTTGAAGCTATCTAATTTACTTATATCTAATTTTCTTTATTATTATATGTAATTTTTTCTTTATTTTATTTTCAGGTGATTGAAAAATGGAACATTATTGGGAGATTGAAAGATTTCGAGCCTTACTAGAAGAAGATACACCCAAAATCTGGGAGCAACAGTCCGGTTTTCTGAGGCCTGTTGTCCAGCCTAGCAACTATCACTGGATGCCAGAACCAAGCAATACTACATTTGCTCATCAGAATGAAATTGGGAGATGTGTAATTTGTGATGGCAATCACCCGAGCGATCAATGTATATACCTTTCAGAGTGGCAGAATTATTGGAATCAATCAAGGTACGAAGAATCATCACATTTTCCATCTTATCCACCATCTACCTACGATCTTCATCAGAAACCAGAACCATCAGAGGAAGATCAGTTGAATGACATGCTCAAAGATTGGTTCGAGAAACGAGAAGCTCAATTTGATGCACAAATTCAAAGTCAAGCGGCGTCTATACAAAGGATGACAGATCAAGTTAGACAATTAACAGATAACCTGAATCACATATCTCACGGAGCAAATTCGAATAATACTGAAGAAGCCTTCGAATATCCTGAGATTCATCATGACATCATAACAGAGGACGAGACTGAGCAGTATCAAGATTCAGAGGTATCAGTTCAGGAGCCTGCACCAACAAAGTCTCAATTTGATTTTTATTATTCTTCTGACTCTGACGAGGATGAAAAAGCTGAGCTATTTGTACCAACTGCACCAATAACGGAGGATCAAACTTTCAACCCTCAAAATAAAGATCTTGGAGCATGCTTTACCATGATGTTTGAAGAAGATCTACCTGAGCCAATCATTTCACCCAGATCAGAGAATGAAGACCTAAAATCTGACATTTCTTTTCATCCTCAGGTTGATAATTTTGAAGCATGAATTCACAGATGACAGATGAAGAGTTGAATACAGAAATTTTAAAATTCATCTGTGAAGAAAAGGTGGAACAAGAAACAGAGCAAATATATGAGCAACTGTCAGACCAAATTAAAGATCCAAAGCATTCAGGCGAAACATTACTGTTTTGGGGAGTACAAATCAAAGATGTCAACCAGAAGCTTGACAGAAGGGAACTTCCATTCCAAGTCAAGCATCATAAAAGACCTCATGATTTTCTTTCTTTCTTTTCAGGAATCATTGGAGCAACAAAGGTTAAAAAGGTGGCACAAGCACTGAATGAGACAAAATTCTTTTTACTTTCCTCCCACTTACCACTGCATATAGGTATTCCTTTTAGGAAAACTGCATGGCGAGCAACAATTACATTGTTCTCTTGTGAGTTGTGTAAGTACTATACTTTGGTTTCTCTAGGATAACCCACAAATTAGGCACTTATTCGATTTGGGTTCTAGTTTGGAATCATCCAAACATATGACTAGCATACCCAAATCTTCAGGAATGAGAAAACCCGGTTTCTTTCCTGTTCATACTTAATATGAAATCTGTCAAACAGATTTTTATGGAACCTTATTCAAAATAAGTTTTGCACTGTTTAATGCGTATCCCTAGAAGGAAAATGGTAGCTCAGAGTGACTCATGATTAACCTTACTATGTCCAACAAGGTTCGGTTTCTCAGTTCGGACACACCGCTCAAATTGAGGTGTTCCGGGAAGAGTCCATATTGAAAGGTATATCCGCAACAGATTATACTCTGATATAGAGATAATGTTTCTAGTCAAACTAGGTACATTATAACAGTTTCCTAATTTAAGTACACACCCGAAGGTTAGTTCCTAAACTTAGGTTTCTACGGTTAAAACATCGACTTTCATCCCGTTTCCGATTCGCAGATCAATCTCAAATGAAGTCAGTATCCTGCTCATCAGCGAATTCTGCACAACAGTACATATCTATGTACCACATCTAGTATCAAAATCCAAATTTGAAACTAATAGCGAACATGTTTATGACAAACATACTTGAAGTCGGAGCCTTGCCCCGCCTTCACTTCCTTCATGTCTGCCTTGTCCATACGGCAGTCATGCTTCCAGTGACCCAGTTTGCCACAGTTTGGGCAGACATCTTGGGATATGTCCTTTGTCTTCCTAGAAGACTGTGATGATTTTACCTTTGCCACTATTAGAAGCTATGGCTCTGCCTCCTAGAGCATAGCCATCAAATCTCCAAGAGTTTACTCTTGGTTCATAATGAACCTGCCCCAGCTTTCAGGTAGAGACTATAAGATCAAATCTTTGGTAGTCTCGGCCACGTAGGTAATGCCCAGCTAACCTTAGCTGTTCGATGTCAGCAATCATCTGCGACACCTAGTGCTCGACAGATGTACCCTCTGACATACGTGAGCAAAAGAGCTTCTTTTGGAATTTGTACTTCTAAGATTTAAGAATAAATCTATGAAGATCTTTAATTTTATCATCATGGTTCAAAGATCTAATCCTTAAATTTGATAACGAAATTAAAGAGTCATTACATTAAGCATAATGGATTGAGCACTAAAGTTATCATCACATGAATCTTCCAAGATCATGTTCTACTATTTGCTCAACTCCGGGCTTAGGCCCGAGATGTAATTCTATCAATAGAATAATTCTCAATTCCCAGGACTATCCTAAGGTTCTATTCCCAATCTGAAAATTAAAGCCGTTTAAAGACATTTTTACCCAGGTTTATGTTTTAAACACTAATCTTTCAGTTATCTTGATTGCTATAGTCCAACTATCCAATCAACGATTTCAGGTACTATTGATTATAATGATTACTATAGTCCAACTATATAATAAACTATAATTTGATTGGTTAAATTCAAATATATTGATTACTATAATCCAATTATATAATCAACTATAATTTGAAGTAGTTTGAATACAGTCTAACTGTTAATTTAAAACAACGATTAAATATTAGTCCAACTAATATATTTATTAATTGATGAAAAATGAAATGAGCGCGTATTGGCAAGTATCTTAACGAAATTGCAAATTTAATACTTGCCTCCCACTATTTTTCGGCGAGCCTCGAACCCTCTGTTGAGTACTCGGGAAACCTTTTTTCCTAGTGGGCTAGGATCCCGTTAAATAACACACAACCTTGACTTTGGCCAACAAGCTGTATGATATTTAACTAGGTAGATCTCTAAGATCAATTGGATCTCATCCAATTCCTAGATCCAGTAGGTGGATATCCAAGTCCGACAATATATATAATATATGCCAATATATCCAATATATTCCCTAACCTTTTTCCTCTGAATAAATTAAGCCTTGGCTTTGGCACAACAAACTTAATGATTCCAGTTAAGCGGGACCCATTGACCTTGGAAAGCTTCGTAATCGATGTCGATGGACAAGAAATGATCTTGACTTTGGCCAACAAATCACAACTTGGACAAGACATGCGATATGGAACAAAGCCTTCATGATTCAAACACATCCGCGATGGACAAAGTCTTGACTTTGGCCAATAAACCAGTGCCAATCTTGGATCTTGAGAATGAATCATTTAATGGAAGGAAAAACGCTTAATATTTATTGAGGGTTTTTCGCGTAATTGGCAACCAATTAATTATCTTTGATTAGGTCTCATCATACACCCTTAAACATGCATTCTAAAAGCATAAAAAGGCGCGGTAAATAAATTAATAGTGATATGCGGATGGATATTTAAAATAACTTGTTCCTAGAACAAATCTCTCCCTTTCCTCTCTCCCACTAGCACAAATCTTACTTCTACCCAATTACATAACACTTCTAAAGAAACCTCATTTACATTGAGGGGAATAGGTGAGAAGAGAAATACAAAGAATCAATAGGTAATAGGCTGGACACGCAGGTCCAATTTAATAAATTCTAAATTTATTACAACAATTTCCAAAATTGCCCTCACCCATCTAATATCCATCCGATATACATTATTCATACATCACATCCATGTATTCATACAAAGCATGTTATCAATCAATCTAATCCAATTAATTAATCTTTAATTAATGACCATCCAATGTTCAAACAATGATTTGATTTGCGCGAGTCAAACCCGTTTTAAGAATAATTACTCAAAGTACGAATTCTGGAATTATATAAAACTACAATATTAAATCCAATTTTTATTTGTATTCAATATTAATTCTTTATTTAATTCCAAATTAAATAATTACACTTTATTAATGTGCCTTTACGACTTAGATTCTAAATCTAATCATTACGGGTCTCAAAGCCCAATTAACATCCAATGTCAATTTGATTAAAGTCCAATGGGCTTTCAATTAATTTATAAGGCATGGACTTTGGCAACCAAAGCCCAATAAGGAATCACCCTTTTGCCAAAAATCAATTTAGGCCCATTAGGCCCAATTAAAATTTTAAAGGTCCATTTTATTATATTTGGACTTTATGGAAATGGTTTTAGGCCCAATTGGATCCAACCAATTAACCTAAACCAAACTTGGCCCAACCAAGCCCATTAAGCCCAAATACAACTTTATATGCCCAATTCCAAATTAAGCCCAACTAATTAAATTACAAAATTCCAAATTTCACAATTCAATTAACTAAAGTGTATTAGCCATAAATAATTAGTCAAATTAACAATTCCAAAATATCAATTTACATAATTAATTATGCTAATCATCATCAACACATGTCCAACATTATTGAATCAAAAAATCATCTCATTTCATGCTATTAAGCCCACAGCAATTTAGGGTTTTTCAAAATCGGTTTCGATTTCAATCCAATTAAATCTCAAATCAATTTATCCCATGTCTTCCAACTCATCCAATGATCAAAAAACAAAATTACCATGACTTTAGGGCATCATCAACTTTCGGCCAAGCCAAAGATTTTGGGGAAAAATTATCCAATTCAATTTTCATCAAATTGATCATGCATAATTCAAGTTATCATCATTCAAGCATATTCAACACTCAATTTCATCAAATCATGCTCAAATCAATTTTACCCAAATTTACCCTAAATCCAATTTCATGCTTAATCAAGGCTCTGATACCATTGTTGGGTTTTCTAGGTCAAACCAAGATCATATTAAGCGATAAAAGTGCGAATACATCAAAGTAAATTTGCGGAATACTCACTTTGATCGGCTTTTGCGATGCGAAGAATAACAAAAATTTTCCTTGTAGCATTCGGCCAAGGTCCCTTTGTGTGCTCATGAATGGGTTTCCCTATCACCTTTGTAAGACCCATTGGATGTGCTAGCATCATAGAAAATTTACCACAAATCTTTCTATTTCACTTGTGTAACTCTCGGCATTTGCAGAAAATGGAGAAGGAGAGAAAGGCTTACAAGCCGTGAGGGAGAGAGAGGGAGAAGATGAAGATGTGTTTTGTGTATTTGGATTCCAAAATCTAATATCAATTACCAAATTCAAAATTTGGTACAAGACATTAAAGTCTTCAACTACTTCCATCAATCACAAAAGTGACATGCATCACTTCACTCAAAGTTGATGTGACTTACATCACAAGAATGACTAATGATGTGACGCGTGATGTGACTTATGGGCCCCACTTGATTCGAAATACGAGTGGGCCCGCAAACACTCCCGATCTCGGGTTCGCTAATTCTGAATTAACGAATTTTCCGTTGCGACGTAATTAAATCAAATTTACGTAAATAATTATGCCTAGCAAAATTACTATTCACGTCGCTAGCGAATTAATTCTAAATTAACTCGTTCGCCCGAATTAAAATTTAATTTTAATTCCGCGTCGAAATCTAATTTCGTTTAATATATCGAATATATTATTTTATCGATTAATTCCAAATTAATCGTTCTCTCTCTTTAAATAGTATTTTATCCCAGATAAAATATCTCCGTAATTAATCCCAGATTAATTTTCTCTCTCTACTAATTAATCCCAGATTAATTATGTGAGAGTCATACGTCATCGGTGAATCTTCGGGAAGCGACCCATGAGATCCCCGGATACGTTGGCAGTAAATCCGGTCGTCGGACTATCCGAACACGTACGTACCTAGTACTACGTTTTTACCGATTTACAAGACATGGTTGGCTTCTAGCAAAGCACCGTGTCTACCCAATTCTCCAGAAATATTCTTAAAGGAATATGTAATCTATATCAGGCGTAGTATACGTAGCACATATTGGATCTTTGGTAACTAGTCTCTATAATCGGATAAACATGACCTAGTCATATTATCCCGATATCTGCAGCATATAAGAGCACCAGTTCCGTATCCTACATGACCATCATCTCCATATGACTGGAGTGATACTTCCGTCTTGACATCACACCCAATACACTACGATTCTCAATATACCCAGAAGAGGCGTACACAGAACCTGTTAAAGCCATGGACGACCAAAACCAAAGTATATTGATTGTCGCAAGTATTAGCGGTGCAAGTCTCAGGTAAGACCAAATACACCTATCCTAATTCGGACTTCCATAGACACATAGTCATACTTCTATCCAGAGCGAAGCTATTTCTGTACCATCGGTAAACACAACCTCCTATTACACTTGCATGAGTATCCAATACCCAAAATATGAGAACTATGTCGTTATGCTCCCACAACGCTCACAAGTGCAATACTAGTCTATTCCGCATTATCGATGTCCAATCTCGATAATATTATGACTAGGGATGTTTTAATGATTAAAACTTAGTGGATTAATACTGTCTTATATCTTATTAATATGGTACTAATCATATGGACTTTTATCTTGTATATATCCCGGTAATCTAATTACAAATGATAAAAGAGCAATTTCCTTTGTCACATAGTTAATTTGTACAACAACACAATGTTCTGTACAAATAGTGATGCTATGGGTCATAATTGTCCAACAGAGAAGAAAAAGGGAAAATGGGAATATTCTTTTGTGGAAAGAGGGTCATTGGAAGAAAGACTGCAGATCCTTGAAAACCAATGAAGCTAGGGAAGCCCAATAGGCCAAGAAGCCCAATGCTTCAGGAATGTTGTATATGATTGAACTATATTCTCAAAACTCTGAACCTTCTACTTGGGTGCTTGACACCGTTGTTGTGGGACTCACTTGTGTAACAATGTGCATGGCCTGAGAAACAGTAGGAGACTCTGTCATGGGGAGGTTGACTTACGCATGGGTAATGGAGCAAAACTGGCTGCATTGTGCGTGGGGACTTATTCATTAGTTTTTTCGAATGGTTTAGTTTTAGACTTAGAAGATTCTGTTTATGTACCTTCTCTAGTAAAAAACATCATTTCAATTTCTTCTTTATATAATAAAGGCTTTTCATGCCTAATAAGTTGTAATGAATGTTCTATTTATTTCAATGAAATAAAATATGGAGATAGTATTTTGAATAATGGTATCTATGTCTTACAAACTAACAAAGAATGTTCAACCTTTAATATATACAAGTTAACTCGAATAATCTCAATGAATCACTTCTATGGCACAGTCGCTTAGGTCATATCAATGAAACAAGATTAACTAAGCTACATAAGGATGGGTATTTCAGACCCTTTAAATATGAACCTTATGGAACTTGTGAGTCTTGTTTACTTGGTAAAATGACCAAATTACCCTTCAAAGGTAAATGACAGTGTACAGCGGAGACATTAGAACTCATACACTCTGATGTATGCGGACCAATGTCAGTCACCACTAGAGGTGGATTCTCCTACTTCATTACCTTTATCGATGATCACTCGCGATATGGGTATGTGTACTTTATGCGGTACAAATTTGAAGCCTTTGAGAAATTCAAAGACTTCAAAGGTGAAGTAGAAAAACCTTAATAAAAGTATTAAGTCACTAAGGTCTGACCGAGGTGGTGAATACTTAAGCAATGAATTTCAAGATTACTTGAGAGAAAATGGCATTGTTTCCCAGTGGACTCCTCCGGGAACTCCACAACATAATGAGGTCTCCGAAAGGAGAAATCAGACATTATTAGATATGGTCCGATCAATGATGCCAGACACGGATCTACCTCTTTTATTTTGGGGTCTTGCTTTAGAAGCAACACTACTACACTACTAAACCAAGTTCCTTCAAAAATGTTAGTCAAACACCATATGAGTTATGGTCTGGGAAATGTCATAGTCTTAGTTATCTAAGAGTTTGGGGATGTGACGTATATGTTAAGCTCACACAAACTAACAAATTGGATAATAGGGCAGTTAAATGTAAGTTTGTAGGATATGCCTTGAACTCAAGAGCATACGTGTTCTACGTCCCAAATGAACAAAGAACATTTGTCTCACGAAATGCAAAATTTCTAGAGAATGAATTCCTTCTCAAGAAACTAGTGAGAGTAGACTTGACCTCGATAAGGTACGAGAAGAACAAAAACATATAACTAAACCCCAGGCCCCTCAAAAGGGCAGCGATGGAATAACCACAAGGTTATGAACTTAGAAGGTCTGGTAGGGAAAGACATGAGCCTGAAAGATATGGTTTCCATATTGATGAGGAACATGATCAAGTCATTGATAATGACGATCCCACCAGTTATGACGAAGCAATGCGTGACATTGATTCAGTCAAGTGGCTTGAGGCCATGAAATCCAAAATAGACTCTATGTATCAGAATCAAGTCTGGGACTTGGTGGATGCACCTGAAGAGATAAAACCCATAGGCTGCAAGTGGATTTACAAGCATAAAATTGATGTAGAAGGCAACATCCAAACCTATAAGGCTAGGTTAGTGGCGAATGGTTATAGACAAATCCAAGGAATTGACTATGACGAAACCTTCTCGCCTGTTGCAATGATAAAGTCCATTCAAATTTTACTGGCACTAGCTGTACACTTTGATTATGAGATTTGGCAGATGGATGTCAAAACAACATTCGTTAATGGGAACCTCATAGAGGAAGTCTATATGACACAACCTGAGGGGTTTGCATCTAAGGATGATCATAATAAAGTATGCAAGCTTAAACGATCCATTTATGGACTCAAGCAAGCCTCCAGAAGTTGGAATATAAGATTTGATGAGACAATCAAAGAATTTGACTTCATCAAAAATGTAGACGAGCTTTGTGTTTACAGGAAAAATAGTGGGAGTGCTGTTGTATTTCTTGTATTATATGTCGATGACATATTAATCATCGGGAATGATATTCCCATGATGAAAGCCACCAAGCAATGGTTATCTCAGAATTTCTCCATGAAAGATTTGGGAGAAGCAGCCTACATCCTCGGCATTAAGATCTACCGTAATAGATCTAAGAGGTTGTTAGGACTTTATCAATCTACATACATAGATAAAGTTTTGAAAAGATTCAAAATGGAAGATTCCAAAAGAGGTAATTTACCTACTTTTCATGGAATCAAATTATCTAAGGAGCAATGTCCACATATTTCTTCAGATAGAGAACGTATGAGTATGATCCCTTATGCTTCAGCAATAGGATCGATCATGTACGCCATGCTATTTACAAGAACTGATGTCTCTTATGTTCTTAGCATAACGAGCAGGTATCAAGAAAATCCTGGTGAGCAATACTGGGTAGCTGTCAAAACAATCTTCAAGTATCTGAGAAGAACTAATGATGTGTTCATGACATACGTAGATTGTTCTGAGATGAAAGTCATTGGTTACTGTGATGCGAGCTTTCAGACTGATAGGGATGACAGCAGATCACAAAAAGGATATATGTTTACTTTGAATGGCGGTGCTGTCAGTTGGAAAAGCTCAAAGCAGTTAACTACAGCGGACTCAACCACTGAAGCCGAGTATATTGCAGCATCTGAGGCAACTAAAGAAGCAGTCTGGATAAAGAAGTTCATCACGGAGCTGGAAGTGCTTCCCGCGATAAAGAATGGCGTCACGATGTACTATGATAACACGAGCGCCATTGCTCAATCAAAGGAACCAAGGTCCCACCAGAAATCCAAGCATGTACTCAGGCGATTTCATCTCATCAGGGAGATTGTTGAGAGAAAAGAATTTATTATAGAGAAAATACCCACAGAAGATAATCTTGCAGATTCTCTGACTAAAGGGCTGACTCAACAAAAGCATGATAGGCACACCCGAGAGTATGGTGTCCAGATTCATACTAGTTGGCTATAGTGCAACTGGGAGATTGTTAGGGATATGCCCTATACCCAACTTGTGAATGAGCTATATGTACATGTATTTTTAATATTTTTATCAATTAATAAAATGATAATCTTTATTATACGTGTCTTACATAACTTATATGAATCATCAAACACTGTAATAAAGCCTTTGGAGTAATAAGATGATGGCTTCCAAGCCTTAAGAGAATCATTACTCTTAAACGTTCCTAGTCATAGTTTTGTGAATAATTTGGGCGTTCACAAAGCGGAGAGACTAGCATGATGATATGATCCACCCTTAAGTGGGGTATCCGATCTCATAGGCTACTAGTGGAGATCCGTCCGCTTGGTGTATCACATGGATGCATGAGTTGCTCTTGTCTATCGAACTGACCGTCGAAAGTTTTCACATGGAGTGTTTATCCCATGTGTCTGTGAGAACTTTCATGTATCGATTGTATGACTAGTCCTTAGACTTGAGGTCTTTACAATCTTATATGTGGATCAAATAACTTTGTCATTCTCATTCCCCGGTTCAAAAGATCCGGTCATAAGGGTATGATTGGGTCATTTTTTTAAACACATGAAGTTTGTAAAGATACAACAGAGAATCGCCACTTTCTCGGATAGTATTTTCTTATAAGAGTAGTATTCCAGTTCACGGGTTGATATGTGTGATCAGTGCTTGAGACTGTGGCCGTAGGTTAGCACGATTCATGACACTATCAACATCATACATTTGACTATATGGGTAGACACTTTCCATACCCTAGGTCAAACGGTGGGGATACAGAGAGGCGAGAGACCATATCATATTTAAATCGCGCATACAGAATGGGTATATATCTTTCTTCTCATTTGGGGGCTTTGGCATGTTGCTAGATGTTAACCTTGGTCATTGAAATCGAACGACCATCTGATTTGAGGATAATTTATGTTCGATTAAATTATCACGATTCCTTTCATGTCCAACTTGAGGGGAACCCCAAAAGGTCACACACAACAAAGTCGAAATCAATGGTTAACCGTGCACAGTACAATTTAACAGCATTTATGATTGCTGTAGGAATTGTTCATAAATGGTTCAATGTGTTTAATTATTGAACATATCTTTTATGAGGTTCCATAGTGGATTAGGGATTGGTGAATGACGATAGGGGCACTTTGGGAATTTGAATAAATAAATAAATAAACATGAATAGTAATGGGAATAGTAAATTTTTTATTTGTTATTTGTTTTGAATTCCAATTCGGTCCAAACTCTTATTAGGGTTTTATAATCTCATTAAACCACTAATTATGATCCAATGGCTAAGAATAAATTAGCTTTTATCCCACATCGGATTCTTAATTAATTTTGTTGTCTTTGGAGCACCTATATAAACCCAAAGAATTCTTTACAAAATTTTACACCAAAATTTTCATATCTTAGGTTTATATAAGTGAGCAACTCTAAAGTTTAAGAGTAAGCCACCAATTTGAGGATACTTAAGTCTAATTGACTAGAGGAACCTCGAGTTAAAAGTTTTGAGGTATTTGCCTAGGCTAGCACCAAGGGAAAAATACCCGTGCACTCAAGAAGTAGTCTTGCCGTTGAGTTTTGGCTTTGGTGTGTGCACCTTTAGAGGCCACACACTTGGGGGCTCTTTGGAACGTGGAAGAGCTTGCTGAGTTCGAGAAAAGCTTGTAGATTGGAGAGAGGACTGGAGGAGTCTTTGGTTCAAGTAAGTCTTTTTTCTTCATTTATTTTAATTAGAGTTCTTATGATAGTTAGCATGTTTAGGTTTATGTTCTTTGCATGTTTTATGAGTTTTATGATTAGAATATATAGTAACATGCCTAGGTTTGTAGAATAATAAAAACAAATGGGTCTTGGGCAAAGGGATAGAGGCATCATAATTTTTTCTTGATTTTCCGCTGCGCACTAGCGGCCGCTTCCCAACACCATTATGCTACTCAACCTGAGAATATTCTATTGACGTTGTGTGTACCATAATTAAGATTCTTCAGTGAGTCGTTCAGTGTTTATCCACTATAAACACCTACACGTCTATACGAGTCTCCACAGACTCATGGTTCATTGGGATAACCATCGGACCAAGTCTCGATATACGACATGTACTGGTCTCAACGGATTTGACTAACCGACCTGTGTTAGTAAATCTTGACCATGAACTTTATTTGATAATATACATTTAGCAGTGACACTTCCCAATGTCAATTTCAAACTACCTTTGTAACTGTGTACTACATTATATATTATCGGGCCTTTGTCTAATATATACATATCACTAAATCACATTTAGGTTCAATATAATCGTAACCGGATCGAATACGTATATAAAAACAAGAGGTGTAACCATAAATAAGTAATATTATTGAAAAAGAATTGATCGTATTCATGAATCAGACATAAATACGATGCGGATTGACGCTCTGAGTACCAACCCCATTAATTTCTCCCACTTGCTCTTGTGCCAATCCACGGTATCATATACACATCTCAATGTGTATCGTATACTCATGGCTCTCAAAAGCTCACCTATCACTTAAGAGGTAGGCAACAAGAAGTAGGTTCGCTATAATATATTGAGTTTTTCAAACAAACCCAATCATTTCCCATAGCCAGCATCATTCATATTTTGTAGAATCTAAATTATACATTAATATGACTATGATGCTACATTAGTATTGTGCTACAGCTGTCCAAATATTTAGGGATCAAATCCAAAATACTATGCGGACAACCATAAGCACAACACCAATCCAAAACTTCTAATTTATAAGGTCACTATGCAACTTTATAAGTCGATACTTCATAAGTTTCATCTAATTCCACTCATATAGTAGAATCATACGTGACACTACCATTGCAACTTTCCGACTCTTTATGACGTAGATAGTCTAGCGTCATAATTAGAACAAAAACTAATCTGACCCAAATGATTACAGACTAAATGCTCCATGAATTAAGAAATTCATTCTTATATCTCAAAGATCACAAAGAACATGTTTCAAGATCCATCCTATGGTCTATATGATATCAAAATAACTCATAAAAATTACGATTAAATCGATATCTACAATCGCACATAATAAAGTATTTATTATGTCATCATCAAATGATACATAAGATTAATTAGACATTCTAATAAATATCTCTTCGAAAAATGAATCATCATTTACGAAAGATGAATACTTTATATAAGACACACATTAAATATCAAACAGTTGTACTAACTGTCATATATATAGTCTTGTTGTGTCTTTTATTAGATCATATCTAATGCACGACTAATATGAGTATCTCACAAGTCTCTTAGTCTTATATCTTATATATAAAACTTTATATCGTATATAACAGAGACTACTCCCACTGCTTTCACGGAGTAAAGAAGACTTAGGTAAACCTTTTACCTTACAAACATCTCATTATTACTATAATAATGATAATGTGTTAGGATATATAACACTAGAAAGTAATCTGTACGCTCCCACTAACCCTTCAATCACATATGTATTCTCTATACTTTGACAAGATCAGACAATCTGACTGATATAAAAAATAGAGAACACGGATTCCGGAAGACTTATCCGAGTCTACAATAAGCTCTATAAGCTAGCACACTAAACTGCGATCTCAGCAGAACACAAACTCTAGGGCCATTCCAGAATGAACTCTTCAAACAAAGAAATCACAACTGATCTCTTATCTGAATAAGTCATTCAAAAATGCCACTTTGCATTCTTTAGCTAAAATGTACAGTTTAATATCAACATTAACCATATATCTTTAATTGTTCAATTAGCGTGACTAGAGACAAGTTTTCTCAGAATCTACAATAGATTGCTGAGTATAACTTTTCTCACTGTCATACTATAAAGGTCAAACCTTTAATAAGCTCACACTGCTTTTACTGCGCAAAAAATTAGCACAAATCATGAACTGATTCATAATTAAAGCTTAATTAAGTTCAAAACTTGATCGTAGTAAGCTACGAACAATCTTAGATCTATGGTTTAATGATGAACTTCCAGAATCGACATTAAATATCATTTCCATTATAAGTTATAGGATAATTTTCTTCAGTAAGAAAACAACAGAACCATTAAGTATCAAATACTCGTAAATAATTCGGTTATCCTATTGTTCTTGTAAGGAAGATGTATAAGGGTTGTTTCATCTTATTAATTACGTAGTTCCAATTATAGTTTATTATTCTCACATTTGACTTCAATAAGTCAAGACTTTTCTACAATTGTTAACATCTGATGTTACACATCAAGTAATAAAACGATTTTATTACTTAGGATCGTAGGAAAGATATTCTATCAATAGAATACAATAATAAACTGAATAAACGATAAACTTTTACTTATTACCCCCGAGGTGTAAGTAATTTCTATTATATAACCATTCTATAAAAGAAAGATTCAAATCTCAAACTTTTCAAGATTTGGATTTTCTACCTATACATATCATATATGTAACTGTAGAAATTAATGGAACCTAAATTAAAAAGATGAACTAGTGTTACTGGAGCATATCCCCAAGAGTATTGAAACTAATTCGGTAACATTCAATATCAAACGAATCAAATCATATAAGATTCGACTGCTCCCACTACTCAATTCCATCAAGATGGAATTGTGGAAGAATAATATTGAATAAGAATCATATTCACTGAATAATCTTAGAACTAATTGCCTTACATTCATATGTTTGATCGTATCAAAGATCTTTAAACAGTCCAAAGACGTGTAATGAATTTTAAGGATAGAGTTCTCAAAAACTTCAGATTGAATATATTTGAACCAGTCAAAAATGTTTAATCTGCGTTTCATCAGAACAAATTGAAAGTTCTTGAGGCTTTCAAGATGTTCAATATGTGTTCTCTCAGAAACATGTAACTAAGTTATGACAATTCATAAACTAAGTTACGAAGTAAGGAAAACTACTTTAAGCAATTACAATTCATTAAACTACATACATCTAATGTATCAGTTTAATAAAACTGGTGGTCCAATGACAAATCATTGGTTAAATGAGATTTTAATCACCTTCCCGAATACAATATTCATTAAATGGATAAGGATAGTGTGGTGTGATCTCATATCAAACCATCCTTTATCATACGGAATAAACATACAATGCGTAAGTGATAAAATCTCATAAAGCACCGTTCTAAATTATTTACTTTACCGAATAATTTTCTTAATGTTTATCTCTACGTCAATGACACTACTAGTCATATTTAAAATATATAACAACTGTTTATAAAGAACAAGTAACTATATAATAGTTGCAAGTTCTGATATCAAATATCAAAACAATCATTAACTAATATTTTAAATAACTAGACGGGAGATCTGATATCCAATACCTATAGTTGTAGTATTGTGAAAATCGATATTTTCTATACACAACTATACGCATCTCATTTCTTTAGGTTTACTATTTGCATTCAACTATTCACAATTACAAATAACTGATTAGCAAATTGTGTCAGACGCATAGCCTCTAAAGGTCATTAAAGTTAAGAAACGTCATTACTAGATAAGAAAATACCTAATGAGGCTTCATTAATGCCAGTTAAGAATCTCGAGACATGAACTCATTCGTGTCAATTCTTACTGCACAAGAAACTATTCTCTCTACAGAATAATATCCTAAATGGGATATCTATCTAGATTATCTGTCATGACTTAGAAACTAAGTCATTAACCATCTTGATTTTTCAAGAAAATCGGAACAACAGTTCCCGTTGGTTTAGACCAATCTAATAATATCCTAGTCTAGTAGTATCTAGAACCTTTTATAGAATAACTGCAACCAAGAGTCAAGTCAGATAACATATCAAAATATGTGTGCAGTGAATAAAAGTTCAATTCTATATAAACAATAGAATAAGGAAACGAACAAGCGGTAATTTCTATAATAATACACACTGCCTAAGTTATGGAATATTTTAAACTTAGCAGTGCCTCCCACTATTTTACGTAATACCGTAATCCCCAACGGAAAAATGAGAATTCAATAATTAAATCGAATTCCATAATGGGAAGTGGACCCCATGAATATATTTCGACTCACAACAGAGGCACAGTCTCGTCTACGTATATTCATTGGTAGACAACTCATTTGTCAATCACTCAATAGTGACTCATGGGTTCCGGTCCTGGTCATTTCTCGTTGTGACAACTAGGGCACGTTCATAAGGAGGCGTACCAAGGTTAAACTCGCCAATGATAAACTCAAGCTACTTGTGTAACCCTGATAGCTATAGCACGTTCAGGATTCCGCTTTCGCTTGAATTTATCTAGTATCTAATATACATCCGACATAAATAAATCTCTATCGGCTACACTCTCACAGCAGAGGCACGGTCTCAGATGTAGTCACGGAAAAATATTCATAAACCGTATTGACAAGACGGACCAAGAAACAAATATTCCAAATACTAGTTACTTTAAAACCTTATTAAGCGGAGATATTCCATAAAGTGTCATACACTTTAAATTCAATCAAATTAAATTAAAGCATGCATGTATTAAGCAAAGACAAGAATAAAAATTAGATTCAAAAATGGCCAATCATATCAAGGGGCCAAGAATTAGACTCGCTCTGATACCATTTTGTTGGGGGGTTTTATGGCGAGTCCGGTAACGCAGCGGAAATATGGAAAATCAAAATTTTCCGATTTCAAAATTTTTCTTGGATCAATTAAATAAACTTATTTATTTAATTACCCAATTATCAAATTCTGAAAATTTACACAAGAAATCAAATTTTTAATAATTACCGAATTGCCCCAATACTTTACAAATTGATCATTTTAGTCCTAAAATTGTCAAATACAATTTTGGATGATTCTAAATCATTTCTAAAATGATTTTCAACATGTCAAACATGTCAAAATAAAATTGCAACAAAAACCACAATTTTAGCCAAATTGTTGTGGGGTCCCCTAAGTTTGCATTTTGTTCATTTTAGCCCTCAAATTGTCAAATATAATTTTAGGTGATTCCAAATCAGTTCTAAAATGATTTCCAACATATACAATACATGAGAATACAAAATGCAACACACAATCCCACAAAAAAACAAAAATTACCGAGAAAGGCCTAAAGGTTTCCAACTTGTGCATTTTGGTCCAAACTTGTTCAAAACAAGTCAAGATGAAATCCAATCATCACCAAACTTGATATACATCAATATATACATCATTACACAACACATATATGAAAAGCCCCAAATTTGGAAAAGGTATAAACCCTAGTGTTTCAAATTCATCAAATTGAACAAATTGAACCAAATTAAACAAATCCAATGTTTCAATCAAGTCTCTACCACACCAAACAAGTATCACCACTTTTAAATAACTCTAGAACAATTCTATGTCATCAATGAGTGGTCCAACAACTCTAGAATTGCAACTAGATCATCAAATGTCCAAAATAATGCTTAATAACAACTTATAAGCTTTCTTTAACTATCATACATGCAAACACCCATGTTCAAAACTTCCAACACTCAAAAACATAAACAAGAAAGAGTATAAAAACTTAAGAAAAAGCTATGTTATAGCCTAGAACAAAAGGAACAAATTTCCCTCTAATAGTAAAGTGGAAATACTCACTAAATCCAAGGTTTTCCTTAGATGCTCTTCAAGGTTCTTCACTTTTTCTCTCTAACTTTTCATGTTTATTTTGGGGGCTTAGAACTAGATTATGGCAAATGAAAAAAATATAACACTTATATATTAAATGGGTTGGCTGAAATTCACCCTAAATGAAATGGAAATTGATATTTCAAATTTAAACACTTTAAACAAATATATAAGGAAGTCAAACTCAATTTGACTACTTTTTCCTTTAATGTAAAGTCAAAAATTTACACTAATAATCATTTCCTAAATAACTATCATCATAGATATTTCATATTTTAATTACTTTAATTATTTAACAATTAATTAATTAATTAATTAATTAAATATAAATATCTAAATATATGTATTATTTACTTTAAATATCACAAATACATATATTAATGATATATGTCAAATACATTTATTTGATAATTTATTATGTGTATTTAATAATATCATATATTAAATACAAATGCACATTAATTAGGAAATGACGGTTCGGCCCATTTGCATGTATTTTTCATTTAACAGTTAAACGATTTATAAATAATCACCATTATTTATAATAGTCACCCTAGTGCTCTACAAGTATATTTCATTAGTGAGACTCTCTAGATTCAGGTATATCCGTCACAAAATCCAATTTTGTATTCATAATTTACCCACCCGTAAATTATGACGACCACAGATAAACTAGCTGAATCATACATGTCGAGGTCATTGCATACGTATAATCTCTCAGTCACAGGTATCCGAATTATCCCATGGATATTGATATAAATGTCAAATCTCTATAGGTATAATCTCGTCGATGATTTTATTAGCAATCTATAAATAACATTCAGAACTCACTTCTGAAGTATACTATAGCCATAGATTTAACTGATTGCTAATCACATATGGACTACCTATGCTCTGTACATAGAACTGATGGATCCTATTATGACACACACAGGATATCCTGAGGATCGGTCCACACCCAACGAACATGCGGAGGTATGATCTAAATAGATCGGTGACGTGACTGTCATCTAAGTGTGGAGGATGTCTCATACATCCACAGTGGTGTCTCAACTCGAATGACCATTATGCTACTCAACCTGAGAAGATTCTTATTGACGTTGGTGTACCATTCATTAAGAATCTTCGGTGGGTCGTTCAGTGTTTATCCACTATAAACACCTACACGTCTATACGAGTCTCCACAGACTCATGTTTCATTGGGATAAACCATCGGATCAAGTCTCGATATACGACATGTACTGGTCTCAACGAATATGACTACCGACCCGTGTTAGTAAATCTTGACCATGAAATTTATTTGATAATACACATTTAGCAGTGACACTTCCCAATGTCAATTACAAACTATCTTTGTAACTGTGTACTGTATTATATATTATCGGGCCTTTGTCTAATATATACATATCACTAAACCACATTTAGTTTCAATCTTATCGTAATCAGATCGAATACGTATATAAAAACAAGAGGTGCAACTATAAATAAGTAATATTATGGAAAAATGAATTGATCGTATTCATAAATCAGACATAAATACGATGCGGATTGACGCTCTGAGCACCAACCCCAACAAGTCTCTCCTCTATACTCAGTACCATATTTTTCATTTTTATTAAAAATTTTAAAATTAAAATTTAACCAAAAGAAGAGACAGTAGGGTTTTGATTTAGTTAGGTTTAATTATTTTTCTAAACCAAGTCAAGTACATCATATCAATTTTGATTTAGTTAGGTTTAATTATCAAAATTGAAACAGTATGGTTATGAGACATAAAATTATTCAAGAAGAGACTTTCTGAAATCTTACAGGAAGTCCTTGTTGTTCCACTTGCAAACAAAACAGAGTTGTCAAAAATTATATAGTATGCCAAGTGTTTGATAAAAATTATGTGCCACAGTGTGTGTAAATTTTGTACATGGCTGAATTTGGTGATTAAATGGTGGATTAAAATGACCATCTCCAGCTTGGCAAGT
This sequence comes from Zanthoxylum bungeanum, assembly GCA_019454045.1. NCBI lineage: Eukaryota > Viridiplantae > Streptophyta > Magnoliopsida > Sapindales > Rutaceae > Zanthoxylum > Zanthoxylum bungeanum. The sequence goes on from SKCR01034012.1 coordinate 178,768, forward strand.
TAATTTCAGGGCAAGCATGCACTCGAATCCATTGCCAAAAGGCATGAATGTATTCGGTTTTGGGGCTACCTACATCAACCAACAACCATATAAAAAAAAACAAAAAAAAAACTTTACTATGTTTTTGATGAACTTCGATGGTTGTAGTGTGTACAAACACTTATTCAGTTATTTTGTATTATTTCTTATTTTGCAAGGTAGAGGCGTAGAGCCATTAGAAGTTGAATTCACTAATTCAGCTCTTATGATATCTTGCTGACTTGCTGTGATTGTTTAATTGTTTAATGTGATTGTTTAATGTGTATGTTTATAATATAAAGCTGAATTTACATTTTACAGTGACCCTTTTTTGAATGTCAGGTTAATTAGATATTAATAAATTAGTTAAATATTATAATGAACTCAAATCTATCTGTTTATACTTTTAATAGCACTTCTCAACATGCTGATTCTGGCTTGGATTTTCAATCTTATAGATATATTGCTTCGAGAGTTGCTGGATGATGAACAATAATACAATATTTAATATTGTTGACACTTGACAAATGATTAATTATTTTCACAAATGTTTAAGAGAAAAAGCTAATAATTTCTAAAAATTAAATCGCCAATCTGCACCTCTCAAACCGTTAAACCGCCGAACAGAACCGCCGCGGTTTTATGTAGGATATTTGCAATTTCGGTTTCTAATTTCCTAAACCGTAACCCGCGCGATTTGAACAAAAAATAAAAAACCGCCCCAAACCGCACCGCGAACACCCCTAATTTAAGTTATAATATTTTTTTTTTGAAAAAAAAATTCATTTATAACTAGAAAAAAGATGATACAAAAGAAGGAAAATTTTCCTTCCAAATACCACAAAAATGACTCGAAGAAGCAAGTCTAACTAAGTTATGAGCAATTGCATTACAAACTCTAGGTCTAAATTGAACCAAAATCTGGTTCGAACAAGCAATCACTTCTTGGATATCTCTAATCACCCAAACAATCTCTTTTCCACTTTGCGATTTGCCAAGTACCAAATTAACCACATTAAAAGCATCTGACTCAATGATAACAGGTAAAGCCTTAGCCTACACTGCTGTATTAATCCCTAGTAAAATGGCTTCAGCTTCCACCTGTTCAATATCGAAAATACTCGAAGTTTGTTTCACAGCCACCACCTTCACCCTCCCGTCACCATCCTTAATAATCACCCCAATACCTCATCTGTCTCCATCTATTTTCAAAGAACTATCAACCTGAGATCTGAAAAAGGGGGCGTTGGGACGAATTTCAAACTGATCGGTCGTCTCATTGTTGGATAATTATGACCCATAGCATCACTATTTGTACAGAACATGGTGTTTTTGTATAAATTAACTATGTGACAAAGGAAATTTCTCTTTTATCATTGGTAATTGGATTACTCGAATATATAAATGATAAAAGTCCTTATGATTAGTTCCAGATTAATAAGATATGAGACAATATTAATCCACAAAGGTTTAATCATTAAATATCCCTAGTCGTAGTATTATCGAGACTGGACATCGATAATACGGAATAGACTAGTATTACACTTGTGCGTGTTATGGAAGCGTAACGACATAGTTCTCATATATTTGGGTATTGGATACTCATGCAAGTGTAATAGGAGGTTATGTTTACCGATGGTACGGAAACAGCTTCGCTCTGGATAGACCCCTCGGAATCCCATTGGTAGTATGACTATGTGTCTATGGGAATCCGAATCAGGGTAGGTGTATTTGGTCAAAACCTGAGACTTGCATCGCTAATACTTGCGACAATCAGTATACTTTGGTTTTGGTCGTCCAGGGCTTTAACAGGTTCTGTGTACGCCTCTTCTGGGTATACTGAGAATCGTAGTGTATTGGGTGTGATGTCAAGATGAAAGTATCACTTCAGTCATATGGAGATGATGAACACACATGGATACAAAACTGGTACTCTAAGTGCTATAGCCATCGGGGAAGTATGACTAGGTCATGACTTTCCGATCATAAAGAGACTAGTTGTTTGTGATCCGATATATGCTTCGTACGGGGCAGACACAACTCCAGCCTCAGGCCTTGCATGTGACATCTGATACTGGATCGTAATACGCAATACTACGTATACTACGCCCGACAAAGATCATGTATTCCATAGAAGAATATTTCTGGAGAATTGGGTAGGCACGGTGCTTTGCTAAAAGCGAACCATGTCTTGTAAATCGGTAAGTATGTGGTACCAGGTACGCACGTATTCGGATAGTCCAATAATCGTATTTACTACCAACATATCCATGGATCTCTTGGGTCGCATCCCAAAGATTCACCGATGATGTTTGACTCGAATAATATTAATCTGAGATTAATTAAGAGAGAGAATATTAATCTGGGATTAATAAAGAGAGAATATTAATCTGGGATTAATTACGGCAAGAATTAATCAGGGATTAATTATCAGAGAAAGAATTAATCTGGGATTAATTGCATCGAGAATTTATCTAGGATTAAATTCGTCGAGAGGAGAGAACGCGATTAATTTGGAATTAATCGGTAAAATAAATTTAATAGTTAAATTAGATTTTACTATTTAATTTATTTCATTGGGCTAAATAATATATTAGATATATAAATTGAAATTGGATTTCAATGGGAAATTAAATTGGATTTTAATTTTAGCGAACGAATTAATTTGGAATTAATTCACGAGCGATTTTCGTAATAATTTTTCTGGGTATTATTATTTAATTAAATTGGATTTAATTATATCGCGACGGAAAATTCGTTTAATCGGATTAAACGAATCCGAGCCCGAAGTGTGTTGAGAAAGCCCACTTGAATTTTGAATTTAAAGTGGAGCACACTTTACTTACATCATTAGTCATTTTGGTGATTGACATGAATGATGGGTTTTAGTGGTATCTTATAAAACACTCAACGTTTAATTTTGTAAATTCTTTTCTCTCTCCCCGGACATTTGACCGAATGGCCTTAGAAGGTTTTATTGGCCGAATGGCAGGCTCTTGGCCGAATGAGAGACAAAAGCGCTTTGGCCGAATTGGCCTAAGAGGTCAATTTAAAATATATAGGCTTGGCCGACAAAAGCAAGGTTGTTATTTTCTTTTGAAATAATGGCCACTGTTTTCATTTAATGGCTTAAAAGTCACTTTTGACTTTTCAATATATATATAATTGGCTGAAAGCCTTTTATGGTTGTTGCTTTTGAAGTAAATAAAAAGGTGGCCAATTCAATCTCTCTCTCTCTTGACAATGGCCGAATAACAGAGAGAGCAAAAACAGCTCTCTGGTTCATTTTCATATTGGCCGATTGCTACCTTCTCTATAGGGTAAATTTGTTTCTCCTAGGGAGATAAAATTTGTTCCATTTATTCTTGCTAGAACATAAGTGAGTCAAAAAGATGGTGATAGGGATACTCACCCATGAGTTTGGAACCACAAGGAAGGCTTGGAAGCTTCAACATCCATGAAAAATTTTGAAAGTCAAAGCCGATCAATGTAAGTTTATTCCGCAAACTTCTTCATTTATTTTTACACACGAATCACGCTTAGAGATCCCGTGGCATGTCTAGGACACTTACAATGGTATCAGAGCGAGATCTAAGCATGATTTGGATTCTAGGGTTTGTAAACTTTAATTTGGGATTTTATGCTTGGAGTATGTATTTTCTTAAATTGATGATTTGGCTGAGCTTGTATGATGTTTAATTGGATTTGTACATCATTGATTTTGTGATAAATTTATTAGATCAAATAATTTTTTATTATATAAATTATAAAATATTAATGAAAATAATATAATATAAAAAATTTATTTTTTTATAATACTGATAAAATAAAATAATATAAAAATATATTGCATATTTATTGGTAAAAGTTGCACGTTTAATGCTAGGGGTTGCATATTCAACGGTCATAGTTGCAGGTGCGATTTTCGAGGCAGATGTAGTTGCATGTTATTGCTAAAGTTACAAGTCCAACGGTTCATTTTGCATGTTTATTGCTAAAGGTTTCATCTTCGAAATATTGCATATTTATTGGTGAAAGATGCACGTTTAATGCTAGAGGTTACATATTCAATGGTCATAGTTACAGGTGAAATTTCCAAGGCAGATGTAGTTGCATATTATTGCTAAAGTTACAAGTCCAACGGTTTTATTTTGCGTGTTTATTGCTAAAGGTTTCATCTTCGAAATATTGCATATTTATTGGTGAAAGTTGCAAGTTTAATGGTGGAAGTTGCATATCCAACGGTCATAGTTGCAGGTGCGATTTTCGAGGCAGATGTAGTTGCATGTTATTGCTAAAGTTACAAGTCCAACGGTTACATTTTGCATGTTTATTGCTAAAGGTTTCATCTTCAAAAGATTGCATATTTATTGGTGAAAGTTGCACGTTTAATGCTAGAGGTTGCATATTCAATCCATAGTTACAGGTGCGATTTTCGAGGCAGATGTAGTTGCATATTATAGCTAAAGTTACAAGTCCAACGGTTTTATGTTGCGTGTTTATTGCTAAAGGTTTCATCTTCGAAATATTGCATATTTATTGGTGAAAGTTGCAAGTTTAATGGTGGAAGTTGCATATCCAACGGTCATAGTTACATGTGCAATTTTTGAGGCTGATTTAGTTGCATGTTATTGCTAAAGTTACAAGTCCAACGGTCACATTTTGCATGTTTATTGCTAAAGGTTTCATCTTCAAAATATTGTATATTTATTGGTGAAAGTTGCAAGTTTAATGGTGGAAGTTGCATATTCAACGGTCATAATTGCAGGTGCGATTTTCGAGGCAGATGTAGTTGCATGTTATTGCTAAAGTTACAAGTCCAACGGTTTCATTTTGCATGTTTATTGCTAAAGGTTTCATCTTCGAAATATTGCATATTTATTGGTGAAAGTTGCACGTTTAATGCTAGAGGTTGCATATTCAATGGTCATAGTTACATGTGCGATTTTCGAGGCAGATGTAGTTGCATATTATTGCTAAAGTTACAAGTCCAACGGTTTTATGTTGCGTGTTTATTGCTAAAGGTTTCATCTTTGAAATATTGCATATTTATTGGTGAAAGTTGCAAGTTTAATGGTGGAAGTTGCATATCCAACGGTCATAGTTACATGTGCGATTTTCGAGGCTGATCTAGTTGCATGTTATTGCTAAAGTTACAAGTCCAACGGTCACATTTTGCCTGTTTATTGCTAAAGGTTTCATCTTCAAAATATTGCATATTTATTGGTGAAAGTTGCAAGTTTAATGGTGGAAGTTGCATATTCAACGGTCATAGTTGCAGGTGCGATTTTCGAGGCAGATGTAGTTGCATGTTATTGCTAAAGTTACAAGTCCAACGGTTTCATTTTGCATGTTTATTGCTAAAGGTTTCATCTTCGAAATATTGCATATTTATTGTGAAAGTTGCAAGTTTAATACTAGAGGTTGCATATTCAACGGTCATAGTTGCATGTGTGATTTTCGAGGCAGATGTAGTTGCATGTTATTGCTAAAGTTACAAGTCCAACGGTTTCATTTTGCATGTTTATTGCTAAAGGTTTCATCTTCGAAATATTGCATATTTATTGGTGAAAGTTGCAAGTTTAATACTAGAGGTTGCATATTCAACGGTCATAGTTGCAGGTGCGATTTTCGAGGCAGATGTTGTTGCATGTTATTGCTAAAGTTACAAGTCCAACGGTCACATTTTGCCTGTTTATTGCTAAATGTTTCATATTCGAATATTGCCATTTATTGGTGAAAGTTGCAAGTTTAATGCTAGAGGTTGCATATTCAATGGTCATAGTTATGCGCCCTAGGACAAATATTAAGTGATTTTTCTTTAAAATTATTTAATTTTTTGTTTTTCAAGTTTAAAATATTTGTTGCATCTTGTAAGGTTGAAAATCGATTCCATATTAAATTAATAAATTTTCTACTTATTTATTTATATCAATATTAAATTCGGTTATAATTACTACACTTGGGACATACATCTACTTATCATCTTTTAAGGTTGAAAGTTGCATCTTAATGGTTAAATTGCATATTGATGGTTTGAAGTTGCATGTATTGGTTATATCTAACAATTACAAATTAACTAAAGTATCATGTTTATTATTTCGATTCGATCTTGAAGTCATATGAAAGGTATTTATTATGAAAATTAATTTTTATTAGTTATTCGTGTATGATTCGTTTGATTATTTCTTTTATCAGTTATTGGTATGTTTCAATTAAGATTCAAGTAATTATGGCTAATTACCTTTGAAAAAATAATATTTCGGATATTAACTAAAGTTAATGAGCATGGAGGAAAAATTGTAATTCTTTTCTTTATAAATAACTATTATTTCTTACTAAAGGTAATTAGTATGAAAATGAATTTTTTAATAATTACATAAGATGAGAATTTTTAATTATAGTCTTTCGGATAATTACTAAAGTTAATGAACATATGTTAATGTTCATCAACTTTCAGTAAGTTTGTTCATCATCTTTTATCAGCTTTCATCAGTTTCATCAACCGTAACACTTGTTCATTGTTTCAGTTGTAGCGATGAACTCAACATCAGTACTGGAACTATTGAAGCTCGGGGGTTCGACCTCAATGAAGAAGAGAAGATTGCAGCCAATATTTCGGGGATATATCAGCCACTCCAACTACTGCTACAGACAGTAGTTCGCTTCGACCTTCAAATAACACATGCACAGATGACATAACCGGATCAATACATGTTGGTTCAGAATTTGATTCAGTCGAAGATGCCGAGACATGGTATAAAAAACATTCAAAGTCTGTTGGATTCTCCACTAGGAAAGATGAGATTCGTCGAGATAACAAAAGTGCCAAAATAGTGTTTCGTTCTTGGGTTTGCTCTTGCCAGGGTTATAGGTCAAAAAAATATTTGGAGCGAACTGATCGAGTGAGGGAACCGAAGGGCATTACTCGTAACGGTTGTCCAGCAGAACTCCATATCAAATTTAATCATTCCAGACATAAATATGTTGTTGTAAAATTCATTGATGACCACAGTCACATGTTGGCATCCCCATATGAGACACAATTTCTTCGTTCCCACATACATGTAAGTAATGCTGATTTAGCACATGCTCAGGCACTGCAACATGTAGGGGTTAAAGTCTGTCAATTCATGGATTTTAAATCTGACCAGGTAGGAGGTTTTCATAATGTTGGGTTCGTGGGTAAAGATTTGCAGAATAAACTCGATGCTAGTCGACGTGCAGATTTATCTGAGACGGATTCTGAAGCCGCAATTGCATATTTGTCTGCAAAAGCCGATTCTGATCTTGTTGTGTATTTCGAATATACGTTGACTGAGGATAATGTATTACGTAACTTGTTTTGGACTGACACTGTTGCACGACATGATTATGAATGTTTTGGTGATGTTTTGGCATTTGATCTGACATACAAGAAAAATGCATACAACCTACCTTTAGTTGTGTTGGTTGGGGTAAATCACCATCGAAGAACAACTATTTTCGGTTTTGCTTTACTCAGTGATGAAACAGTTGACTCATATATTTGGCTGCTACAGACATTTCTGACTGCAATGCATAATAAACAACCTAAGTCAGTCATAACTGATGGTGACAAGGCAATGTCAAAGGCAATAAAAACAGTTATGGGAGGCTGTTCACATCGTTTGTATTGTTGGCATCTTCAAAGAAATGCTCAAGCAAATATCAAAAAAGAAGAATTCACCAAAAATTTAGCTCATTCATGTTGAAGCCGTTTTCCATAGATGAATTTGAAAGACAATGGGCTGCTTTAGTTTCTGAGATGGGGTTAGAGAAAAATGCATGGGTTTCAAAGATTTACCAGAAACGTGGCAAATGGGCTGAGGCTTATCTGAAATGAATTTTTTTTGGTGGAATGCGAACGACGCAAAGGTGTGAGAGTTTAAATTCATACTTGTCTCGGTTCCTTAAGGTGAAGTTGAAATTGTATGATTTTATTCGACAAATATATCGTGCATTGTACTGCATACGACATAAAGAATCTAAAGATGAGTTTGATTCAACCTACAGTAGTCCAGTTTTAACGACACATCTACATAGCATCGAAAAACATTCTTCTGAAGTTTATACGAAGAATGTATTTCAATGGGTTCGCGCAGAGATAGCTTGTGAGTCATCGTTAATTATGGTGACTTGTGATAAGTCCATCAGTTCGAATATCTATACAATTACTAAGTTCCAATACCCGAGCCTTAGATGGAGAGTTGTTTTTGATGTTGAAAGAGTGAACATTGCGTGTTCTTGTAAGATGCTAGAATCTTCAGGTATTCCATGTTCTCATAGTTTTCATGTTATGAAATTGGAGCAAATGGTTCGTATACCGCCTACGTTGATTATAGAGCGGTGGACGAATTCCACAAAGAAGTCAGCAAATTATATTGTGGATATTGCACCTCCTCACATGGACAAGCACCTTATGGAGGTTGCCAAATTTGGTTCTTTGGCAGCAGCATGTAATAATTTATGTTTTATTGCATCAAAAAATGAGCTTGCTTACACCGAAGCTGTTTCTGAGATTCAACGGCTCACAAGCAAATTTGAGCAAGTTATTGGTATTGAAGAAGATGGAATACTTGGTAATGTTATGGGTTGTGATACGGCATACAAGTCAAAAACCCTACTGTAATTATTACAAAGGATGTGGTAAAAGGTCAAAGAATGACGTAGTTAAAATTAGAAAATGTAGCCAATGTCAGCAAACAGGGCACAACAAAATGAATTGTTCAATAAAAGTTGTTACTGCTAATGATGAAGGTGGAAGTAGTATCAGTTGGACTAGTGTCTCATCACAAACATATTGGATGCCATCGACACCAGAATGTTCATCAGGTATTAAGAACTCAGAAAATTGCAAGGGGGAATAATTGAATATAGTTGTTTATTTGTATGAAATTAATTTTTTTTATGTTACAGAATTCGGTTCCTGCAAAGAATAATTGGTCAGTCAATATTTGTAGGTTTTGCAAGTGACAATCTAACATCATCTACGTATCCAACGCCATCGACTTCGGAAGCATTTGCAGGTATTAATTTATAAATGAATTTAATAATTTATGATAGACCGAACTGAATGCACATAAATACTTTTGCAGGTTTCGGTAGTGACAATAAATTTTTTGGAACCTCTTCACAATGCTGTTACGAAAACTGTACATGGTGGCCTTACTCCATGTAGTCTTTTATTTCGTTATTGGATGACATTTCTTTTGTTGTAATTAGTACGTAATAAGCATGATGGATGTTGTAATGGCAATTTTTTTGGAACCTCTTAACAGTGCTGTTGAATGTTGTAATGACAACTTTTTTGGAACCTATTGAAAGTGATGTTGAATGTTGTAATGGCAATTTTTTTGGAACCTATTCACAGTGCTGTTGAATGTTGTAATGGCAAATGTATCATACTTTTGGAAATGTTTTTATTGCACCTGAGTTTATGTATAATTTTTTTGGAATGATTTCATTTTCTTACAACAAAAGCTAAACTGATGTAGAAAAAATAATGCCCCAATTCATCATGCACACCCTTCATAAATAACGTCTGAAGTCACGCCCATAACTGCCCTCAACCAGCCCCTGAACACGACCAAATACCCCTGCAGACCAGCCCATGAACACGACCAAAACAGCTCAGAAAAAAGCCCCCAAAACAGTTAACAAAACATCAGTAAAAACCAGATAAAACAATAAATTCAATAAAAGTCTAAACTGATGACCAAAAACAATCACCAAATACCCCCAATTCATCATGCACTGGTGCATTTACAGCTTTGCAACACTCATCCACTGATTTCCAGCTACATTTCACAGTTTCTCATATTATACAAAATGCATTAAGATGCATATTAATGAATTGTTCAAAAGATGTAGAAAATGCATTCAGCTACATTGCACAGTTTCAAAAGATATACAAAATGCATTGACTACATAACTAACTATTTTCATAACGCATACGTTAAGCCTTTCTCCGTAAACGACCTTTCTTTTGACTGTTCTTTTCGATTCTTACTGATAACTTCGGAGGTTTCCCTCTTGGTGTTTGCATTGAAATCAGCTGCTGATGTGTGTTATACTCTCCCATTGCTAACTTTAAGACCTCATCACGTTTATCATTTAATGGAGAGTCAATCAGTTGCAGTGCTATTGTCACTCTTGCTTCCTGGGAGTCATGCTGCTCCAAATGATATAAAATAAGGCAAACTAGTCAATATATGTACCACCCATTAACCTCAACTCAATATAGTTATAGCATCCAAAACAATAAAGTCAGTAAAATTCTATCACTAATCCAATGTTCAGTATTTAAAGATCTGTTCTGGTATCATGTACCAAAAACACTCAAAACACAGTTTATTTTCTACATGTCATGATTGTACTCGTCATGATGGTAACTACAATAGTGTTGCTTAACATACAAATATTTCAGCTGCAAAAGAAAGTGAAATGATGTTGATAGATTATCAAGTAGCAGGAAATAAACACCAACAACTTGTAACCAGACAGAGCAACCAAGAACCTCAACTGAATGTGATTATTGCATCCAAAACGATTAAGTTAGTAAATATATGAAGTCCCATCACGTACCAGATAAGTTGTGCTGGTGGCGACTCCCGGAGTGTCCATAAATGTAATAACATAAATCCCGCAATCATACATGTTGGGTTGGGTTGGAACTCCTATACCATTGCACACTTGGGAAGACAGGAAGCTCCAAGGTTCTGGGAATGTATTCAGTACATAACTGCGGTGGATAACATCCAGCGCTTGCAACTAAATGAGAAAATAAACTGGTCATAAATAGAAAATTCTGCAATCATTAGCTATACAACAACATAATCAAATAAATAATAAACAAAAAAGTAAGATGGAATTACAATAATATTCACTTGATTTTGTCGTTTACGCGCTCGCCGACCACTCCGTAAAGAAATCCCAACCCATAACATATACCAATGGAAATCTCCGTCGTGGATGGGCACGAATATCTAGTGACAAGTAAAGAAGATATAAGGATGCAATTAAGAAATAGTAACGTAAAAATTATAAATGAAGCATAAAGAAAAATATATACTGTACCTGTTGGCATCTTGTAGATCACACATATAATGATCTTTCAATTGGGAAGCTCTACGAAACGAATCATATTGTGCATTTCGCTCTAGTGCCATTTGCTACATATTCAATTATGGAATCGAGATAAAAATATTATGACTTGGAATGAGATAAAAAAAACCAATGAAATTACAATAATCAGCTTTAATGGTACAACAACAATACTAACAGCAAAGGTTGTCGTGTAAAACCAATTGATTGGTTCAGTAGTTCTTTTCAAAGACTCCTCTATGGTGAGGTACTCAGCTTTCATGCAAATGACCTGAGGAATAGGAAAGTTATTATTACCTACTTATACGAAAAAATCAGTAAAAATCAATAGATACACCTCGCCTTGAACTGGTTCACCAGGCAAAAGTGACAACAAGCTACCCCGTGTGATATGCTCATGACTTGTTCGGACAATAATATCACTGCAAGCAACCCGAACAGGAATTAAAAAAAAAATCATTCCAATATAGATATATTGAAAATAAGTCCGTCTATGGTGGTAAATGATTTGGTACCTTTCTCAGCGAATTGATTAAAACAATATTGAATTATCTTCAAATGATCAGTATTGACTGCCTTGTTCACCAAAAAAAGGACCAGCTTTAAATTTGGACATTGCGTCTGTTGAAACTAGATCATATGGCGACAATTGATAAGGGCCTGGCTTTCTGTTTCTCAGTGGCCGATTAGGAATTAAAGACATGTCTGAGTCTTGTTGAGCCTCTGCCTTATGTCCAACTATATCCATCGAGGACTACGTGACAGAAAATAAGTCATAAATGATATTCAAATAATAACAATGACAGTAAAATAGAACATATAATTGCTTGTATTCATACCTCATCCTTTAAAAGATTGGAGCATGGTTGAGGGTTGGCCATTGATTCATTAAATGCTGCTGCAAGCTTCTGCTTCAACTTGAAGGAATCATCAAGAGAGGACGAACTAACGGTAGCTGTTTTTTTATCATGGGCATTTACTTCTTTAGCATCGACTGGTTGTGCAGCTTCAAAGTTAGGGACCGACGTCGGTTTATCAGTCGGACGCGCTTGTTCTCTATAGACATAGGAATTGAGCTCTAACAAATACTCTTCTAATTTATCAACCTTTTTTGTCAATTGGTCCACTTTATTTTCCATCAATTTCATGCCTTGCGAGGTTTGTTTGGCATTTTCTCCTATAGTTTCCTGAATTCTTTGTAGGATTGTCATGACTGGATCGAAATCTTTCGCACGTATAAACTTTCTTGTTGGCCAATCTCCTTCCTCATGGGAACCTATTTATAATGTGTCAAATAATAAGTAATTTGTTAATGATAACTTGATGAATACCATAAAAGGAAATTATTAACTTAATTTAATACCGCATTGCTCCCGAAACCACCAAATGTTTTCTCCCATTTAACAAATTTTTTTATTTCCACAGCAGTCCACTGCATTATAGGCCAACCATTCGTCGGTGAAGACAACTGGTAAGTAGAAGATGACATAAACAAAAAAATGTCATAATCATAAACATGGACTGCATGGTGGTAGCACAAACATGACGAATTTAAAGAGATCAAATGTTATTCATTTCATACCATTAAAAATAAAACACATCCTCTAATTGAAGAAGTCTTGTTTTCATTGACCTTCTTCACTCCATTCCATAAAAACTGTAAACACCAGGTTGCCCATTTTTAAATCTAATGGAGCTGACATCTTTCAATGCATGCAGGTAATATGGGTTGATGTACGCGGCAAGAAGTAGGACATAGGATAGTACTGATAGCAAACAAACAAAAAAGAATAGAGAATTCATCATCTGCAGTGGTAATACTGCTTAGTCTCTCAATCACAATTGCTATTGGGATCCCTTTCTTACTAGTACAATACCGGGCTCTTAACTCAGCTATGTCCTTGTCGTCCCCGTAAGTCTCAAAGTTCGAACCCCCATCCTCAATACCCATAATTGCAGTAAATGTATCAACATTCAAACTGTATTCAGTTCCATTAAGTGTTATTATCCCTCTCTCCACGTCACATTGTTAACCAACCATCTACATAAATCTTGTCGCACTCTCCCACATCTGAGACCCAAGAGGCTTCCAAATCCAAGCTCTCTTACAACTTCTTCTTGTTCAACAGTAAATTTGGATACCATTTTCGAGAAGCGAGTGACACTGCATCTTGATATTCCTCTGTAGTCAGGGTCTTTCTCTTCTACCTTATCCACTGGATCGCGTAATAATCCACGAGGCCACTTTTCATGCTTGACAAATTCCTTATTATACTTGTTGACAAAAGCAACTTTCTGTTCCAAGGTCATTTTCTTCCAATTCATTCCTATGTGACCTTTTATCTAACCCAATAATATAGTGAAATCAACAAATATATATAAGGTTAATAAATCAAACTATAAAGTTAAATAACAAAGAAAAGTTAAATAGTTGATTGCATACCTCTTTGGTCACTTTAAGACCTTCTTTCAGCCGCTTTGCTTCAGACTTGCTGTGGAGACAAGTCAAATTAATTTTGTATGTACATCATCAAATAAACTTATTTAACTATTGACACTACTTGGTTAACTATTAACTTACTAATAATAGCACCATGAGTGCTTGCCCGGTCCATGCGGTTGTTCTTTCGTTTCAATCCTCTTTTGTTTAACCATGATGTTTACAACCAATGATAGAGATGATGGACTATGAATACATCAACAATGATAAGTAAATTACAATAAAGTTGGAAAAAAGCTTGACAACCACGAAGATCAAAGGTGAATTTAATTTAAATAGAAGATCTTTTTTTTCTTCTATTGGAATATGAAGATCAAAGATTAGGTTAGGTTAGAATATAAGTGATTTAACTTAAATTAACAAAACTTACAGATTACACTAAAGCCAAAATTTAATTCAGCCAAGATTATTCATGCATAACATGATCACCACATTCATACACACACATATATAAATATATTTAACTAATCCAATGCATGTTCCCAAACTTATTGATATTTACGCAATCGACGACCACTTAGCAATCAAACCTCCAATATGAAAGTCCACAGCTGCTTCTTTACCGCATATGGTTTATTTTCTCTTCCTTTGCAGTTCATTGAAAAAAATTACCCATCTGGGGCAATGCATACCATAGAACAAAAAAAGCATTCAAGATTGCGAGCACTAAAAGGCTAATGCTCCAATGATATGGACAATACAATATTTCATAAAAACGGAATACCAAGCGTGTACACATTAGAATGTTTCATAAAAACAGAATACCAAGCGGAATATTTCATAAACAAAGAAACATAATCATCAATGGCAAAGTTTAGTAAAGTATGTTAGAAATCACTAATTAAAATTCCATGCATAACACATTACAATGTTTGTAGCAATTTCAGTTATAAAAAGGCAGACATAAGGCATTTTAATTTAAATTAACTTGCTTCACATCATGTACTTAAAACCTCAAATTTAAAAAGCAGAAATTGATAAAAAATTATAAACATGATAAATATTTGGTTCATAATTTATCTTCAGAGCCTTACAATAATTCCGACTTCAATCCTCCAATCCTTCTACTCAAAAACTGACTTCAATCCTCCAATCCTTCTATTGAAAAACCCTAATCTGAATGCGAGTTTTCTGTATTCAAATAAAAAAGGAGCATATTTAGCCAAAAACCTAACAATTCATGAATAATAAACCAAATTTAAGTATACCCAGAACAGAGAATCAAGAGAAACAATTCAATATTTTGAAGGAACCTGGAAATCAAGTTCCGGCTTCACATAAATAAAATATATAAATAACGTAGGAAGTACATTTAGTTATCATGCTGTCGGGTGAACAATCACTATCCACAACCTAACTAATTTAAATGAAATCTAAATAGCAGCAAGGAGGATAAACTAATACAGAACAAGCGCAAAAACATAACCTCATACATTTTACACTATTAGTTTAAGTAATAGACCCGAAAATACATGACTCATATCTTTATTCTCTTTATTTCCTCTGTTTTCTCACCAACCAACGAACACTACAAAACTTCTACATACCATTACCATAATAACCCTTGTCCAAAAATCCCCCAAACAGGGGGTTTCAATAACCAACAACCACAAATCCCCACAAACCCATTTACAAAATGAAAAGCCACAAACAACGCCAACCACAAATCCCCACAAACCCATTTACAAAATGAAAAGCCACAAAGAACGCACAAACAACGCCCTAAAACCAAATCAAAATCCTAACAATCCATGAACAAGAAACCGAATTTCAGTAGACCCAGAAAAGAGAATCAAGAGATACAGTGGAATGCTTTGAAGAAACCTGGAAATCAAGTTTTGGCATCACATAAAAATAGAGAATCAGAGATGGAGAAGCAGGCGTCGGCGTTGGCGTCGTGCTCGGCGATTTTAGGGCACAAATTTCATGTAGGATGCTTCCACAAACGATTTCATGTAAGAAGCTTCCACAAACAATTTGTGAGACAGAAGGATAGTTCGTGAGAGATGGAGGGATTTGTGAGAGAGGGAGGAGAACAGAGAGAGACGAGAGGGATTTGAGAGATAGAGGGATTTCAGAGAAATGAGAGAGATGAGGGTTTTTTTTTCTTGTATTTACCGGTTTTCCCGGTTTTCCCGGTTTTCTTTTCTTCTTTTTTTTTTATATATTTTTTTTTACTCACCGTTGGATCACTTGACAGTGATCCAACGGTGGGGGTACCCAGGGGTATGTCATACCCCTGGGTACCACATATGTGCCCTAAATAAAAAGGTGGCCAATTCAACTCTCTCTTAACAATGGCCGAGTAACAGAGAGAGCAAAAACAACTCTCTGGTTCATTTTCATATTGGCCGATTGCTACCCTTCTCTCTCTCGGGTAAATTTGTTTCTTCTAGGGAGATAAAATTTGTTCCATTTTCTTGTTAGCACATAAGGGAGTCAAAACGATGGTGATAGGAATACTCACCCATGAGTTTGGAACCACAAGGAGGGCTTGGAAGCTTCAACATCCATGAAAATTTTTGAAAGTCAAAGCCGATCAATGTAAGTTTATTTCGCAAATTTCTTGATTTATTCACACACGAATCACGCTTAGAGATCCCGTAGCATGTCTAGGACACTTACCCTCAATCTTTTTGCTTTCCAAAGAATCCACGGGCTTGCGAGCCCTATCAAAAGAGCAGAGAAAACCTGCCGCACTAAAATATAAGGTTTTCAGAATTTTTTGGGAGACCGAATAATTAATGGGGTCGTTCAATATCAGTCTGAAACTTAACAGTAAGTTGGCAAATCGGTCAACTAATTGAAAGTAATGAGTTAACCGATTGGTTGACTTCAGTCTATCAATAGGTATAGTTCGGTCAATCGAACTTGCCTCAATTTGATCGTTATGCTTCCATCGGTCATATGCTCCTTTAACACTTTGGTTGACCTTCATAATATAGGTCAAGGCCATCTATAAATTAAAGTGTATGTGGTCATTTTTCCCTTGATCAAACATCTTTAACTTGTTCATGCTTCATATTTTGATCATCAAAAAAGTCATAAACTTGTTCATCATAATCAGGTTCAGTAAAGTACTTAACTTGTATTATTTGTTCATTTATGAGCTTTTATAGTAGTTGTAGCTTTAGTCTCTTTTTGATTTGTAAATCCAAACACTTAGTGTTAAGATTTAGAGAATGATACACAGTAGAAAATACTCAAATAAATCGAATATCGCTTTCACGCATTCCAAACCCATATGATCATCATTTAACATGATCATATGAAATAAAAAAAATACATAAAGTAAAAGCACAAACAAATTATAGGAGCATAAGGAATAAAATATACATTTCTGCAACCATCAATCACAAATCGAGAATTTTACGATTTCACCAAGTACTTTCTTGAATGTTTTTTTCTTCAAACCAACCAATAATCACCAAATGAGTACCCTCTAATGGTATTTATACAAGTATATCTATATTATTGTTGGGGTTGTGCAGTATCTGCCAATCCGGATCGTATTTATGACTAATTCATGAATACAAATAATTAGTTTTTCCATAATATTATCTATTTATGATAGCACATCTTGTCTTTTATATACATATTCGATCTAATTTATATTAGATCAAAACTAAATGAGATTTAGTGTCGTATATATATTAGATAAAGACCCGAGAATATATATTATAGTGTACAATTACAAAAAAAAAAATTGTAATTGATGTTGGGAAGTGTCACTACTAGAGATAGATTATCAAATGAAGTTCCTGGTCATGATTTACTGACACGGGTCAGTTAGTAAAATCTGCTGAGACCGGTACATGTTGTATATCGAGACTTTGTCTGATGATTTATCTCACTGAACCATGAGTCTTGGGAGACTCGTCTAGACATGTAGGTGTTTATAGTGAATAAACACTGAACGACTCGCCACAGATTCTTAATAGATGGTACACCAACGTCAATAAGAATATTCTCGAGTCAAGTAGCATAGTGGTCTTTTGACTTGAGGTACCACGGTGGATATAAGAGTTATCATCCATACCTTGATGGCAGTCGCGTCACCTTTTTTAGATCATACCTCAGTTTGTTCGTTGGGTGTGCACTGATGCTTAAGATATTCAGTGAATAGGAAAATAGAATCCCCCAGTTCTGTGTACATGGCATATGTATCTTTCATGTGTTTATGATATGTTAAATTCATGGATGTAGTATAATGTGGAAGCGAGTTCTGAGTGTTATTAAGAGATCACAAATTTAAAAGTCGACGATAATATACCTTAGGGATTTGACATTCATATCTATGTCCTTAGTAATATGGATATCTTGTGACAGAGGGATTATACGTATGCGATGACCTCGACTTGTATAGTTCAACAAGATTATTCGTGGTTGTCATAATTAATGAGTGGGTGAATTATGGACACAAAATTGGATTATGTGCTGGATAAACCTGAACTTAGAGAGTCTCACAATATGAAGTCTACTCATTGAGTACTTGACAACGTGTAATGAATAATACATATTATTCATAGTATTTTATCGGATTAAGCTAGTTAATTCGAATAGTTTAATCGGAAAACGAAAATGCACATGTCAGGTATTTATGATCATTTTAATGTGTATTTGTATTTGATATATAATTAGACTAGATACACATTTATCACCAAATGTTGGCTTGACACTTGTAAAGTAAGTTAATAATTAACCTAATTAATGAATTAGATAATTTACACTTTTACTTTACAAGTGTAATAAGATTATTTATTATTTAATATATATTGAAGTAATATATGTTAATTATAAAAGCCAAGTGTATAGCGTATCTATCAAGCTTTTTTATTAGATAAAAATTGAAGCAAAATTGACTATTTTGCCCTTTGATTCACGCCCCTTGTAGTATAAAAAGGGAAATATTTTTTTCATTTTCTAAGTTTAGCAAACCCTAGCCTCCAAATTATAAACAAAACACTCTAAGCATTTTAGAGATGAAGAAATCCAACAAAAAGGCAAACTTGTAGAATACTTGGAGATTAAAGGTAATCTTTAACTATTATTTATAATAGAAATTTTTGTACTTGTTTAATGGATTACATGTGATGTGGAGATTCTTATAAAATATTGTAGATATTTGTTTCTCTCTAAAATTTGGGGCTTTGTGTTTTAGTTGATGGATTTGGAGATTAGGAGCATGTGTAAACTTATATTCAGTTATATTAGTGTAATATAAGCTCAGTTTATTATTTGATAACTTGGTTGTCATTCTAGAGTGTTATGACTACTCTTGTAATCCCTAGAATTGTTCTTGAGTGATTCATGTGTGGTGGCTTTGATTGGTGTAAAAATTAATTTGATTAATATTGAGAAAATTGGATTAATGGCACACAAAATTAATATTTTTATATTCTGATCAGATCGGAAAAAATAAGAATTTTGGTGTTGAAAAATATGATGTTTGGATGTATTGGATGTGTATTGGGTATTGGAATAATTACCGGAAATTATTTCGGAGTAAAAATATACGAAAATGGTGAAAAATGACATTACTAGGTGAATAATTGTGTTTCCGGATATGGACTGACCAAACAGTGCACTGGTCACTATTTATTTAGCCCATGAACTGACCGAGTATTGTTGGACTAACCGGGGCAGTTTCAGTGAGGTCTTTACATGTTTCAGGCAACAGATCCCACTGTTGCTTGCCGGTAACATTTTCGTATTGGGGATGTTACAAAGATGGTATTAGAGCATGGTCTAGGGAGTCAGTGACTGCAGTAAGGGAGTAGCAGTGGCTTGTATATGTGGTATACCCAGGGTACTACTATATATGGGTGGCTGTTTACTCTAGTAACCTTGTCTCGAGATATGTCTCATTTTGAATTACTTAAAATTCATGTACATGTAATTGACCATTATTTTTTCTTTCTTATTTTTTCTTAATTTCTTAGATATCCATGCCACCCAAGGGAAGAACCGGAGTAAGGGGTAGACCCAGGCGTGGTAGGGCGCCCCAAGGCATAAATTTGGATCAGAGATCATCAGTACCTCCCCTTGAGCCAGATAAGGGGCAAATAGCAGAGTCTGTTCATGAGAGTGTTGTGGGGGAAGGTAGAGATGCGCCAATGGATCAGCCTAATGACCCAGTAGTTGCGGGTTTACAGCAGATACAACAGTTAGTAGCAGCTTTAACCCAATTGATTACCCGTCAGCCGCAACCACTAGGCCCAGAGCCGAGAGTTGCAGAACCCACCGTTCCTGTTCCACCACCACCAATGGGAGTACCCATAGCTCACCAAACAGTACCTCCTTCAAATATACCAGACGCTATTATATAATGAGCCGGACCTTCTGTTATGCCTCATGAGCCACCCCCAGTGACGGTTCAGGTCATGCAGCGACAAAAGCTACTTGTATCATTACATGACTTCCGGAAGCTTCATCCTCCCACGTTCTCGGGAGTAGAGACCTCTCCAGATCCTTTGGGAATGGCTGCAGTTTTGGCTGTGGAGGATCTTCTTTGCATGGCTTTACTATGCTCGTTGGTTGCTTAACTGTTGGTTCACCCTGCTGTTAGTGTTCCTAGAACATGCCAAGGATATCTAAGATGATTTTGTGTGTGAATATTCAAAGAAGTTGAGGAATAAACTTACAATGATCGGATTTGATGGATGTATGAAGTTCAAAACTTTTGATCCTTTGTTGAAGCTCCAAGCTTTGCTTTGTGTTCCAAACTCTAGGGATTCGTTTCCCTATCACCTTATTTGATTCTTTAAGTGCTAGCTTTAGAAAATTTTGCAACAAAATCTTCCCCTTTGAGAAGAAGAAGTAACGGCACTAGAGGAGAGGGAGAGAGCAATATTTGTTTTTTATGTTTTTGATTTCTAAAATCAATTGCCAAAAGTCAACCTCAAAGTTGGTATATCATTTTTCTAAAATAAAGCAAAGTGTGTTGGTTATAGTTTAAGTGTTGAATAAGCAATCCAAGCTTTCACTCAACCATTACCAAATTCCATCAAATGTCAAACATGTTGATGTAAGTTGGTGGGCCCCACTTTAAATTCAAAATTCAAGTGGGCTTGCTCAACACAGTTCGGGCTCATGTTCGTTTAATCCGACTAAATGAATTTTCCGTCGCAACGTAATTAAATCCAATTTAATTAAATAATAATGCCTAGCAAAATTATTACGAAAGTCGATTGCGAATTAATTTTAAATTAATTCGTTCGCCCGAATTAAAATCCAATTTTGATTCCGCTTTGAAATCTAATTTCATTTAATATATCCAATATATTATTTAATCGATTAATTCCAAATTAATCGTTCTCTCTCTTCTAATCGAATTTTATACCAGATAAATTCTTGCCGCAATAAATCCTAGATTAATTTTCTCTTTCTTATAATTAATCCTTGATTAATTTTGTTCGATAGAAATATCATTGGTGAATCTTTAGGAAGTGACCCATGAGATCCCTGGATATGTTGGCAGTAAATCCGGTCGTTGGACTATCTGAACATGTGTGTACCTAGTACCACATTCTTACCGATTTACAGGACATGGTTGGCTTCTAGCAAAGTACCGTGACTACCCAATTCTCCAGAAATATTCTTTTAAGGAATACATAATCTTTATCAAGCGTAGTATACTAAGTATTGCATATTACGATCCAGTATCGGATGTCACATGTTAGGCCTGGGGCTGGAATTGTGTATGCCCCGTATGAAGCATATATCGGATCACTAGCAACTAGTCTCTTTAATCAGATAATCATGACCTTGTCATATTATCCCGATAGCTGCAGCATTTAAGAGTACCAGTTCTGTCTCCTTGCGTGATCATCATTTCCATATGACTGAAGTGATACTTCCATCTTGACATACACCCAATACACTATGATTCTCAGTAAACCCAGAAGAGGCATACACAGAACCTGTTAAAGCCTCGGACGACCAAAACCAAAGCATACTGATTGTCGCAAGTATTAGCGATACAAGTCTCAGGTTAAGAACAAATACACCTACCCTGATTTGGATTCCCATAGACACATAGTCATACTACCAATTGGACTTCGAGGGGTCTATCCAGAGCGAAGCTGTTTCCGTACCATCGGCAAACAGAACCTCCTATTACACTTGCATGAGTATCCAATACCCAAATATACGAGAACTATGCTGTTACGCTTCCATAACGCGCACAAGTGCAATACTAGTCTATTCCGCATTATCGATGTCCAGTCTCGATAATACTACGACTATGGATATTTAATGATTAAACCTTTCGTGGATTGATATTGTCTCATATCTTATTAATCCGGAACTAATCATAATGACTTTTATCATTTATATATTTAAGTAATCTAATTACAAAATGATAAAATAGCAATTTCCTTTGTCACATAGTTAATTTGTACAAAAACCACAATGTCTTTTACAAATAGTGATGTTATGGGTCATAATTGTCCAATAATCTCCAACTTGGCTCATAGCCAATCACTCAAGTATCTAACACCTAAACTATGTACATGTCGCTCAAACTTTACTGAGAGACGGCTTTCGTCAGCGGATCTGTAATGTTGTCATTCGAAGCGATCTTTTCGATCTTCACATTGCCACGATGAATGATCTCACGAATTAGATAGAAACGTTGAAGTACATGCTTGGATCATTGATGAGACCGCGGTTCCTTAGCCTGCGCTATAGCCCCGTTATTGTCACTTAGAGTCATCTTTATCGGTTTGGAAAATTGCGTCGGTGAACCCAGTCACCTCAAGTTCTCCGTCTCCATAGATTAAGAAAACATCCTTAGTTCGTCCAAGATACTTAAGGATGTTCTTAACTGCAACCCAGTGACCATCACCTGGATCGGCCTGATAGCGACTACACATGCTCAAAGCATATGAGACATCAGGTCGCGTACATATCATGGCATACATGATCGATTCGACTGCAGAAGCGAACGAGATCCGACTTATATTATCTCTCTCATCTTTAGTTTTAGGACATATGTCCTTAGATAGAGAGACGCCATGTGACACTGGCAGCAGTCCCCTCTTAGACTGATTCATGTTGAATCTCTTCAACACTTTGTCAATGTACGAGCTCTGGGAGAGTCCAAGCAACTTTCTAGATCTATCCCGGTAGATACTTATTCCCAGAATAAAAGCTGCTTCTCCCAGATCTTTCATGGAGAATTTTAATGAAAGCCAAGCTTTCACCGATTGTAGCATGGGAATGTCATTGCCAATAAGCAATACATCATCAACGTAAAGGACAATGAATGTCAGTGCGCTCCTACTAACCTTCTTATATACACAAGAATCATCCTCGTTTTGAACGAAATCATATTTTTTTATGATCTCATCAAAATATTAGTTCCAAGAACGCGATGTTTGCTTCAATCCATAAATGGATCGATTTAACTTACAAACCTTGTTTGCATGTTTTGGTATGACAAAACCATCAGGCTGTTGCATATAAACATCCTCCAAAAGGTTTCCGTTAAGGAAATCGGTTTTGACGTCTATTTGCCATATTTCATAATCGAAATATGCAGCAATAGCAAGCATTATCCGAATGGATTTAATCATGGCAACAGGTGAAAAAGTTTCATTGTAATCGACAATATGTCGTTGACGATATCTTTTCGCTACAAGCCTAGCTTTGTACGTTTGTATGTTGCCATCCATGTCAGTCTTCTTCTTGAAGACCCATTTACAACCAATAGGCTTAACACCTTCTGGTGCATCAACCAGTGTCCAAACTTGGTTGGTGTACATGGAATCCATTTCGGACTTCATGGCTTCTTGCCATAAAGTGGAGTCGATACCTTGTATCGCTTCCTCATACGTAACCGGCTCATTATCCCCAATAAGATTAATATCCACATGAGGTGAGATCAGAAACCCATACCTCTCAGGTTTTTTTCTTACTCTCTCCGATCTATGCGGTTCTTGTGTATCAGAAGATTGTGGTATAGTCTCATCCCTGATGAACTATTGGTGTTCCATTTGGGAATCGGTGCCAAGAACAGTATCACTACAATTTTCATCGAGTTCCACTTTCCTCCCACTTACAACTGCATTTATGAATTCATTTTTGAGGAAAACCGCATGGAGATCAACAAATACCTTGTTCTTTTGTAGGTTGTAGAAGTAATATCCTTTGGTTTCCCTAGGATAACCTACAAATAGGCATTTATCTGATTTGGGTTCTAGTTTGGTACCATCCAAACGTTTTACATATCCCAGCATCCTCAAATATTCAGGAATATGAAACCTGGTATCTTTCCTATCCATATTTCATATGGAGTCTGTCCAACAGATTTTGACGGAACCTTATTCAAAATAAGTATTGCACTGTTCAATGCATATCCCCAGAAGGAATTTGGTAGCTCAGTGTGACTCATCATAGACCTTACCATGTCCAACAAAGTTCGGTTTCTCCGTTCGGACACACCATTTAATTGAGGTGTTCTGGGAGGAGTCCATTATGAAAGAATACCATACTCTTTCAAGTAATCGAGAAAATCATTGCTTAAGTATTCTCCACAACGGTCCGACCGTAATATTTTAATACTTTTGCCGGTCTGTTTTTATACTTTGTGTCGAAATTATTTGAATTTCTCAAAAGTTTCTGACTTGTGTCTCATAAGATACACATAACCATAACGTGATGCATCATCCATAAAGGTTACGAAGTATTCACTTGTAAACATCTAGCCTAGCTAGACATGGGCCCTCAAACGTCACTATGAACGAGGGCTAACAGTTCGGTGGCACGTGCACCTTTACCGCTAAAAGGTGTTTTAGGCATTTTGCCTTATAAACAAGATTCACAGACGTCATATGAATTTGGATCAAATCTGTCCAAGTATCCACTTGTAGGCACTGCATTTTGCATGTAAGTCCCTATGATGAGTCTCATTTGGAGACACTACCTTTTAAGTAACGGAAGTCGCGGGAAACGAATGTTGGAAGGGGAAATTCAGAATAAGTATATCATCGGATTCAATTTACATGTTCACTGCTTTCGTTCGAGCTGGGTTCGTGAAAACGTTCGAACGTCAGGCAGATTGTGGGCGTTCGTGCATCGTTCGAACCGGCGTTCGAACGGTGTCGGTACTTCTGGTTTTGCTGCTAGCCTCACGCCCAAGCCCAATTAGCCCACCAAAACCCACCCAAAAATTATTGAAACATTTAAAACATGTCACAAATTAAAATAATATCCCTCCTAAATTAAATAAATCAAATAAAATCTAAATAATCACCTACTAAAATAACAAATCCACTTACCTAAACAAAACAAATCATATACCAAAATAAATAAAACAAATAAATCAATCAAATAAACCTATTCATAATTTAAACAAATCATGTCCCCAATTAAATATTTTTTTCCTTGTGTGACACTAATTAAATGGCATCTCTTTAATACACCAATTTTATTCCTTTTCAAACATGGATTCACCCTACCCTTTGCCTATAAAAGAAACCCAAATCCAACCCTTAGGACCCCTGGCTAATTCACACAAAAAATTCCTAGCATTGACGCATAACACAAGCCATAAGCAACAAAGAATTTTCTTCTCATTCCTCACTCTCTACAGTCGAAAATCACCCTTAAAATAACCCCTACATCCACCAAAAAATAGCAGTCCAAATACCAAAAAACTGCATCCCAAATACCTTAAAACAGTAGCCTAAATCACCAAAAACAGTGAACAAAAACTGCACTTTAAAATCCTTAAGATTACTGCACAAAACAGCCCCCTAATACAGTAAAAATAGTCCAGAAAACTACAGCAAAAATAGCAGCGGAACGGAGTAAAGACAGCGGTCCAAACAACGAAATAGCGAAAGCAAGCAGTGAACCAGTCTACCGAATGAGTTGCGGAGCGTTAACCCTTCCGACGATCGTGTGTCGTATGTCTGAGAGGCGATTTAAAAGGTTAGACCTGAGGGCACCCTTCCTTTTATTTATTTCCTTACTTTATTTCGCATGAGTATTGTGGGTTTGTGCATGATGTGGTTTCCGGATGAACGAAATATGTGTTCTCTCTTGTGGTATATCGATGGAAACCCGGACATAAATTCCGTAGCCGAATCCGAATGGACGATAGTGCGGTCTGTACTCGGGATAGTATGTTGGTCTAAAGGTTCTCTATTTGAGGGAAGAAAAGTAAAAAATGCTACCTTTACGACAATACTTTGCCGCGCCGGACATAGTATGTTTGATTGAATGTGAGATGTGTTTAATCGAGCATACGAGGTTCTATATTATTGTTGTCTTTATTTTATATGCACGGTAACATAATGCGCATGGGCTAACTAGGGTGGATTCAACGTCCTCTATCCCAGGGAAAATGCCTGAAGTCTACCTTTACCACGATGTTTTACCGCGCCTTTTATTATGTCATTTACCCTTTGCATATCGTTGCTTTATTTACGCATGCATTGCATTCTTGTGCGCATGGGCTAACTAGGGTGGATTCAAGGTTCTCTATTCGAGGGAAAATGCCTAAAGGCTACCTTTACCACGATGTTTTGCCGCGCCTTTTATTATGTCATTTATCCTTTGCATATCATTGTTTTATTTACGCACGCATTGCATTCTTGTGCGCATGGGCTAACAGGGAAAATGCCTAAAGGCTACCTTTACCATGATGTTTTGCCGCGCCGGACGAGGTACACCCGATTGAATGGGAATGAGTTCAATTGGGCACACGGGGTCGTACATTGTGGATTTGCTTATCTATGTATATGTTGCGTCATTCATCATGCATCAGGTCCTGTCCCGTTTGAACGTGTTCTCGAACGCTATACGAACGCAAACCTTCTGTTTCCCATTCGAACGCGTTTACGAACGCTACTCGAACGCGCACGCATTTTGTTTCATCAGGTCTTGTCCCGTTCGAACGCGTTCTCGAACGTTATACGAATGTGAACCTTCTGTTTACCGTTCGAACGAGTTTACTAACGCTACTCGAATGCGCACATATTTTCTTTGTTTTATCATGCATCAGGCTCGGTCCCGTTCGAACGCGTTCTCAAACGCTAAACGAACTCGAACCTTCTGTTTACCGTTCGAACGCGTTTACGAATGCTACACGAACGCACATACACTGAAATGAGTCATTTTCATCACATTTCATGCATGATCGCTTCTTGGGTGATTTCTTTTGTATTATGTAATTAACCATGCCATTCCATTATTGACACTTTTGTTGTTATCATCCTTTTGTATTCCCGCATTCATATATTTGATGTGTTCACAAGATTGTGTTCAAGCATGATTAGGTCTTTAGGATGTTACTTGTTTCTCAAGCATGATTTAGCCATTAGTAGGTTTTCCTCTATGCATGATATTGTTATCTCCTTTCGCAATAGGTGTTTCTTTGTGTTTATGTTTAGGTTGTTATTTATTTTTCGTGTTTGATGATTCAACATGTTTATGAGATTATTGTGTGATATCGTATGGTTGCCGTTATGATGATTACTTTCATGCATGTGAACTTAAAAGTAGAATACTCTTGGAAATATGTTGCGTTGGTTGGATTAAATTATTGCACAAATCATTTCATTACAAGTGGCATAAGTAAGGGACCATTCCGAACCCAACGGTTTGTGGTCTTCCCTTTCGAGGGGTGCGTGCGGCCTTAAATCATTTTCCCGGTTCACACCGGTGGCGACTTCATGTTATTTCTCCGGTTTAGTCCCCCGCGGGCTACTCCGTACTCCCAACCGGGCCGCGAGCCCGGGACAGTATCGTCCAACTTCTGTGTCCTACACCACTCTTCGAAAGTGTGGATATACGAGTTTTGTTTATGTGTCCCAGCCGACAATGCCACATATAAGTTTCATCTGTTTTACTCATTTTGAGCCTTTTGTTTGTCATGTTATATGTTTGAGATTGATTTATATTCAAAATATAAAGACCATTATTAACATCAGCACTGCATATCTCAAAATCATTTTTATAAACAAAAACCCGGTGTTTTTGAATACAAAAGTATACCCACATTGGGTCAAACAAGATACAGATAAAATATTTCTAGTCAAACTAGGTACATAATAACAGTCTGATAAAGTAAGTACATGCCCCAATGGCAGTTCCATAATATAGGTCCCAACAGCCAAAATGGCGACTCTAGTCCCATTTCCAACTCGGAGGTCGATCTCTCCTGAAGCCAGTTTCCTGCTAATCTGCAGATCCTACACATCAGTATATATATGAGTACCACAACCAGAATCAAAAATCTAATTTTTAAAACTAGAAGTAGACATCTTTATTTCAATAACAAACATACCTGAAGCCGGAGCCTTGCCCGCATTCACTTCCTTCATGTGCGCCTTGTACTCACGACAATCACGCTTCTAGTGAACCCGTTTGCCACACTGTAGGCAGACATCTTGGGATTTGTCATTTTCCTTCCCAGAAGACTTTGATGAATTCTTAAGGCATGGGCTTTGGCCAATATGGATCAAACCCAAATGCCAAGGCCCAATTTAGGAATCACCCTTTGCCATAAAATCAATTTAGGCCCATTAGGCCCAATTAAATATTTAAAGGCCCAATTATTATATTTGGACTTTATAGAATGGTTTTAGGCCCAATATGGATCCAATCCAATTGTCATAAACCAAGCTTGGCCCAACCAAGCCCATTAAGCCCAAATACAATAAAATTAGTCTAATCCAATTTTAAAGACTAACTTTAATTAATATAACATTCCAAATATTACATTAATTTTAATTGAAGTGTAATAGCCATAATTAATTAGTTAAACTAATATTTTCGAAATATCAATTAAACTAATTAATCATGCTTTAATTAATCAACTCATGTCCAACACAAATTGAAGCAAAATCAATCTATACATGCTTATCATGCTCACGGTTTTTGACAAGAAATTATCAAACAATTTGATTTCAATCCAATTAAATCAACATCTATCATACATTTCATGCCAACAACACATCCAATTGTCTAATTTTCAAAAAATCACCATGATACATGCTAGGGTAGTATTCGGCCAAGCTAAGGAAATTAGGGAAAATTTTATCCAATTCATTTTCTCAATTCCTAAGATGCATAAATCTAATTCATCATCATCCAAGCTCAACCAAACAACCAATTTGAAGAAATCATGCACCAAACACAAAAACCCCAAACTAAAGTATATAAACTAGGGGTGGCAATTTGGGTCAAGATTCGTTTATTCTTTCGATTCGATTCGTTTTAAAGCGAATACGGGTTTGAAAAAATGGATTCGTTTAATAAACGGGTCAATTCAATTCGATTCGATTCGTTTATTAAATGAATCAAATACGAATTTAAGCTCATGGATTCGTTTAGAATTCGTTTCATTATTTTTATTTACTAGTTCTTGTTAATTTTCAATTAAGATTCGAGAAATTATAACTAATTATCATAGAAAAAGTAATATTTTCGATATTTGGTGAGGTATTTTCAGTAAATATATTAATTACATATTTCATATGTATATATTTATGAAGAATTAATATAAATCAAGTGTGGTAAATTATTTTATTAAATAATATCATTGACTAAACGAATAAACGAATATTCGTATTCGATTCGTTTAATAAACGAATCGAATACGAATCCTGATATTAGGATTCGTTTAATAAACGAATCGAATACGAATCCATGATATTTTGATTCGATTCGTTTAGGATTCGATACAAATTCGATTCGTTGATTCATTTTGCCACCCCTAATATAAACCCTAAAACTAAATCATGCTTAGAAAAGGCTCTCTGATACCATTGTTACTGTTCCTAGAACATGCCAAGGATATCTAAGATGATTTTGTGTGTGAATATTCAAAGAAGTTGCGGAATAAACTTACAATGATCGGATTTGATGGATGTATGAAGTTCAAAACTTTTGATCCTTTGTTGAAGCTCCAAGCTTTGCTTTGTGTTCCAAACTCTAG
Organism: Zanthoxylum bungeanum; assembly: GCA_019454045.1. NCBI lineage: Eukaryota > Viridiplantae > Streptophyta > Magnoliopsida > Sapindales > Rutaceae > Zanthoxylum > Zanthoxylum bungeanum. The sequence goes on from SKCR01034012.1 coordinate 208,359, forward strand.
GGATTCGTTTCCCTATCACCTTATTTGATTCTTTAAGTGCTAGCTTTAGAAAATTTTGCAACAAAATCTTCCCCTTTGAGAAGAAGAAGTAACGGCACTAGAGGAGAGGGAGAGAGCAATATTTGTTTTTTATGTTTTTGATTTCTAAAATCAATTGCCAAAAGTCAACCTCAAAGTTGGTATATCATTTTTCTAAAATAAAGCAAAGTGTGCTGGTTATAGTTTGAGTGTTGAATAAGCAATCCAAGCTTTCACTCAACCATTACCAAATTCCATCAAATGTCAAACATGTTGATGTAAGTTGGTGGGCCCCACTTTAAATTCTAAATTCGAGTGGGCTTGCTCAACACACTTCGGGCTCGGGTTCGTTTAATCCGATTAAATGAATTTTCCGTTGTAACGTAATTAAATCCAATTTAATTAAATAATAATGCCTAGCAAAATTATTACGAAAGACGCCTGCGAATTAATTTTAAATTAATTCGTTCGCCCGAATTAAAATCCAATTTTGATTCCGCTTTGAAATATAATTTCATTTAATATATCCAATATATTATTTAATCGATTAATTCCAAATTAATCATTCTCTCTCTTCTAATCAAATTTTATCCCAGATAAATTCTTGCCGCAATTAATCATAGATTAATTTTCTCTCTCTTATAATTAATCATAGATTAATTCTGTTCGAGTCAAATATCATCGGTGAATCTTTGGGAAGCGACCCATGATATCCCTGGATATGTGGCATTAAATCTGGTCGTCGGACTATACGAACATGTGCGTACCTAGTACCTCGTACCACGTTCTTACCGATTTACAAGACATGGTTAGCTTCTAGCAAAACACCGTGCCTACCCAATTCTCCAGAAATATTCTTTTAAGGAATACATAATCTTTATCAAGCGTAGTATACTAAGTATTGTGTATTACGATCCAGTATCAGATGTCACATGCAAGTCATAGGGCTGGAATTTTGTATGCCCCGTACGAAGCATATATCGGATTACTAGCAACAAGTCTCTTTAATCGGATAATCATGACCTTGTCATATTATCTTGATAGCTTCAACATTTAAGAGTACCAGTTCTCTATCCCTGTGTGATCATCATTTCCATATGACTGAAGTGATACTTCCATCTTGACATCACACCCAATACACTATGATTCTTAGTAAACCCAGAAGAGGCGTACACAGAACCTGTTAAAGCCTCGGACGACCAAAACCAAAGCGTACTGACTGTCGCAAGTATTAGCGATGCAAGTCTCAGGTTAAGACCAAATACACCTACCCTGATTCGGATTCCCATAGACACATAGTCATACTACCAATGGGACTCCGAATGGTCTATCCAGAGCGAAGCTGTTTCTATACCATCGTCAAACAGAACCTCCTATTACACTTGCATGAGTATCCAATACCCAAATATATGAGAACTATGTCTTTACGCTTCCATAACGCGCACAAGTGCAATACTAGTCTATTCCATATTATCAATGTCCAGTCTCGATAATAGTACGACTATGAATATTTAATGATTAAACCTTTCATGGATTGATAACGTCTCATATCTTATTAATCTGGAACTAATCATAAGGACTTTATCATTTATATATTCAAGTAATCTAATTACAAAATGATAAAATAACAATTTCCTTTGTCACATAGTTAATTTGTACTAAAAGATGTTTGAATACTCAACGAAGTTTGCGGAATAACTTACATTGATCGGCTAGGTAGGACGTGTAGACAACAAAAATTTACCTCCTTTGAAGTTGCTCCAAGCTCTCCTTTGATTGTATGTTGAGCTCCAAGCTTGATCTTTTGAATTACAAACTCAATGGATGTTTCCATATCACCTTTGTATGATTCTTTAAGTGCTAGCTTTGGAAGAAAATTGCAACAAAATTCTTCCTTTGGTTATTTGTAGTTCACGGCAAAGTGAGAGGAGATGAGAGAGTTTTGGTTTTGTCTTGTGTTTTGTTTATAAAACAATCACAACTTATGAAAAGTCAAAACCAAATTTTGGTATATGCTTTACCAAAAAGCTAAGCAAAGTTTTGGAGGTAAAAATGCATTTAAGGCCTCCAACTACTCCCATCAATCAAATTTGACACTTGATGGACAAGTGATGTAAGTTGGTGGGACCCACTTTAATTCAAAATTCAAGTGGCTTGCTCAACACACTTCGGGCTCAGGTTCGCTTAATCCGATTAAACAAATTTTCCGTCGCGACGTAATTAAATCCAATTTAATTAAATAATAATGCCTTGCAAAATTATTATGAACGTCGCTCGCGAATTAATTCTAAATTAATTCGTTCGCCCGAATTAAAATCCAATTCTAATTATGTTATGAAATCTAATTCCATTTAATATATCGTATATATTATTAATCGATTAATTCCAAATTAATCGTTCCCAAGCAACTAGTCTCTATAATCGGATAATCATGACCTTGTCATATTATCCCGATAGTTGCAACATAATAGAGAACCAGTTCTGTATCCCTGCGTGATTATCATCTCCATATGACTGAAGTGATACTTCTGTCTTGACATCACACCCAATACACTACAATTCTCAACAAACCCAGAAGAGGAGTACAAAGAACCTGTTAAAGTCCCGGATGACCAAAACCAAAGCGTATTGATTGTCGCAAGTATTAGCGATGCAAGTCTCAGGTTAAGACCAAATACACCTACCCTGAATCGGATTCCCATAGACACATATTCATACTATCAATGGGATTCCGAGAGGTTTATCTAGAGTGAAGTTGTTCCTGTACCATCGGTAAATAAAACCTCCTATCACACTTGCATAAGTATCCAATACTTAAATATATGAGAACTATGTTGTTACGCTTCCATAACACGCACAAGTGCAATACTAGTCTATTCTGCATTATCGATGTCCAATCTCGATAATACTACGACTAGGTATATTTAATGATTAAACCTTCGTGGATTGATACTGTCTCATATCTTATAATCCGAAACAAATCATAAGGACTTTTATCATTTATATATTCAAGTAATCTAATTACAAAATGATAAAATAGCAATTTACATTGTCACATAGTTAATTTATACAAAAACTACAATGTCTTTTACAAATAGTGACGTATGGGTCATAATTGTCCAACAATCTCCCACTTAGCCTATAGCCAGTCACTCAAGTATCTAACACCTGAACTATGTACATGTCGCTCAAACTTTTGCTGAGGAATAGCTTTCGTCAGCGGATCTACAATGTTGTCCTCTGATACGACCTTCTCGATCTTCCTATCGCCACGATGTATGATCTCACGAATCCGATGGAAACGTCGAAGAACATGCTTAGATCATTGATGAGACCACGGTTCCTTAGCCTGCGCTATAGCCCCGTTATTGTCACAATACAATGGAACGGGCTCAGCTGCTAACAGAACTACTCCTAATCCAATTAGGAATTTACGGATCCAAACTGCCTCCTTTGCTGCTTCAACTGCAGCAATATATTCTGCTTCTATTGTTGAATCGGCAACAGTATCTTGCTTGGAAGATTTCCAGCTTACTGCTCCGTTGTTCAAACAAAATATGTACCCAGATTGTGACTTACAGTCGTCTTTATCGGTTTGGAAACTGGCATCGGTAAACCCAGTTACCTCAAGTTCTCCATCTCCATAGATTAAGAACGCATCCCTAGTTCGTCTAAGATACGTAAGGATGTTCTTAACCGTAACCCATTAACCATCACCTGGATCGGCCTGATAGCGACTACACATGCTCAAAACATATGAGACATCAGGTCGTGTACATATCATGGCATACATGATCGATCCGACTGCCGAAGCGAATGGGATCCGACTCATGTTGTCTCTCTCATCTTGAGTTTTAGGACACATGTCCTTAGATAGAGTGACATCATGTGACACTGGCAACAGTCCCCTCTTAGACTGTTCCATGTTGAATCTCTTCAACACTTTGTCAATGTACGTATTTTGGGAGAGTCCAACCAGTTTTCTAGATTTATCCCGGTAGATCTTTATTCCTAGAATAAAGGCTGCTTCTCACAGATCTTTCATGGAGAATTTTAATGAAAGCCAAGCTTTCACCGATTGTAGCATGGGAATGTCATTGCCAATAAGCAATACATCATAAACGTAAAGGATAATGAATGTCAGTGCGCTCCCACTAACCTTCTTATATACACAAGGATCATCCTCGTTTTGAATGAAATCATATTCTTTTATGATCTCATCAAAACATTGGTTCCAAGAACGCGATGCATGCTTCAATACATAAATGGATCGATTTATCTTGCAAACCTTGTCTGCATGTTTTGGTACGACAAAACCGTTAGGTTGTTTCATATAAACATCCTCCAAAATGTTTCTGTTAAGGAAAGCGATTTTGACGTCCATCAGCCAGATCTCCTAATTGAAATATACAGCAATAGCAAGCATTATCCGAATGGATTTAATCATGGCAACTGGTGAAAAAGTTTCGTCGTAATTGACACCATGTCGTTGACGATACCCTTTCGCTACAAGCCTAACTTTGTACGTTTGTATGTTGCCATCCATGTCGGTCTTCCTCTTAAAGACCCATTTGCAACTAATAGGCTTTACGCCTTCTGGTGCATCAACCAGTGTCTAAACTTGGTTGGTGCACAAGGAATCCATTTCGGATTTCATGTCATCTTGCCATAAACCGAAGTCGATACCTTGTATCGCTTCCTCATACGTAGCCAGATTGTCTTCCTCAATAAGATTAATATCCACATTAGGTGAGATCAGAAACCCATACCTTTCAGGTTGTTTTCTGACTATCTCTGATCTACGTGGTTCTTGTGTATTCGAAGATTGTGGTACAGTCACATCCATGATGAACTGTTCATGTTCTGTTGAGGAATCGGTGCCTGGAATAGTATCACTCCGATTTTCATCGAGTTATACTTTCCTCTTAGTAACCACTGCATTTAGGAATTCCTTATCAAGGAAAATCGCATGTAGAGCAACAAATACTTTGTTCTCTTGTGGGTTGTAGAAGTAATATCCTTTGGTTTCCCTGGGATAACCTACAAATACACACTTATCCAATTTGGGTTCAAGTTTGGTACCATCCAAACGTTTAACGTATGCCTAGCAACCCTAAATCTTCAGGAATGAGAAACCCGGTTTCTTTCATGTCCATATTTCATACGGAGTCTGTTCAACAGACTTTGATGGAGCCTTATTCAAAATAAGTATTGCACTGTTCAATGCATATCCCCAGAAGGAAATGGGTAGCTCAGTGCGACTCATCATTAACCTTACCATGTCTAACAAAGTTCGGTTTCTCCATTCGGACACACCGTTTAATTGCGGTATTCCGGGAGAAGTCCACTGTGAAAGAATACCATACTCTTTCAAGTAATCAAAAAACTCATTGCTCAAGTATTCTCCACCACGGTCCGACCGTAATGTCTTAATAATTTTGCCGGTCTGTTTTTCTACTTCGTGTCGAAACTCTTTGAATTTCTCAAAGGTTTCCGACTTGTGTCTCATAAGATACACATAACCATAATGCGATACATCATCCATAAAGGTTACGAAGTATTCATATCAACCTCTAGCCTGGCTAGACATAGGCCACATACGTCACTATGAACGAGGGCTAACAGTTCGGTGGCTCGTGCACCTTTACCGCTAAAAGGTGTTTTAGGCATTTTGCCTAATAAACAAGATTCGCAGACGTCATATGAATTTGGATCAAATTCGTCCAAGTACCCACTCTTCGAAAGTGTGGATATGCGAGTCTTGTTAATGTGTCCCAGACGACAATGCCACATATAAGTTTCAACTTTGTTACTTAGTTTAAGCCTTTTTTTTGTTACATTATATGTTTGAGATTGATTTATATTCAAAATATAAAGACCATTATTCACATCAGCACTGCATATCTCCATATCATTTTTATACATAAAACACCCAGTGTTTCTAAAAATAAAAGTATACCCACATTGGGCTAATAAAGATATAGATATAATATTCCTAGTCAAATTAGGTACATAATAACAGTCTGATAAGTTTAGTACATGCCCCGAGGGCAGTTCCAAAATATAAGTCCCAACAGCCAAAACGGTGACTCTTGTCCCATTTCCAACTCGGAGGTCTATCTCTCATGAGGCCAGTCTTCTACTAATCTGTAGATCCTGCATATCAGTACATATATGAGTACCACAACCAGAATCAAAAATCCAATTTTTAAAAACTAGAAGTAGACATGTTTATTTCTATAACAAACATACCTAAAGCCGGTGCCTTGCCCGCTTTGATTTCCTTCATGTGCGCCTTGTACTCACGGCAGTCACGCTTCCAGTGACCCCATTTGCCACACTGCAGGCATACATCTTGGGATTTGTCCTTTGCCTTCCCAGAAGACTTTGACGATTTGGCCTTGCCCTTCTTCTTCCTCTTCTTCTTCTTCTTTACACCTCCAGTAGCCTTCGACCAAGCCTGGGAGACTGAGATGTTGAAGCGAGTGTGCCTCACATTTTTTGCCCTTCAATAGTTTTTTTTCTGCTTCACGCAGCATTGTCATCAGCTTTCCAAGAGTATGGTCTTGGTTCATTGTAGCACTGCATTTTTGCATATAAGTCTCGATGATGAGCCTCGTACGGAGGCACTACTCTTTAAGTTGCGGAAGCGCGGGAAACGGACGTCGGAAGGGAAAATTCATAAATCAATACCCTGTTGGATTTAATTCGTTTGCTTAGCTTCGGGTTTGCTTGTTACACCTCTGTTTTAAAACTTATCCTTGGCCCAAAACCCCTCCAACCCACATCACCAAGCCCACCAAAAGAACCCAAACACACACCCAAAAGGACCAACCACACGCCCATCTCCTTCCAAAATAACAAATCCACACATTAAACACATGTTGAAATCAAACCAAATCACCTTCCCAAATTAAAAGATTCAAATTAAATCTCATCAATCACATTCCTAATTAAATTAATTCCCTTTCCTAAACTAAAACAATCCCCTCCCTAAATTAAAAAGATTTTTCCTTATAACACACTAATTAGAGATATCCCCATAATTACACAAATATTCTTTCCCTTTCTGTACAAGGATAACCTCAACCTTCTCCCATAAAAAGGACCTTAAACCAAACATTTCACACCCTAGCACATTCACGTAAAAAAGTAAAAGAAAATAACCCTTCCATCACCTAGCATTCAAGGTACACACAAATTCACAAAGAAAATCATCGCCTCTCTCTAAAAAAACCCTAGACACACACCATCACTCACGTAAACAAAAAAAACCCACATATTCACGTCCAGCCCTCACGTCCACTCATGATCACTCACGTCCAGCCCCCACGTCCAGCCCTCACGTCTAGCCCACACTGCCTCACCCCTGACCGAAAACTAAACAACAAGAAGCCATAATCGCATGAGAAAAGTCACTCCACTCAATAAACTCCCACATCGACCAGCAAAGACCATCAACCAAGAAACAAAAACGCACTCAGCCAGCCCACTCAAAGAACCCACGTGTCCTCACTAAGATGTAGGTTGTTCTTGCGTAGACTCAGTTATATTATTACATAAATCCGTTCATTACAAGGGGCATAAGTAAGGGACCATTCCGAACCCAACGGTTTGAGGTCTTCCCTTGCGAGGGGTGAGTGCGGCCTTAAATCATTTTCCCAGTTCACACTGGGTGGCGACTCCAATTTATTTCTCCGGTTTAGTCCTCCGCGGGCTACTCTGTACTCCTGATCGGGCCGCGAGCCTGGAACAGCGTCGCCAATTTTTGTGTCCTACAGGCTGGCGACTCCACTAGGGATAGAGAATCAGCCCCGAAATAATGCCTTGTAATGTTTGTGATTTTTTTTAGTTAACCGTGTCTACAGTGGGTTATCGGGGGTTTAAACAAATGCAATATTAGAGCTAAGTAATGGTTTGGTGTCTTCCTTCATTCACTACCTTTCTATAAGGAAAAGTTGTGAAGGCACCTAGATAATCATTTACTCAAAGCTTACTGTGATGGACTAATTTGGAGGACTTGTTGTTTATTCCTGTCACCAAGGCGATAAGAGCCTAAGAGGCTTGGGTATTTAAGAGATTTCGCTCCACCCTCCCTCTGGGGAATCTTCAATAGGAAATCCATCTGACAGTCAGTCATGCATCATAATTCGTTGGTACGTACATTAACGTATAAAAAAAATGTGCTCACTTGGTCATTCAGACCCTTGAGTGGGGTGACCTAGTTGTGGGCAATCCTTCACCGACGAGAGCCTTTATCTATACCCTTATAAACCCGCATATGAACTGTAGTTGTATAACCAATAGAAACTATCCATTTATGTCTATGTTTAGGACTATCGTCATTTGGATTCAGTTGGACCTTTCATCATAAATTGTGAACTTGTTGGGCTATTTAAACTGGGATGAGCTCGCCTCTTATGACAATTAGGCCAAAAGCTTCTAAAATGCCGATGGGCCACTTTATGTTTAGACCCCTTATCATTTGAAGTTGTTTAGCCATGTTATCACAAAAGTGTAAACCTGTTGGGCCTTTTTCAACTGGGACAAGTTTACCCCCTCGCAATAATATAATTGAATGCTTTGAAATGATAAAGGGCCAACTTGTATGAAAACCTTGATGGGCTTAGGAAATCCAAACATGATCCAAATATGTCAGAAGCATGAGTCTGATATCTGTTTTGATAACCACATGCATATTATACCTCATATATTGCACGCATCTCATGCATCTCATGCATACATGCATCATGTTAACCATTGTGTCTTAAAAGCCATCATAGATATCCGTTGGGTTAGAGATTAAAAATAAAAAGTTTGTCAAGAAGAGTTTAGCAAACATGGATATCGGGGAAAAGGAAATCGAGAAACATAAAACTTTACGGCAAGGAAAGAAAGACAAGTATGGGGGCAACCAGTCTACCACCCCGTGAATAAGGGATATATTAAGAACATGAGCAATGCCAAGAAGCTTTTGACAAGATCAGGGAATACTTGGTGAAACCTCATGTCCCTCCAAGACCGGGCAAACCCTTAGTATTGTATTTTGCCATAGAACCCGAAGCGTTGGGGGTGATGATGGTACAAGCAGATAAGACGGGGGTAGAGCATGCAGTCTATTACCTCAGTATGAAAATGCTTCCGTATGAATCCCGCTACCAAGAGGTAGAGAAGATATGTTTGGCAGTAGTGTGGGCATCTAGAAAATTGTGTCATTACTTCCAATCTTACAAGATCCAAGTGGTAGCAAAGGAGAATCCTTGAAGTATCTGCATTTGGTGCCTTCGCTAGTGGGGAAGTTAGGCATATGGTTGGTATTGCTGACAGACTTTGATATTGAGTATCTCACTTCTAAAGTAATCAAAGGTCGAGCCGTAGCGAAGTTCTTAGCATTACAACCTATAGAAGGAGATCAATATAAGTTTGAATTCCTAGACGAGGAAATCTAGGCAATAACAGTCCAAGGATGGAAGATGTACTTTGACGGAGCAGTGAACTGCAAAGGAGCCGAAATAGGAATTGTGATAGTAACCCCTGAAGGAGAAACGCTGCCTATGGCTAAGAGGTTGACGTTCGGAGTAACTAAAAACATGGCTGAGTATGAAGCATGTTCCTTCGGATTGACGGCATTGATAACCTGGAAGGCTAAGAACGTGGAAATCTACGGAGACTCAATGTTGGTAGTCCGACAGATGCAATGAGAATGGGAATTGAAGAAAGAACAGTTGAAACCTTACTTGTTCCACCTCAGGAGTCTGGTACAGGCCCTCCCCGATTGCAAATTCCAACATTTGCCACTAGAAGAGAATCAAATGGCAGACGAGTTGGCTACCCTAGCCGCAACTTGGGAAAATCCAGAAAAGTTGGTGATGAGACCTCTAGTGTTGACAATGACAATCAGACCTATTTACGAGATAGAAAGAATCTTGGAAGTAGAGGTTGATGATGGGAAACTCTGGTATTATGATATTCAACGATACTTAGAATGCGGAGAACTTCCGGAAGAAGCAAGCAGAAAAGACAGGATAGCCATTCAGAAGTTGGCTTCCCAATATGTGAGTTTGAAGGGAGAACTATACAAGAGACAAGCGAATGGCATCCAGCTGAAGTGTTTAAGAAAAGAAGATGCTCAGAAGGAAATGGAAGAAGTACATGCCGGAGTATGTGGACCGCACATGAACGGATTGAACTTGTCCCACAAGATAGTGAGGCAAGGCTTCTATTGGTCGACCATGGAAGCTGAATGCGTAAAGCTGGTAAATCATTGTCAGGATTGCCAAGAACACGGTAACTAAAATCATTTACGGGCTGTCAGAGTCGTGGCCTTTCTCAGCATGGGGAATTGATATGATCAGAGAAATTCGACCGCACACATCGAACGGACATCGCTTCATAGTAGTGGCAGTAGACTACTTTTCAAAATGGGTGGAAGCCGAGTCATTTTGCAACGTCACATCAAAGCAGATGGCGAAGTTTATAGCCCGAAATATCATATGCCGATATGGAATGCCGCATCATGTAGTAATGGACAACGGAGTCCAGCTCTGGTCTATGGCATGGAAGTAGTATTTTCGGTGGAAGTTAAGATACAATCCATGCAGGTTTTAGAAGAAGCAGAGCTACCTGAACAAGAGTGGGCCTCGCAAAGATTTGAACAGTTAGCACTGGTGGATGAGAAGAGAATGAAAACCTTGCATCACATACAGATATACCAGAAGAGGTTGGCTCGAGCATTCAACAAGAAGGTGCGCCCCACCAAGATCAAGAAGGGTGATCTGGTGCTTAAGCAGTCGAAGCCGTCGACGACAGACCCGAGAGGAAAGTTCAGACCCAACTGGGAATGACCCTACATAGTCCAGAAAGTAATGGGAAATGGGGCAGTGAGACTGTCAGATTTGGAAGGAAACGAGTTCACTGAGCCGATCAACGTGGACAGATTGAAGCAATATTTTGCCTAAGGAATAGAAGATCGAATAGTCACCAAGGGGACTGGCGGAAGACCTAACCCAACGGAATAGGAAATTCATCCATGCATGCATGCATACACGTAACATATTTGCATTCTTTTTGTGTTTTGTATTCACAGGTTTCAAAGAAGAAAAGAGAAAGCGACAAATACAAGCCAACCAGAAGCAGCAACACATTAGTATCAGTTTCGGGAATGGATACCAGGGTTGAGGCCTGTACCAAACTCCTGAGTCTGGTACAGGCCCTCCCCGATTGCAAATTCCAAGCCCATAAGGCCCAAATATAACATTTTTAGCCCAATTCCAAATTAAGCCTAATTAATTAAATTCTAATATTCCAAATATCACAATTTATTTAATTAAAGTGTATAGCCATAATTAATTATTTAAATTAACATTTCCAAAACACCAATTTAATTAATTAATCATGCTTTATTATATTCAATTCATATCCAACACAATTGAAACAAAATCAAGTCATTACATGCTCTTGATGCTCACGGCATTATGGGATTTTTCCATCAATTTTGATTTCAATCAAATTAAATCACAAATCAATATTTCTAAGCATATTAAACACATCCAATGGTCTAAAAAATCAAAATCACCATGAGCTTAGGGTTCATCATGTATTCGGCCAAGCCAAATAATATGGGAAAAATTATCTAATTAATTTTTTCATAAAATTAATCATGCATAACTCTTAGTTATCATAATCTAAGCATACTGAAACAATCAATTTGATAAAATCATGCTCCAAGCAAAAATACCCAAATTCAAGATTATAAACCCTAATCAATTCCAGGCTTAAATAGGCTCTGATACCATTGTTGGGTTCTCTAAGAACAAATCCAAGATCATTAAGCATAAAAGATGTGTGAATACTCAACGAAGGTTGCGAAATAACTTACATTGATCGGCTAGGTAGGATGTGAAGACAACAAAAATTTGCCTCCTTTGAAGTTTCTCCAAGCTCTCCTTTGATTGTATGTTGAGCTCCAAGCTTAATCTTTTGAATTCCAAACTCAAGGGATGTTTCCCTATCACCTTTGTATGATTCTTTAAGTGCTAGCTTTTGATGAAAATTGCAACAAAATTCTTCCTTTGGTTCTTTGTAGTTCAAGGCAAAGTGAGAGGAGAGGAGAGAGTTTTGGTTTTGTCTTGTGTTTTGTTTATAAAACAATCACAACTTATGAAAAGTCAAAACCAAATTTTGGTATATGCTTTATCAAAAGGCTAAGCAAAGTTTTGGAGGGAAAAATGCATTTAAGGCCTCCAACTACTCCCATCAATCAACTTTGACACTTGATGGACAAGTGATGTAAGTTGGTGGGACCCACTTTAATTCAAAATTCAAGTGGCTTGCTCAATACACTTTGGGCTCGGGTTCACTTAATCCGATTAAATAAATTTTCCGTTGTAACGTAATTAAATCCAATTTAATTAAATAATAATGCCTTGCAAAATTATTACGAACGTCGCTCGCGAATTAATTCTAAATTAATTCGTTCGCCAAATTAAAATCCAATTATAATTCCGTTATGAAATCTAATTTCATTTAATATATCGAATATATTATTTAATCGAATAATTCCAAATTAATCATTCTCTCTCTTCTTATCGAATTTTATCCCAGATAAATTCTCACCGTAATTAATCCCAGATTAATTATGTTCGAGTCATACGTCATCGGTGAATCTTCGAGAAGCGACCCATGAGATCCCTGGATGTGTTGGCAGTAAATCCGATCGTCGGACTATCCGAATACGTGCGTACCCCGTACCATGTTCTTACCGATTTACAAGATATGGTTGGCTTCTAGCAAAACGCCGTGCCTACCCAATTCTCCAGAAATATTCTTTAAGGAATATATAATCTATAACAGGCGTAGTATACGTAGTATTATATTGCGATCCAGTATCTGATGTCACAAGCAAGGCCTGGGGCTGGAATAGTGTCTGCCCCGTACGAAACATATATCGGATCACAAGCAACTAGTCTCTATAATCGAATAATCATGACCTTGTCATATTATCCTGATAGTTGCAACATAATAGAGAACCAATTTTGTATCCATGCGTCATCATCATTTCCATATGAGTGAAGTGATACTTCCGTCTTGACATCACACCCAATATACTACGATTCTCAATAAACCTAGAAGAGGCGTACACATAACCTGTTATAGTCTCGGACGACCAAAACCAAAGCGTATTGATTTTTGCAAGTATTAGCGATGCAAGTCTCATGTTAAGACCAAATACACCTACCCTAAATCGGATTCCCATACACACATAGTCATACTACCAATGGGATTCCGATGGGTCTTTCCAGAGTGAAGTTGTTCCCGTACCATCGGTAAACACAACCTCCTATCACACTTGCATCAGTATCCAATACTTAAATATATGAGAACTATGATGTTACGCTTCCATAACACACACAAGTGCAATACTAGTCTATTCTGCATTATCGATGTCCAATCTCGATAATACTACGACTAAGGATATTTAATGATTAAACCTTCGTGGATTGATATTGTCTCATATCTTATAATTCAGAACTAATCATAAGGAGTTATCATTTATATATTCAAGTAATCTAATTACAAAATGATAAAATAGCAATTTCCATTATCACATAGTTAATTTGTACAAAAACCACAATGTCTTTTACAAATAGTGACGCTATGGGTCATAATTGTCCAACAATGATCCTCTTCTATATCAAGAACAAGGAAGTCAGCAGGAAAGTAGTACTTATCCACCTTAACAAATACATCTTCTATTATTCCTCGTTGTTATGTGAGAGATCTATCTGCTAGCTATAATATGATTGTGGTTGGGTTTGCCTCACATATGCCTAACTATTTGTAGATGGATAAGGGCATGAGATTGATACTGCACCTAAATCACATAGCGCCTTACGAAAATATTGATTCTCAAAAGTGCACGATATGGTAAAGCTGCCAAGATCCTTCAACTTTGGAGAAAGCTTCTTCTGTATAATGGCACTACAATCTTCTGTGAGTGCTACTGTTTTAAATTCAGCCAGCTTCCTCTTCTTGGATATCATCTCCTTCATAAACTTCACATAATTAGACATGTGTTCCAAAGCGTCTGCGAATGGGATGTTGATGTGGATATTTTTAAATATGTCTAGGAACTTGGCGAACTAATCATCCAACTTTTTCCTTTGAAAGTGCTGAGGATATGGCATATGCGTCTTTGGGATGAGAGGTGGTTTATATGGAGAAGTTGTTGTACTGTTATCTTCTTTTGTTACTATTTCCTTCTAAAGTGCCGCTTCTTTTTCTTTATTGTATAAGTCCTAAGGACTATCTCTAATCTCTTTCCCACTCCTTAGGGTAATGGCCTGACACTGCTCTTTAGGATTAACCTCAGTATTACTAGGAAATATCCATTTCTGTTGATTAGCCATGGAAGAAGCTATTTGATAAATTTGCACTTCTAAAGATTTCATTGTTGCTATGATATTACCCATGTACGTTTCAATATTATTCAGCCTCGAATCATTCTTCTCAAACCTCTCTGAAGTTTTAGCAATAAACGTACTCATGAGGTCTTCTAGGGAAGGTTTCTGCTATGATCTTTGATTGTTGAAGCCAAAAGAAGGTTGCAAGACATTCTCTGTGTTAGCATATGGTAAGTTCGAATGATAAAAATTAGGCATAGGATTCCCTCTATAGTTTTTGAAGTTCTGATTTTTCACATATTGAACTTGCTTATATCCTCCGTCAGGTAAGAGCATTCTATTCGCAGCAGCAACTTTAATAGATGGTTGGCCCTGGTTATTGATCAATATTGCTAGATGAGTCGTGAGGGATGGCACTTGAGCTGTAAGTGCAACAATAGGATCCACATCGTATATACCAGCCACCTTAGGCACAGTATTGCATTCAGTTGGCCATTGGAAATTATTAATGGCCATTTTCTCTAGTAGAGCATAGTCATCTTCAGTAGATTTCTTGAACAGGCTTCCTCCAGCAGTTGTATCGACCATGGTTCTATTAGGACCATTCAACCCATTGTAGAATAATTGAATCTGAACCCAGTCTTCAAAATTATGTTGTGGACATCTCCTGAGTAGATCTTTAAAGTGTTCATATGCCTCATACAGGTTCTCAGTCTCCAACTGCTTAAATATGCTAATTTCTGTTCTCAGTTGGCCTGATTTAGCTGGTGGAAAAAATCTTGCAAGAAATATTGTAGTCATATCCTGCCATGTTATGATGCTATTCATTGGTATATATTACAACCAACCCCTCATTTTGTCTCGTAAAGAGAATGGAAACAAGCGTAGCTTGATGGTCTCTTTGGTCACGCCATTCATTTTGATCGTATCTTCCATCTCCAAGAACATCTTTAAATGCACGTTGGGATCCTCCACAGCTGAACCCCCAAACTGGTTCTTTTGCACCATATTGATCAATGCAGGTTTCAGCTCAAAATTGTTGGCATTGATTGATTGATGGGCAATCCCAGAATAATTTTCATCAATGACTGGCTTAAAGTGATCTCGTATTGCCACATGACGTGAGTTATTCTCTATATTTTCAACTGCCATCACTTCTTTTTCAATGTTCCTTTCACGAAAGAAAATAAAGAAAAAAAAAAATCTAAATTAAAGTCAAGGTTACTTGGTAATAGTATTAATGTGAATAAGATTAAACAATCCCTGGCAACGGTGCCAAAAACTTGTTGCCAGATTATCGTACCGCAAGTATACGATGTCAAGTTTTAGTAAAAGATAAGTAAAGAGTGTCGAACCCTCATGAATTGTAATCAAACTCTCACTAAGTACTATAATTGATAAACCTAACTTTATTTAGAAAGCAATTTAAAATAATCTAAATTAAAAACTAAAAAATAAAGAACGAGATATCAAAACGTCTAATTAAGATAATCCAGGAAGAGAGAGATTCTAGATTTTGATTTCACCTAGCTATCCCCTATGTATCTGTTATACTATTCAATTCTTATTCAATTACATTGTTTGTAAGTCAAGAATCCTAAATTATGTGAACCCGGGTCCGGACCCGGATCCATACGAGTCTTTAAAATAAAGACCATTGTCCGCAAAAATATATTGCAGACTCGAGTCTTTCCGGACCCGAGTCCTTTCGGATCTTCCGGATCCTGGTAGAATGCCGTCTCTAAGTTGCAACTTATGAAGTGTCAACTTAGGAAGTTGCAAAGTGACCTTACATATTAGAAGTTTTGGTATTAATATTGTGCTTGCCATTGTCTGTCGAGTATGTGGATCAGATCCTTAAATACTCGAACAACACATAAGTTAAAGCACAATATTATTGTCGCATCCTAGGAATGTTGATGTAGAACTTAGATTCTACATAGTATGAGTGATGTTGACCAAAATATATATTTGAGATTATTTTTTGACAACTCAAAGTGATATAGTTGATCTGCTCATGGGTGCTAATCTCTTGAGTGTTATGTGAGCTCTTGAGGGCCATGAGTATATGATACAATTAAGATATGTATACGATACTTTAGATTAGCACTAGAGCAAGTGATAGACATTATTGTGGTTGGTGCTCTAAGCGCCAATCCGGATCGTATTTATGTTGATTCATGAATACGAACAACTAATTTTTCATAATATTATCTATTTATGGTAGTACCTCTAGTATTTTATGTACATAATTGATCTTATTAAGATTAGATTGAAATTAAATGAGATTTAGTAATATATATATATATTAGACAAAGACCCAAGAATATATATTATAGTATACAGTTACAAGAAAATTTATAATTGACATTGGGAAGTGTCACTACTAGAGATATATTCTCAAATAAAGTTCTTGGTCAAAATTTACTGACATGGGTCAGTTAGTAAAATCTGTTGAGACCGGTACATATTGTATGTCGAGACTTGCTCCAATGGTTTATCTCAATGAACCATGAGCCTTGGGAGACTCGTATAGACATGTAGGTGTTTATAGTGAATAAACACTGAAATCACTAAAGATTCTTAATAGATGGTACACCAACGTCAATAAGAATATTTCCAAGTCGAGTAGCATAGTGTTCTTTTGACTTGAGATACCATGGTGGATATAAGAGTTATCATCCACTCTTTGATGGCAGTCACGTCACCAACCTTTTTAGGTAAGACCTCCGCCTATTCGTTGGGTATGAACTACTGCTCAGGATATCTGGTGAGTGTCAAGATAGAATCTGTCAGTCCTGTAAAAGGCATATATATCTTTCATGTATTTGTGATATGTTAAATCCATGGTTGTGGTACACTGTGGAAGCTAGTTCTGAGTATTATTAAGAGATCACAAATTTAAAAGTCGATGATATTATACCTTAGGGATTTGACGTTCATATCGATGTCCTAGTATAATACGGATAACCTGTGATAGAAATATTATATGTATGCAATGATCTCGACTTGTATAGTTCAACAAGATTTTTTGTGGTCATCATAATTCATGAGTGGGTGAATTATGGACACAAAATTAGATTCTGTGATGGATAAACCTGAACTTAGAGAGTCTCATAATATGAAGTGTACTCATTGAGCACTTGGACAACGCGTTATGAATAATACATATTATTCATGGTATTTTATCAAATTAAGCTAGTTAATTCGAATCGTTTAATCAGAAAATAAAAATGCCCATGCCGGGGTATTTATGGTCATTTTAATATGTATTTGTATTTGATATATAATTAGATTAGATACACATTTATCACTAAAGTGTGGCTTGACACGTGTAAAGTAAGTTAATAATTAACCTAATTAATGAATTGGATAATTTACACTTTTACTTTACAAGTTTAATAAGCTTATTTATTATTTAATGTATATTAAAGTAATATATGTTAATTATAAAAGCCAAGTGTATAGCATATTTATCAAGCATTTTTATTAGATAAAAATTAAAGCAAAATTGACTATTTTGCCCTTTGATTCACGCCTCTTGTATTATAAAATGAGAAATATTTTTTTCATTTGCTAAGTTTACCAAACACTAGCCTCCAAAGTATAAACAAAACACTCTAAGCATTTTAGAGATGAAGAAATCCAACAAAAAGACAAACTTGTTTTATGGATTACATGTGATTTGGAGATTCTTACAAAATATTGTAGATATTCTTTTCTCTCTAAATTTGGGGCTTTGTGTTTCGTTTAATGGATTTGGAGATTAAGAGCATGTGTGAACTTATACTGAGTTATATTAGTGTAATATAAGCTTAATTTGTTATTTGATAACTTGGTTTCCATTCTAGAGTGTTATGACCACTCTTGTAATGTCTAGAATTATTCTTGAGTGATTTATGTGTGGTGGCTTTGATTGGTGCAGAGAAAAATTTGATTAATATTGAGAAAATTGGATTTATGACATGAAAAATCAATATTTTTTTTATTCTGATCATATCTTAATTGGTGTTGAAAAATATAATGTTTGGATGTGTATTGGGTGTTGAAATGATTGTCAGAAATTATTTCGGAGTGAAAATATGCGAAAATGGTGAAAAATAGCGTTACCGGGTGAATAACGGTGTTACTGGATGTGGATTGACCAAACAGTGAAATGGTCACGGTTTGGTTAGCCCGTGAACTGACAAGGTACTGTTGGACTGACCGGGGCGGTTTTGGTTTCTCGGTTAGTTAGTTCTACAGAAAACACTTTTTACTCAATTTTATGGAAAATCATTTTTCGTAAACGTTTCGCAGTGTTTTCATAATTTATTATATTATTATTTGATAATGAAAAATACATTTAGTTGAAATATGAATAAATTATTGGTATATGATATCAAATAATTTATTCCGTAAGTTTAAAAATTTTAAAATTACGATTCCGCCTAAATCACGTTTTTGCAGCGAAAATCCCAACAATTATTTGCTTATACTATAATCTTGATGGATGCTAGTTTAAATATTATAGTTTAAAGGATTATTTCTTCTAACATAAATATAGAGACAAACTTAGAGTCTAGAACCCCACACATAAGTATGTAACCTTAGAACTCTAACCCTACCAGGAGAAATGAGAATATAAATGAAGAGATAAAGCAAATTCGTACTTGCATTTAGGCTAACTTTAAACTCTATACAAATAGGCTTTATATAAAGTTAGGATTATCCAAAACCATAGTTAAATCTTATATGTATGTACATGTTAATTAGGAAGGGTATAATTGATTTTTTTTTATCAAATTGTGTTGATGGTGTATTTATAACGAAGTATTTGAACAATTCGGCAAGGGCAGAGATTGGATTTTCCTTTTTGAAGGATTAGACATTCAGAGGGTTTGGGTTGTACCTCAACCAGGAAGAGAGTCCGGACCCAGTTCCCTGGATCTGACCGACCTGAGGATATAGCATGATGTGAACTTCAGAGGTCGACAACATCTGAGTCGAGACCGACCATCGTAGGCCGGAAGCTCGGTTCAGTTCTATTTCACCTCCTGAACCGTGATGGATAGCTCGGACAGTACGGGTCGGGTGGGTAGTATCCCTTATAAATCGGCAGATCAAACGACTGACCTCTTGAAGCCCGACCTGTGATCAGGACCGTTTGGGATTTTCTCCCTAACATGTGTGTGGGTCAAATTTGGGCCAAGGGCATTTTTGACTTTTTGCTTCAGGCCTTACACCAGTGGCAGCCCAACCCCTCCAAACAGTACCCAGAATAGACTTGGGTCAAGGACCCAGTTACCTTCTCAGGCCCACGCATAAAGAGAGCCCTACCCAGCAAACCTTTGACTGATCAGTTGCCCAAATCCGAAACGCCTGAAATCAAAGCTAGAAACTCCCCCACGTAGTTAGCCGTTTCAGACTCCCAACTGACAAGCAATTAATGAAGGAATTAAAGCTGACCTCGAATGAGTCTATAAAAAGGAGAAATATTTCATTATTCAAGGCAGGTATTTGGGAGCTCTCATATTTGAGCTCTCTAAGCTTCTTACTCTCTAGACACCAGCCACCGCCCAATATCAAGCCTTGCTCTTCCATTATTTACAACTCATCTTCACTACTAACTTGAGCATCGAAGTGCCTATGGAACCCACCACACCGGTGGGCAATACTCTTCGCTCATTCTATCTTTGTTTTGCAGGATCGCTAGTGCCCCAACCTATAAATTCTCGATTGTAGACCTCGGGCGAAAACCAGCATCCACAATTTGGCACCCACCGTGTGGCCTTAGCGATTCATGGCAGACAAAGATATCTCAGTCTATGGTTCCTAAAACACAGCCAACCATGGCTTCTAGCAGTGAGCATACACCAAATCCTATGACTACGTAGCTGACCATACTCCAAGAACGATTATGCGCCTTATAAGAAGAGAGTCAAGCTATGCGAAGCTCCAATATAACCCTTCAGAAGCAACTGGAGCAAATCTCTTCAACCTCCCAACAATCTGATACTCCAGACCATCCCAGAAATCCTACAATCCCCACCAATCTATTGGGGGCATTCGATAATGTGGCAAGCGACAATCCGCCATCAGACAACCATCCACCAAATCAAGAAAGCAGTCAACATATCTCCCCAACCGACCAAGCACGGCAAGTTTCCTCCACAATGCACAAGGAAATGAAAGAGTTCAAAGATGTAATTCTCTCCAGCATACCTGGTGTCAGACTACTAGTGAGAAAAAACCGAGCCAGCACGATCTCGGATACTCCATTTTTGGAGACCATCACTTCCATTGAGCTACCAAGGAAGTTCAGTCATCCAGATATGAAGATGTATACTGGATCAACTGACCCAAACGACCATATTGTCCATTACAAATACAAGATAATATCAACGGGTCTGGCTCCTCATAAATGGAAAGCCAGTATGTGCAGAGGATTTGGAGAAACATTAGCTGGTCCTGCCCTCACCTGGTTTATAAATCTCCCATACAGATCCATCGAGTCTTACCAACAGCTAGCAGATAAATTTATGGAGCATTTCCCAAGTTCTTGCAAGCTTGAAAAGACCACCAATGACCTTAATGCCATCCAACAATGGAGAGGGAAGTCATTGCAAAGCTACGTGGCTCGCTTCAATAAAGAGAGTATAACAATCTCATATCTCTATCAGCCTACTACAGTGGAAGCATTCAGAAATGGATTACTTTCAGAAAGTGGACTCTACAAAAAGCTCACTAAATTTCGATGCTACACTATGGATCAAGCCATGACTCGAGCCCAAATCGAGATCAGGTGGGAGGAGGATAAGAGGAACAAGAAGAGAGAAAGTTCTACCAGCCATCACAATGAGAGAAGATCGAATCCACCTAAGCGACATAATAAATGATATGTTAGTAATACATCTCAATAAGATATCACTTGATGTAATTAGACCCAAAAAAGGGCCAGAGGCCACCCATTGTCGCCCTGGGGACATCGTAGCTTCCCAAATAAGTATTCATTGGTTACCTTAGAAAAAAAATATCATTCACAAAACTCCAACTTAGGGAGAAATCCATTTGCTCAAATCGACCTATATTTACCAACACATGGCCCAATCAACATGCTTCTCCCAATCGACATGAGAATACCCTCATAATATTCCAAATTGACATGCTTCTCCCAGTCGACATGAGAATACCCTCATAATCCTCTAACATACCCAATCGACCAATAAGTAAACTCTAGGATTGTCATCTCCTCCATACTACGTGAAATAATTGTCATATCTTTCAGATGATGAATGATTATCATCTCCTCCAGTCTACATAGAATGATTATCATCTCCTCCAGACTACATAGAAGGATTGTCATCTCCTCCAGACTACATAGAAGGATTGTCATCTCCTTCATACTACATGGAAGGATTGTCATCTCCTAATTCGACTATGAAAGAACAAGGCGCCTCCTTCCAATTTAACCAATTTTCCTACCATTCACCCTATACGACAAAGCAATATATCTGGCTTGAGGTGGATATCCCAGTCGACACTACATGTAAGGAGACTTACCATGAGAAGGATATCCCAGACGACAATACATAAATAAAGACTTGGCATGGATGTCTCAGTCGATACTACATGTATGTAGAGTTGGAATGAGGAAGATGTCCCAGTCGACACTACGTGTATGAAGAGTTGGCATGAGAAAGATGTCTCAGTCGACACTACGTGTATGTATAGTTGGCACGAGGAAGATGTCTCAGTCGACACTACGTGTATATAGAGTTGGCATGAGGAAGATGTCACAATCGACACTACGTGTATATAGAGTTGGCATGAGGAAGATGTCCCAGTCGACACTACATGTATAAAGAGTTGGCATGAGAAAGATGTCTCAGTCGACACTACGTGTATGAATAGTTGGCATGATGAGGATTTCTCAGTCGGTGCTACATGTATAGAGACTCAGCGTGAGGCATATATTTCAGTCGATACTACATGTATGGAGACTCAGCATGAGGAGGATGTCTCATTCGACACTACACGTGTGAAGCTTAGCACTTGTTAAGGATCCCAGTCGACACTACACGTGTGAAGTTTGTCACTTGTTAAGGATCTCAGTCGACACTACCATGTGAAGCTTGGCACTCGTTAAAGATCTCATTAGACATTACATATATGATCTTATAGAATGAGGAATGAAAAACCCTCATTAATCTTTGTCAGGTCTTGTAGAGTGAGGATTGTAGAATGGGGAATGAAGACCATCATTGACCTTTGTCAGGTCTTGTAGAGTAAGGATTGTAGAATGGGGAATGAAGACCCTCATTGAACTTTGTTAAGTCCTGTAGAGTGAGGATTATAGAATGGGGTAATGATGACCCTCATTGACCTTTGTCAGGTCTTGTAGAGTGAGGATTGTAGAATGGGGAATGAAGACCCTCATTGTGTTGGACAGTTATGACCCATAGCGTCACTATTTGTACAGATCATGGTGTTGTTGTACAAATTAACTATGTGACAAATGAAATTGCTCTCTTATCATTTGTGATTAAATCACCAAGATGTATAAATGATATGAGGTCCTTATGATTAGTACCTGGATTGAGATGATATGAGACAGTATCAATCCATGAAGGTTTAATCATTAAATATCCCTAGTCAGAGTATTATCGAGATTGGACATCGATAATGCGTAAAAGACTAGTATTACACGTGTGCGCGTTGTGAGGGCATAACGGCATAGTTCTCATATATTTGGGTATAGGATGCTCATGCAAATGTAGTAGGAGGTTGTGTTTTACCGATGGTATGGAAAACAACTTCGCTCTGGATAGACCCCCTCAGAATTCCATTGGTAGTATGACTATGTGTCTATGGAAGTCCGAAATCAGGGTAGGTGTATTTGGTCTTAACCTGAGACTAGCACCGCTAATACTTGCGACAATCAATATACTTTGGTTTTAGGTCGTCCAGGGCTTAAACAGGTTCTGTGTACGCCTCTACTGGGTATATTGAGAATCGTAGTGTGTTGGGTGTGATGTCAAGACGAAAGTATCACTCCAGTCATATGGAGATGATGATAGCGCGAGGATACATAACTGGTTCTCTAAGGGTTGCAACCATCGGGATAATATGACTTGGTCATGATTATCCGATAATAAAGAGACTAGTTGTTAGTGATTCGATATATGTCTCGTACGAGGCAGACACTGTACCAGCCCCAGGCCTTGCATGTGATCATCTGATACTGGATCGAAATACGCAATACTATGTATACTACGCCTGATATAGATCACATATTCCTTTAAGGATATTTCTGAAGAATTGGGTAGGCATGACGCTTTGCTAGAAGCCAACCTTGTCTTGTAAATCTGTACAAACGTAGTACGAGGTACTTACGTGTTCGGATAGTCCGACAACCAAATTTACTGCCAACATATCCGGGGATCTCATGGTTCGCTTCCCGAAGATTCACCGATAACGTATGACTCGCACTTAATTAATTTGGGATTAGATGAGAGAGAAAATTAATCTGGGATTAATTACGAAGATATTTTATCTGAGATAAAATATCAATTAAAGAGAGAAAACGATTAATTTGAAATTAATCGATAAAATAATATATTCGATATATTATACGAAATTGGATTTCGACGCAGAATTAAAATTAGATTTTAATTCGGGCGAACGAGTTAATTTAGAATTAATTCGTTAGCGACGTGAAT
Source organism: Zanthoxylum bungeanum (assembly GCA_019454045.1). Lineage (NCBI taxonomy): Eukaryota > Viridiplantae > Streptophyta > Magnoliopsida > Sapindales > Rutaceae > Zanthoxylum > Zanthoxylum bungeanum. Next base: position 232,480 of record SKCR01034012.1, read on the forward strand.
AATGATTTCGCTAGGCATAATCATTTAATTACGTTGCAACAGAAAATTCGTTAATTTGGAATTAGCGAACCCGAGCCCAGGAGTGTTTGCGAGCACATTCGCATTTCGAATTTGAGTGCGGCACGCAAATCACATCAAGCGTCAAATCGCTAGTCGCATCTAGCATCACATCATTCGTCAATCAAGTGATAGATGTCTTTCACTTTGAGTGATTGACACCAGTCACTATTCATTGATTGATGGAAGTTGGTATGGCTTTTATTGTTTGACTTTTGAAAGCCAATTTTTTGGAAAATCAATTAAATGAATTTTGGAAATTCAAAAATTGGTATTAGATACACATTTTCCATCTAACCAAATAATCTCTCTCTCTCCTTTACTCTCTTCTCTCTCGGCCTTAGAGGCCATTTTTCTCTTCACTGGTTCTGCTAAAAACCGTAAGTCATGGAGAAGCAAATGTGTTGATTTTGTTGCAAAATCAAGAGTGCTAGCACACAACAGAGTCTTGCGAAGGTGATAGGGAAACCCACTTGTGAGCTTGGAATCATCAACCAAAGCTTGGAGCTTGATGGAACCACACAAAGCCGAAAATGGAGGAGCCATGACAGTGAACTGCCGAGAGCTTCTTGGAGAGGGCAGAAAGTTTTTTTTGTCTTCGCCGCATCGCTCAACCGCTTGATGTAAGTATTCCGCAACTTTCTTTGATTGTATTCGCACATGTTTCTTGCTTGTTATTCGATCCTCGGGACCGTACAAGAATCCAACAATGGTATCAGAGCCAGGTTGAGCATGAAAATGATTTAAGGCTTAAAATTGGGTAAATTGATTTTGAGCATGATTTAGTTAAATTGTTTGATTAAGTATGCTTAATTGATGTTTAATTGAAGTTTGATTGGATCAATTTCAAGAAAATTGGTTTGGAACAATTTTGCCCAAAATTCTTAGCTTGGCCGAGAATGTGAAGAACCCTAAATGTCTTGGATTTTGATTTTTTGATTCATTGGATGAGTTGGAATCATGTTGGGAATGATGATTTAATGTTGAATTGGATTCAATTGGATTGGATTTAAAATTGGACACAAAATCCCTATATTTCCGAGACTATATGAGCATGATATGGGTTTGATTTTTTGTTAAAATGTGTTGGACATGTTTTAATGTTGATAAGCATGATTAATTGTACAAATTTGTGTTTTGGAAATATTGATTTGGGTAATTAATTGTGTAATACACTTTAGTTAATTTAATTGAGAAATTTGGAATTTTTGGAATTAAATTAATTAGGCTTAAATTGGATTTGGGCTTGAAATGTTGTAAATGGGCTAATTGGGCTTGGTTGTACAAAGTTAGGTTTAAATTGGTTGGATCCAATTGGGCCCAAAATCGTTTCCATAAAGTCCAAATGCGACTAATGGACCTTAATTATTTAATTGGGCCTAATGGGCCTAAATTGATTTCTAGGCTTATGGGGTTATTCCTTGATTGGGCTTTGGTTATTGGGTTTGACCCAAGTTGACCAAAAGTCCACGCCTTAAAGAAATTAATTGAAAGCCCATTGGACTTTAATTAAATTAACGTTGAACGTTAATCGGGCTTTGAGACCCGTAACGATTAAATTTGGAATTTAAGTCGTAAAGGTTCGTTAATAAAGTGTTATATTTAATTTGGAATTAAATAGCGAATTATTATTAAATACATATTAAATTGGATTTAATTTTGTAGTTTAATTTAATTCGAGAATTCGCACTTTAAGTACTTATTCGCAAACGAGTTTGACTCGCACAAAATCAAATCGTTGTTTGAACATTGGATGGTCATTAATTATCAGATTAATTAATTGGATTAGATTGATTGATAACATGCTTGTGTGAATACATGGTTGCGATGCATGAATAATGTATATCGCATGGATATTAGATGGGTGGGGCAATTTTGGAAATTATTGTAATAAATTTAGAATTTATTAATTGGACCTGTGTGTCCAGCCTATTACCTCCTTACTCTATGTATTTCTCTTCTCACCTATTCCCCTCAATGTAAATGAGGTTTCTTTAGAAGTGTAGTGTAATGGGTAGAAGTAATACATGTGCTAGCGGGAGAGAGGAAAGGGAGAGATTTGATCTAGGATCAATGTGTTAAGTATCCATCCGCATATCATTTTTATTTTATTTATACGCGCTTTATTATGTGTTTAGAATGCATGTATAAGGGTGTATGATGATGAGACCTTAACAAAGATAATAAATTGGTTGCCAATTTGCACGCGAAAAACCCTCACAAAATATTAAGCATTTTTCCTTCCATTGAGTGATTCTTACTCAAGATCCAAGACTGTCATTGGTTTGTTGGCCAAAGTCAAGGCATTTGTCCGTCGAGAATGTGTTTGAATCACGAGAGCTTTGTTCCATATCGGTGTCTTGTCCAAGTTGTGGTTTGTTGGCCAAAGTCAAGACCACTTCTTGTCCATCGACATTGATTACGAAGCTTTCCATGGTCAATGGGTTCCGCTTAACTGGGATCACTAAGTTTGTTGTGCCAAAGCCAAGACTTAGTTGATTCAGAGGAAAAATGTTAGGTAATATTGGATATATTGGCATATATAAGATATATGTTTCGGACTTGGATGTCCCCCTACTGGATCTAGGAATTGGATGGGATCCAATTGATCTTAGAGATCTACCTAGTTCATTATCATACAATTTGTTGGCCAAAGTCAAGATTGTGTGACATTTAACGGGATCCTAGCCCACTAGGAAACACGGTTTCCCGAGTACTCGACAGAGGGTTAGAGGCTCGCCGAAAAATAGTGGGAGGCAAGAATTGAATTTGCAATATTCGTTTAATTACTTGCCATACGCGCTCAATCACAAACCATTCGTCAAATAAATTAAATGTTAGTTGGACTAATATTTAATCGTTGTTTTAATAAAAACAGTTGGACTATATTCAAACAATTAAATTATAGTTTATTATATAATTGGACTATAGTAATCATTATAATAAATAGTACCGAAAATCGTTGATTAAATAGTTGGACTATTAGAATCAAGAAATAATTGAAAGATTGACATTTAAAACATAATCCTAAGGAAAATGTATTTAAATGATTTAATTTTCAAATTGGGAATAAGTTTCAGGATGGTCCTGGAAACTAATAAGTTACTTTATTTGATAAAATAACATATTAGGCCTAAGCCCGGAGTTAAGCAAATAGTAGAGCATGATATTTGGAATATTCATGTGATGAGAACCTTAGTGCTTAATCCATTAAACTTGTCAAATATACTCCTTAATTTCTTAATCAGAACTAAGGATTAGATCCTTAAAGTATGATAATGAAATTAAAGGATCTTCATAAATCTATACTTAGATTTTAGAAGTATTAAAATTGAAATACATAACTCTTGGAGAGTTAATGGCTATACTCAAGGAGACAAAGCCAAAGTTTGCAATAAGGCAAGAAGCGCAAGGCGCACCTTACTTCAAACACCCCAGAAGGCCAAGGCTAGGTCGAAGGCTTCTGGAGTGTGGAAAAGGGCAAAGGCAAAATCATTACAGTCTTCTGGGAGGATAAAAGGACATATCCCAAAATGTCTGCCTAAAAAGTGGCAAATGGGATCGCGGAAGCATAACTGCCGTTTGGACAAAGCAGACATGAAGGAATTGAAGAACGGGCAAGGCTCTGACTTCAAATGTGTTTGTCATAATTATGTTCATTACTAGTATTATAATTGGATTTTAAATACTTAGTGTGATATATAAATATGTACTGATGTTCAGAATCTGCTATAAGCAGGATACTGACTTCAAATGAGATTAATCTGCCAAACGGAAACGAGACGAAACTCGTTGTTTTAACCGTAGATACCTAAGTTTAGGAACTACCCTTCGGGTGTGTACCTAAATTTGGAAACTGTTATAATGTAACTAGTTTGACTAGAAACATTATCTCTATATTAGTGTTTAACCCGCTGCGGGTGAACCTTTATATTCTAGAACACTAAAGTGTTTTATTATATAAAGATGATATTGAGATAAACACATTAGATGTGAATAACAGAATTTATATTTTGAATATAAATAAATCTCAAACATATAACATGACAAACAAATAGCTCAAACTGATTTGATCAGATGAAACATATTGTGGCATTGTTGTATGGGACACAATTTAAACAAGACTCGTATATCCGCACTTTTGAAGAGTGGGTACCAGGACTGATTTGATTCTATTCAAATAAAGTCTACGAATCTAGTTTATTGGGCAAAGTGCCTAAAAAACCTTTTACTTGGTAAAAGTGTAAATGCCACCGATCTGTTAGCCCTAGTTCATAGTGAAGCAAGTGGGCCCATGTCTAGCTAGGCTAGAGTAGGATATGAATATTTCATGACCTTTACGGATGTGGCATCGCGTTATGGTTATGTGTTTCTTTTGAAACATAAATCTGAAACTTTTAGAGTTTCGATACGAAATAGACAAACAAATCGGCTAAAGTATTAAACCATCACGGTTAAACCATGATGAAAATACTTAAGCAATAAGTTTCTCGTATATTTGAAAGAGTATAGTATTCTTTCAATGAGGACTCCTCCCGGAACACGTCAGTTTGACGGTGTGTCCGAAAGAATAAACCGAATTTTATTGGACATGATAAGGTTAATCATGAGTCGCTCTGAGCTACCATTTCCTTCAACGGATACGCAAAAACAGTGCAAAACTTATTTTGAATAAGGTTCCAAAATCTGTTTGACAGAATTCATATTAGATATGAACAGGAAAGAAACCATGTTTATCATTCCTGAAGATTTGGGAATGCTAGACATATGTTTGGATGATACCAAACTAAAACCCAAATCGGATAAGTGCCAAGTTATGGGTTATCCTAGGGATACCAAAGTATAGTACTTATACATCTCACCAAAGAACAATTTAATTGTTGATCACCAAGAAGTTTTCCTAAAAGGAATACCGATATGCAGTGGTAAGTGGGAGGATAGTAAAACTCGATGAAAATCGGAGTAATACTGTTCCGGGCATCTATTCCTTAATGGAACACAAATAGTTCATCAAGGATGAAACTATACCAGTAATCTTCGAATACACAAGAATCGTGTAAGTCGTAGAGAGTCAGAAAACAACATGGGGTATGGGTTTCTGATCTCACCTCATAAAGATGTCAATCTTATTGAGGAACACAAACTGACTACGTATGAGGAAGTGATACAAGGTATCGACTCCCAATTATGGCAAGGTGCCATGATGTCCGAAATGGATCCCATGTATACCAACTAAGTTTAGACATTAGTTATTGTACCGTAAGGCATTGTGCCTATTGGTACTTATAAGTTTTCAAGGAAGACATACATGGAAGGCAACATACCAACGTATAAAGCTAGGCTTTTAGCGGAAAGGTATCGTTATCAACATTATGTTGATTACGAATTAACCTTTTACCTGTTGCCACGGTAAATCCATTGGATAATGCTTGCTCATGCTGCATGTTTCATTTATGAAATATGTCAGCTGAACGGGAAAATCGCTTTCCTGAAAAAGGAAACCTTTTGGAGGATGTTTACAACATCCTGTCGGTTTTGTCGTACCAAAACTAGCAAACAAGATTTGCAGGTTAATCGATCCATGTTTGGATTGAAGCAAGCATGAGGTTCTTGGAATTATAGTTTTGATGTAATCATAATGGTTTATGATTTAATTCAAAACGAAAATGATTCTTATGTATATAAGGAGGTTAGTAGGAGCGCACTGACAGTGGTTGTCCTATAAATTCCCATGATACAATCGGCAAAAGCTTGGCTTTCGATAAAATTCTCCGAGAACTCGTACATTGAAAATGTACGCGACCTGGTGTCTCATACGCTTTGAGCATATGGAGTCACAATCGAGCCAATACAAGTGATAGTCATTGGATTGACGTTAAGAACATCTGTTAGTATCTTAGAGAACTAAGGATGCTATCTTAGACTATGGAGATGGAGAACTTGAAGTGATTGGGTTCACAGTTGCAAGTTTCCTAACCGACATTAAAGACTACAAGTCATAAAAACGGTACTACAAAGTTTGAATAATGGTACAGTGAGCTGGAAATCTTCCAAGCAAGATACTGTTACCGAATAAAAAACAAATGCGGGTTATTATTGTAGCTGAGGCAGCAATAGGAGCCATTTGGGTCGATAATAAATCTAATTAGATTAGATATAGTTCTGTTAGCAGCTGAGATAGGCTACAACGCAGGCTAAAGAATTAATGGTTTCATCAACGATTCAGATACATACTTCGATAATTCATCTGATTCGTTCAGATCATACATCGTGGCGATGTGATGATCGAATAAATCACATCAGATGATAGTCATGCAAATCCGCTGACGAAAGTCTTTTCTCAGTAATTTGAGCTAACCGTACATAGTTCGGGTGTAGGACACTCGAGTGACTGGCTATAGGCCAAGTGGGAGATTGTTGGACAGTTATGACCCATAGCGCCACTATTTGTACAGATCATGGTGTTGTTGTACAAATTAACTATGTGACAAAGGAAATTGCTCTCTTATCATTTGTGATTAGATCACCAAGATGTATAAATGATAGGAGGTCCTTATGATTATTACCTGGATTGAGATGATATGAGACAGTATCAATCCATGAAGGTTTAATCATTAAATATCCCTAGTCAGAGTATTATCGAGATTAGACATCGATAATGCGTAAAAGACTAGTATTACACGTGTTCGGATAATCCGACGACCAAATTTACTGCCAACATATCCGGGGATCTCATGGGTCGCTTCCCGAAGATTCACCGATGACGTATGACTCGCACTTAATTAATTTGGGATTAGATGAGAGAGAAAATTAATCTGGGATTAATTGCGGAGATATTTTATCTGGGATAAAATATCAATTAAAGAGAGAAAACGATTAATTTGGAATTAATCGATAAAATAATATATTCGATATCTTATTCGAAATTGGATTTCGACGCGGAATTAAAATTAGATTTTAATTCGGACGAACGAGTTAATTTAGAATTAATTTGTTAGCGACGTGAATAATGATTTCGCTAGGCATAATCATTTAATTACGTCGCAACAGAAAATTCGTTAATTTGGAATTAGCGAACCCGAGCCCGGGAGTGTTTGTGAGCACATTCGCATTTCGAATTCGAGTGCGGCACGCAAATTACATCAAGCGTCAAATCGCTAGTCGCATCTAGCGTCACATCATTCGTCAATCAAGTGATAGATGTCTTTCACTTTGAGTGATTGACACCAATCACTATTCATTGATTGATGGAAGTTGGTATGGCTTTTATTGTTTGACTTTTGAAAGCCAATTTTTTGGAAAATCAATTAAATGAATTTTGGAAATTCAAAAATTGGTATTAGATACACATTTTCCATCTAACCAAATAATCTCTCTCTCTCTCCTTTACTCTTCTTCTCTCTCTTAGAGGCCATTTTTCTCTTCACTGGTTTTGCTAAAAACCGTGAGTCATGGAGAAGCAAATGTGTTGATTTTGTTGTAAAATCAAGAGTGCTAGCACACAACGGAGTCTTGCGAATGTGATAGGGAAACCCACTTGTGAGCTTGGAATCATCAACCAAAGCTTGGAGCTTGATGGAACCACACAAAACCGAAAATGGAGGAGCCATGACAGTTAACTGCCGAGAGCTTCTTGGAGAGGGCAGAAAGTTTTTTTTGTCTTTGCCGCATCGTTCAACCGCTCGATGTAAGTATTCCATAACTTTCTTTGATTGTATTCGCACATGCTTCTTGCTTGTTATTCGATCCTCGGGACCGTACAAGAATCCAACACATTGACCTTTGTCAGGTCTTGTAGAGTGAAGATTGTTGAATGAGGAATGAAGACCTTCATTGACCTTTGTCAGGTCTTGTAGAGTAAGGATTGTAGAATGAGGAATGAAGACCCTCATTGACCTTTTTCAGGTCTTGTAGAGTGAGGATTGTAGAATGAGGAATGATTACCCTCATTGACCTTTTTCAGGTCTTCTAGAATGAGGAATGAAGACCCTCATTGACCATTGTCAGGTTTTATAGAGTGAGGATTGTAGGATAAGGAATGAAGACCTTCACTGACCTTTGTCAGGTCTTGTAGAGTGAGGATTATAGAGTGAGAAGTGAAGACCCTCCTAGACTTTCTTCAGGTACAGTCGGCCATAGCCTCCCTTGGACCTTCATCGGGACTAGTGGAGTGGAGACCTTCATAGACTTTCATCAAGTCCATACGACATTGAAGACTCCCATGGTTCTTTAACCCGTAGTATGGGGATACATTGAAGACTCTCCTGGTCCTTTGACCAGTCGTATGTAGATTGTCCTGACCTTCATCTAGTTCAGTCAACTGGGAACATTCCCCTGGCTCATGTAGAGTCAAGTTCAAGACCTGACCTTCATCTGGTCCAGACGACATTGAAGACTCCTCTGGCCCTTTGACCCATAGTATGGGGATTATCCTGACCTTCATCTGGTTCAGTCGACTGGGGACATCCCCCAAAGACTCATATCGAGTCAAATGAAGACATGGACTACTCTCAGTCTAGACGACAATATCGTATGAATAATACTTTGAACCTTCATCTGGTTCACTCAACCGGGGACATCCCTCATGGACTCATGTCGAGTGAATTGAAGACTTGGACTTCCCTCAGTCCAGACGACAATGTCGTATGAAATAACTCATGAACCTTCGTCTGGTTCAGTGGACCGGTGACATCCCTCATGGACTCATGTCGAGTCAAATGAATACCTGGAGTACTCTCAGTTCAGACGACAATGTCGTATGAAATAACTCATGAACCTTCGTCTGGTTCAGTCGACCGGGGATATCCCTCATGGACTCATGTCGAGTCAAATGAAGACCTGGACTACTCTCAGTCCAGACGAGAATGTCGTATGAAATAACTCCTGAACTTTCGTCTGGTTCAGTCGATCGGGGACATCCCCCATGGACTCATGTCGAGTCAATTGAAGACTTGGACTTCCCTCAGTCCATACGACAATGTCGTATGAATTATCTTCTGAACCTACATCTGGTTCAGTCGACCGGGGACTTCCCCCATGGACTCATGTCGAGTCAAATGAAGACATGGACTTCCCTCAGTCCTTTCGATAATATCGTGTGAATTATCTCATGAACCTTCATCTGGTTCAGTCAACCGGGGACATCCCCCAAGGACTTATGTCAAGTCAAATGAAGACATAGACTACCCTCAGTCCATACAACAATGTCGAGTGAAATGATTCATGAACCTTCATCTGGTTCAGTCGACCGGGGACTTCCCACATGGACTCATGTCGAGTCAACTGAAGACATGGACTACCCTCAGTCCATACGACAATGTTTAGTGAAATGATTCATGAACCTTCATCTGGTTCAGTCGACCAAGGAATTCCCCCACAGACTCATGTCGAGTCAAATGAAGACATGGACTACCCTCAGTCCATATGATAATGTCGCATGAATTAGCTTTGAGCCTTCGTCAGGTTCAGTTAGTAAGAACCCCACATCCAGTTTCATTCGACATATACAAAAACACTCTCCAAGTCAAGAAATTCTAGACTTAGAGAGTATGGGACAAACTGTATGGGCCAAATTTGGGCCAAGGACATTTTTGACTTTTTACTTCAGGCCCTACACTAGTGGCAGCCCAACCCCTCCAAACAATACCCAGAATAGACTTGGGTCAAAGACCCAGTTACCTTCTCAGACCCACGCACAAAGAGAACCTTACCCAGCAAACCTTTGACTGATTAGTTACCCAAATCCGAAACGCCTAAAATCAAAGCTAGAAACTCCCCCACGTAGTTAGCCGTTTCAGACACCCAATTGACAAGCAATTAATGGAGGAATTAAAGCTGACCTCGAAGGAGTCTATAAAATGGATAAATATTTCATTATTCAAAGCATGTATTTGGGAGCTCTCATACTTGAGCTCTCTAAGCTTCTTACTCTCTAAACACCAGCCACCGCCCTCACGGTAGTCAACAGAAGTCAAGGTAACATCAAGCCTTGCTCTTCCATTATTGTGTTTTTATTTAAAAAAAAAAACTAATAAAAAAAACTAATCAAGCTTCTACTTAGTAACCAGACATCTTGCCTCAACAAGAAGTGATTTTTTTTTTACGTAAAATGGTATAATTTGAGTTAAAAAGAAAAAAGAAAACAAATATGAATAAGTTCGATTATGTGGCCTCTCTAACTCGAGCAATTAAGTCCGTATGGGTGTTTTAACACTTAGTGCCCTAAGGCCAACTGGTCTGGGAGTCCTGATCCAAAGCTCGTTAAATGGGTTAAGGAGAAAGCTTAAGAAAATAAGACTCTTTTCTTTTTATCATCTGAGATCCGAGCAATTAAGTCTGTATGGGTGTCTTAACACCTAGTGCCTCAAAGCCAACTGGTTTAAGAGTCACTGGTCTAAAGTTCATTACAAGGGTTAAAGATTTATTATTCAAAAATAAATTGTATATAAATAAACTGCAATTGTCAAAAGGTGTAAATTTTGATATAACTTTAGGACAAAAATATTACTCTTTTTTTAACAAGACTTATGAATATTATGGGTAAAATAAATTGATTGATACTTTGTCTCATTTGTGTATGTAAAAATGATAAAATTTACAGAATGATTTACTTATTTGATAATTTAGAAAGACAGAAAATAATCACTAACTCGAATAAGAATTTTTTTCTTTTTAGTTTTCGCGTAAAATATTATTGACTAGTAATAAACTGATTGAGGATGTGATGAACACTAAAAAATACACATTTATTAAAATAAAAATTAATCATTTTACAATTGTAGTTTTATTAATCCCATTAATTTAACACACTTGTAAAATAATAATTAAATTTATGTTTCATATAATTTTTGTAATATCCCGGGTTTTTCGGAACAGTACGAGAAATTTTTTCGAATTAAAGTGAAAGATTTGGAAAGGGATGGTATTCGAAAATTAGACTTCTTGTGTTGGAAAATAGGTGGGAATATTTTAGAGTGAAGATTCGTCACGTTGGAAAACGCGTGGTTTCGAGAACCGGTTATGCGATCTCTTATTTTATCGTTATACGCGTAAAAATATCTTGTCTCGACTATAAAGATAGAAAACAAACTCTGATTGAGTTGATTTTTGAACCATCAGACTTGTTTTTCCAAGACGAACAACTTTTATGTTTAACACTTTTCGAAATTTACATCAAAAGGGCTTCAAAAAATATGAATTTTCTAGAAAGTTCCATGACAGTGACTTGATTGTAATTTTAGAGGCCTGAATGTAAATTTCAGAAACTTTCTTATATATAGCCCATAGTTTCCTCTAATTGCGAAAATGGCATAAGCTTTCAACTTCCCTCAAACGACCCTCCGTCTCCAAAAAAAGACCCAGCTACTGCCATGGAGCGCCGACGGCCATGACCAGCCGTCGCAACGGCACCAGGAGAGGCACCCGGCCACCCTGCATCCAACGGTGGCCGGCGGCAACGCCGGCAACGACGAGAAATGGAGAGAGAGACGCGTAAAAATGGGTCATTCGATCCTGACTCATCATATCGTTTCACGACCTAAGCCACCCGCCAAATCGAAGCTCTCAGTGAGTACTATAATATGGTAGTGATGATTTTTCCGATCCGTGCTCGGTTGCACGTGAAAAGAGAGAGGAAGTTTCTGATAAATAGTGACCCATGGTGAACAGTAGCTCCGATCAGAATTCTGTCAATTCCAACGCTTTCGTGGGATCGTTTGGAGTTCATATGTTGCCTCGAAATCTCGGTAAGAACTCCCGGTAAAAATCCACAAATTTCAAGTTTTCCTTTAAATGTTTGGATGCATCCAGTAGTTTCATAGAGTAGCCTAATGATATAAAATGAATTGTTTGAGTATTAGTATTTTGAATATGTGTATTTGATAGAATTCGAGTGAAAATGGAACGAGTTTGATTGATCCGATAGAATATGCAAGTTTCCGGTGGAAGTGATTTTTTGCGTATAATGATGTGCTTTGATTTTAACGATATTTATGAGTTATATATGATATTACGAATATGTTTGGATAAATCTAGGTAGTTTCGGAGGGTTCGGGACCCTTCCGTAGCGTTTGTGGAAACGTTTTAGGAAGATTTTCCAAAAACGCGTAAACTGAGAATTTAAGTTAACTGATGACTTGAGTTAGTTTATAATGATGTTTTAAGACTACTGAAACTGAAAGTGTTGAGATCAAACTTGTTTGGGTCATCCCGGAAAGATCCGACACTTTATCAAAGTTAAATCGAGAATTTCATAAGTTGCGATTCTAACAATATTTCGCCATTTGTTTTGGCAGACTTAACTAGGACCTGAAGTGCTCATGAAGCCAGATAAGTAACCCATGCAACGAGAACTTGAATTGGTGAATTTGTGTTTTAAATATTTATATATACATATACATATATACATAAATATAGATGACTAACGTGTTGGGATAAAAGAGAACAATTAATAGGTGATTTTGAGTACCGGGTACAAGATTACGTATAGTTAAGTTTATCGACCGCCACAAGTATGATTTTTTGTTAATGCTTCGATGTGAAGTGAAATGTTTGATGAGCATAATGTATATTTGTATGTATAGATGTACATAAGGGTATGAACCTATAATGATATGATTACATGTAAGTAAATGAATAGGTAAATGTACAAGTATATGAACATATATTTTTATATGTGTTTGATGATAAGGTATGTATAGGTTTGTTATATGGAATCGGAAAATGTGGCAAACCATGATTTCTTATTTGACATTAGTTATGTTTGAATACGGTATATGAATAAGTAGCTATTGTTTATATATGTGATTTATTTGTATAGAGTTTGAAGAGATTAAGCAGGATAAGGAATGAGTATAACCGGAACACTTTTTAAATGAATATGTGTAATTAATAAGTTTTGTATCAAATATTTCCAGATAGAAAATAGGAAACTAAGTATGTTTGTTTGATAAATGAAAGATATAAGGATTGTTAAAGTTATGGTATTGGCGTTCGTAATAATATGTATATTCGTATGTTTGAACATATGTATTATGTGAGTGCTTGAATGATAGCTTAGAGTGTTGTCATGGATGTACTTGTGTATGAAAGATTGTGTAATGAGTTTATGTTCTGTGATATGTGTGTATGTTTAATTGGTCAATGTTCTTGTAGTATAGTAGTCGAGCTGGTTAGGGATCTGTTAGAACGGAATTCATCTCATACCTATTCTAAAATAGGTAATGAGTCTCGTACGAGCATTGTGTGTATAAGCCAGCCGTATGTCTGTGTTGTTGAATAATGTGATCTTTGATGTATCGGTTGTTGTGTATGCTTCGTGGTTGGTTGTCTGATGTTCGTAAATGTTTCTGAGTATATGTGTATGATAAAACATGTGTTATGTATGGATCGTGTATGCTTATGTCAAATGAATAGATGATTTGAAACCGATGAGAACATCATAGGTTATAAAGCGTGATTTCCAAGTTGTAATTGTATGTACGTATATTTATAAGAATTACGATATTGTATTTGCATGTATATAAGAGAAGTATGTTTTGAATTGAAAGAAGTGAGATTGTTTCATCGATTTGCTGATATTTCAAATATACTTAATCGTAATAAAGTATAATAAGTCTGACTCTGTGTCACATATAATGGGAATGGATTCGATGTAAAACGATTTGTTTGTGATGTCCGGGTCGATGCTTTATGTGATTTGAATGTTTGGATAATAGATTGACATATATGTGAATATGTAGATTTGAAAATTCGTCATGGTAAAGTATAAAGGATAATAAAAGTTGGTATCTCTGAACTTGTAATAATTATTAATTCTGTTAATCTGTTGATATGTTTGACTTATTTGTTTACAGTAGCATGGTTACTTACTAAGTTTTCAAAACTCACACCAAACCAGTTTGCTAGTTTTGCAGGTTGGCTTCCAGATGGGTCAACCACTTCAGCTTTGGAAGTCATGCTCGAGACGCGGATCACCTAAGCGACAGTCACCCTCGCAAGTGCCTTGAGAGAAGTTATAGAGGTTTAAGAAGTCTAGGATATTTTGTTATTGTTTTACTTATCGTGCTGAGCACGCTGTCTATATATATATATTAGTAAATATTTTGATTGTTTATGATGTGGTGGGCACAAAGCCCTTGAGTGTTGATAGATGACGTGGGCGGAGCCCTTAGGTGATGATTTTGTTTTGTTGGTATGGACCTGAGGTCTATTTTGATATATGATGTTTATTTCATGTTCGTTTTAATGTTGGACTGAGATCCAGGTTGTCCATTTTTTAGGGTACATCATGCCGGATTTTCGGTGAATTTAGAGGCTTATAGAGATGGGTTAATCCTGTCTCCTGCCGGTAGCATCCTGCCTCTAGCGGGGTGTTATAATTTTATTGTGATTTTTATTTCTTATGTAGGTGAAATAATATTTTGGATGCATAACTAGAAAAAATAAACGTGACATTTGGATTTTGGAGGCCAGAAACTTGAAATGACGTTCTAACAGTGTACAATTTCGGAAATTCCAACTTTATACAATTTTAGTATTTTAGCCATAACTTTTTACTCCGATGTCGGATTGAGTCAATTCCAATTCCAGATGAAATAAGACTCAAATATCTACAATTTTTCTCTTTACAAGAGTTTCTAGTTATACAATTTTCAAGGTCTAAATTGATGAAGAATCCAATGTGTGTTATATATAATTTTAATTATTTGAAAATAAAAAAATAAAAAAATAAAAATGGTTCAAAAGTCACAATCTACTTTTGATGGATTGTGAAAATTGTTTAAATTTATAAAATAAAATAAAAAGGAAAAAAAGGAAAAAAAATAAAAATAAAAAATTATTTGAAAATGACATTTTCTGTAATAATGCAAATAATTGCATTAGAAAAGAATTTGTAAGTGATAAGCTTTCTACTATAAATAAATGTGCTCAATACCTTATTTCCTCAACAAAAAAATCTCATGGATCTCTCGTGAGATTTTGCGGGATGAGCACTTGTGTGTATTTTTCTTTTGTAATTTATTTTTCTTTTATTAATAAAATTATGAGTGTTTTTATTTATATCTTGTTGTGTTAATTTGTATCATGATGGGGTAAATGGTGAAGTTAATAGTATGAAAATATATGTGATTTTATTTTTATTATATTTTATAAATTGTGATTATTTCTTAGATAAATCCGTACTCTTTCCAATTTATTAAAGACTCTTGACTAGTTGTAGACAATCCCTGATTGACACAGATAATACTTGAATCCCATAAATATGAGAGAACTATTAAAAATCTAGATTAGTTGTAGACAATATGGTTCTGCATGTTTTGACATATTTAGTACCTTGACATGACTAATTATCTACAAGACAGATTACATGTGTTGGCATAATTAATACATGATAATCATGAAATAAAAAATAATTATAATTTATATTTTATAAAAAGTAAAAATTATTTTATATTTGAAATATTAAGAGGATCCACTAATCCTAGTATTTTATTTTGTTATTTTTATTTTATTAGTTGAATTATTATTTTATCCTATTAAATATATTCCTTGTGGATCGACCTCAGACTTACCAGGTTATATTATTACTTCGATATTATACTTGGGAGTAAAAAATCACTTTGTGAGTGTGTTATACTTTTCCTAGTGGAAGTGGCAATATTGGTTTAGATCCATGTAACGGGGTATTAGGTTTGGCATCGGTCTCGATTATAGGGGTTTCAACAGACCTTGTCTCTTTAACTTCTCGAACACTTTTGACGGAGATCTGCCAAGGTTTTAAATCTTCAATTTTTGATAGTAGTTATTTCAACGTGGCTGGGTTTTATTCTAGTAGGCCCTTCACCGGTTTTCCTATTTTGGCTGTAGAATTTCCAGTTCTTAGCCTATTATTCTTCAATGACCATAACAGTCTCCCTAAACTATTGAAAGTCGGATATCATGGAGGTCATCCTCCTCATTTTGTTGTATATAGAGGGTCTGGTGCCCTGATGATCATATTTATTTGGTCTTCTAAGGGCCTTGTTTGCATTTTCAAAATCTGGCTTCTCTAGCAGTTGACATATTCCTTAAAGTTTTTCTTCGGCTTTTGCTTAGTGTTCTCTAAGTGGTGAAGTGAAGGTCAATCTCCACATATTGGTTTAAGAATACTTCTACTAGCGCCCTTTAGTCATCCTTCACTTCCCTCTCCAAGACGTGGTTCCATACTACTGGTGCTCTTTAAAGCAACTTCCAAAGCATCTTCTGAACTTTGCATTGGAATAAACCTGTAGAACTCATCAATAACACATACTAACGGAGATGCACTTTTGGGTCTCTGGTTACTTTAAACTTTGTCATTTTAGGCATTTTAAACTTGGAGGGCGATTTCTTTCGCCTCCATTTGTTCCTTCGATTTTTGGAATTCGGTCTCAGTTAGAGACTTGGCCCTTTTTCCTGCAACATATTCAGCCATGTTAGCATCGTCATCTAAAAGAGGAATTTCTACGGTTGTCATCGAGTCTCTTTTCACTAGTTTCTGCCCCCGCCTTTCGAGGCGCTGCCAAGTTGGCAATAACATCGATCAAGTTTTGCATTTGTTATGCATTTTATTCACGGTTGTCTCCAACTGATTTAAATAGGAACTATCATTGCTGGCCATTTTTGAATTTTCTAACTGCTTCCTGACTGGTTTGCTTTTTTTCTAACCCAACAGGCAGCTATGTGTTGGACAATTATGATCCATAGCGTCACTATTTGTAAAAGAAATTGTGGTTTTTGTACAAATTAACTGTGTGACAATGGAAATTGCTATTTTATCATTTTTTAATTTGATTACTTGAATATATAAATGATAAAAGTCCTTATGATTAGTTCCGGATTATAAGATATGAGACAATATCAATCCACAAAGGTTTAATCATTAAATATCCCTAGTCGTAGTATTATCGAGACTGGACATCGATAATGCGGAATAGACTAGTATTGCACTTGTGCGTGTTATGGAAGCGTAACAGCATAGTTCTCATTTATTTAAGTATTGGATACTTATGCAAGTGTGATAAGAGGTTGTGTTTGCGATGGTATGGAAACAGCTTCGCTCAGGATAGACCCCGCGGAATCCCATTGGTAGTATGACTATGTCTCTATGGGAATCCGCTTCAGGGTAGTGTATTTGGTCTTAACCTGAGACTTGCATCCCTAGTACTTGCGACAATCAATACGCTTTGGTTTTGGTCGTCCGGGACTTTAACAGGTTCTGTGTACGCCTCTTCTGGGTTTATTGAGAATCGTAGTGTATTGGATGTGATGTCAAGACGGAAGTATCACTTCAGTCATATGGAGATGATGATCATGCAGAGATACAGAACCGGTTCTCTATTATGTTGCAACTATCGGGATAATATGACAAGGTCATGATTATCCGATTATAGAGACTAGTTGCTTGTGATCCGATATATGTTTCGTACGGGGCAGACACTATTCCAGCCTCAGGCCTTGCATGTGACATCAGATACTAGATCGCAATACGCAATACTACGTATACTACGCCTGTTGATAGATATTTCCTTAAAGAATATTTCTGGAGAATTGGGTAGGCACGGTGCTTTGCTAGAAGCCAACCATAACTCGTAAATCGGTAAGAAAGTGGTACCGGGTACGCACATGTTCGGATAGTTTGATAACCGGATTTATTGCCAATATATCCATGGATCTCATAGGTCGCTTCCCGAAGATTCACTGATGATGTATGACTCGAACATAATTAATCTAGGATTAATTAGAAGAGAGAGAAAATTAATCTAGGATTAATTACGGCAAGAATTTATCTAGGATAAAATTCTATTAAAAGAGAGAGAACGATTAATTTAGAATTAATCGATAAAATAATATCTTCGATATATTAAATGAAATTGGATTTCATAACGGAATTAAAATTGGATTTTAATTCGGGCGAATGAATTAATTTAGAATTAATTCGCGAGCGATTAATAGTAATTTTGCTAGGCATAATTATTTAATTAAATTTTATTTAATTAAGTCACAACGGAAAATTCATTAATTCGGAATTAACAAACTCGAGCCGGAATGTGTTTGCGTGCCCACTCGGATTTTGAATTAAAGTGGGGACCATATGTCACATCACAAGTCACATCACTTGTCTTCTTATCACTTTTTGGTGATGGAAGTAAGTAATGATTTGTTGGTGACTTACCAAACACTCAACCTTATGAAAGGTGATAGACTTTTACCTAAACTGGTTTTGGTATATGGTTTTTAGATTTTAGAAATCAAAAACAAGTCAACATTTTTTTCACTCTTCTTCATCTCTCTCTCATTCACGCCACTCTCCATCTCTTGGATTTGGCTTGTCCGAAACTCACCAAGAACAAAGAAGAAATTGTTGCAATTTTTCAAGTGCTAGCACACATCAAAGAATCATACTAAGGTCTTAGGGAAACTTTTCCCATTGAGCTTGGAATCAAAGATAAAGCTTGGAGCTTGATACACAACTTTGGAGAAGCTTGGAACAACTTCAAAGAGAGTAAATTTTTGAACTCTACACATCTTACAACCTATCAAAGTGAGTATATTTCCGCTATACTTCTTGCCATATTCACATTATTTCATGCTTGAAATGATCTTGGTTTGACCTTAGAAACTTAACAATGGTATCAAAGCCAGGTTGAGCATGAAATGAACTTAGGGTTTATATACTTGAATTTGGGTAATTTTGATTTGAGCATGATTTGATCAAATTGTTTGTTTGAGTATGCTTACATAATGATAACTAAGTGTTATGCATGATCAATTTGATGAAAAATTAATTGGATTAATTTTCTCAAATACTTAGGCTTGGTCGAATATATGGACCTTTGTAGATCATGGTAATTTTTTTTTTTTAGACCATTGGATGTGTTTAAAGACATGATAGATATTGATTTGTGATTTAATTGGATTGAAATCAAAATCGGATATAAATATCATATTGATGTGACATTGGGAGCATGTTTAATGACTTGATTTTGTTTCAATAATATGGACATGTATTGAATATAATTAAAGCATGATTAATTATGTAAATTGGTATTTTGGAAATGTTAATTTAAATAATTAATTATGGCTATACACTTTAATTAATTAAATTGTGAAATTTGGAATATTTGAATTTATTAATTAGGCTTAATTTGGAATTGGGCTAAAATTGTTGTATTTGGGCCTAATGGGCTTGGTTGGGCCAAGTTGGTTTAGGACAATTGGATTGGATCCAAATTGGGCCTAAAACCATTCCATTAAGTCCAAATATAATAAATGGGCCTTTTAAAATTTAATTGGGCCTAATGGGCCAAAATTAATTTTGTGGCAAATGGTGATTCCTTATTGGGTTTTGGTTGCCAAAGTCCATGCCTTAATAAATTAATTGAAAGCCCATTTGACTTTAATTAATTGATTGGATGTTAATTGGGTTTTAAGACCCATAAGATTAGATTTAGAATCTAAGTCGTAAAGGCACATTAATAAAGTGTAATATTTAATTTTGAATTAAATACAGAATTAGTATTGAATACAAATTAAATGGATTTAAAATTGTAGTTCGATATAATTCAAGAATTCGTACTTTGAGTACTTATTCTTAAACGAGTTGGACTCGCGCAAATCAAATAATTATTTGAACATTGGATGATCACTTAATTCAAAAATTAATTAATTGGATTAGATTGATTGAATAACATGCTTTGTGTGAATACATGGATGTGTTGTATGAATAATGTATATCGGATGGATATTAGATGGGTGAGGGCAATTTTGGAAATTGTTGTAATAAATTTATAATTTATTAAATTAAACCTGCGTGTCCAGCCTTTATCTCTCGATTCTTTGTAATTCTCGTCTCACCAATTCCCTCAATGTAATGAGGTTTCTTTGATGTATTATGTAATTGGGTAGAAGTTAGAATAGTGCTAGCCGGGGAGAGGAAATGGAGTGATTTGTTCTAGGAACAATTTGTGAGATATCCATCTGCATATCATTATTAATTTATTTATCACGCATTATTATGCTTTTAGAATGCATGCTTAATGGTGTATGATGAGACCTAATCAAAGATAATTAATTGGTTGCCAATTACACGAAAAACCATCAACAAATATTAAATGTTTTCCTTCCATTGAATGATTCATTCTCAAGATCCAAGATTGGCACTGGTTTGTTGGCCAAAGTCAAGACCTTTGTCCATCGCGGATGTGTTTGAATCATGAAGGCTTTGTTTCATATAGTATGTCTTGCCCAAGTTGTGATTTGTTGGCCAAAGTCAAGATCACTTCTTATTCATCGACATCGATTACGAAGCTTTCCAAAGTCAATGGGTCCCGCTTAAATGGAATAATTAAGCTTGTTGAGCCAAAGCCAATGCTTAGTTGATTCAGAGGAAAAAAGGTTAGGAAAATATATTGGATATATTGGCATATATATTGTATATATGTTTCGGACTTGGAGGTCCACCTACCAGATCTAGGAATTGGAAGAGATCCAATTGATCTTAGATATCTACCTAGTTAAATATCATACAGCTTGTTGGCCAAAGTCAAGGTTGTGTGTTATTTAAGGGGATCCTACCCACTAGGAAACTAGGTTTCCCGAGTACTCAACAGAGAGTTATAGGCTCGCCGAAAAATAGTGGGAGGCCAATATTGAATTTGCAATTTCGTTCAAATACTTGGCATTACGCGCTTTTAAATTATTTCGTCAATTATATATTTATTAGTTGGACTAATATTTTATTATTTTTCTTGTAACAGTTGGACTGTACCCAAATATCGTTAATTGAATAGTTTGACTATTGCAATTAAGATGACTAGAAAGATCGGGGTTAGAGACATTATCATGGGCGAAAATGTCTTTAATGGCGCGAACTTTCCTGATTGGGATATGAACCTCAAGATTGTCCTGGGGGCTTAGAGGATGCTCTATACGATAGAGAGACCTCTCGGGCCTAAACCCGGAAATGAGCAGCCGCTTGAGCTTGAGCTTTGGAAGACTCATAGCGATGACAACTCAACTGCTCAGTCCGTCATGCTAGCTACAATGACCCATCAATTTCGTAGCCAAAACAAGGGATTGGATCCATATACTATGATGGCAAAATTGAAGGACCTTCATCGATATGACCTTAGATCGCAAAGGTATGAATTGAAGAAAAAGCTCTTTCGTTCACAAATGTCATAGGGTACATCTGTTGAGCACCATGTGTCACAGATGATTGCATTGAACAACAGTGGGTCAGCTAGGCATAACCTTTGAGGCTGAGACTTCTATAGATTTGATCTTGCAGTCTCTTCCTGACAAATGGAGCGGGTTCATCATGAACTACAATATGATTAACCAAGACCATACTCTTGGAGAGCTGATGGCAATGCTGCGTGAAGCAGAAAAAGAGCTATTGAAGGACAAAAAGTGCGAGGCGCACTTCGCTTCAACATCTCAGTCTCCCAAGGCTTGGCCGAAGGCAACTGGAGGTGTAAAGAAGAAGAAGAAGAAGGGCAATGCCAAATCATCAAAGTCTTCTGGGAAGGCTAAGGACAAATCACAAGATGTATGCCTAAAGTGTGGCAAACGGGGTCACTGGAAGCGTGACTGCGGTGAGTACAAGGCGCACATGAAGGAAATTAAAGCGGGCAAGGCACCGGCTTCAGGTATGTTTGTTATAGAAATAAACATGTCTACTTCTAGTTTTAAAAATTGGATTTTTCATTCTGGTTGTTGTACTCATATATGTACTGATGTGCAGGATCTACGGATTAGTAGGAGACTAGCCTCAGGAGAGATTGACCTCCGTGTTGGAAATGGGACTCGAGTCGCCTTTTTGGCCGTTGGGATTTATATTTTGGAACTGCCCCCGGGCATGTACTTAATCTTTCAGACTGTTATTATGTACCTAGTTTGACTAGGAATATTATATTTTGTATCTTTATTGGCCCAATGTGGCTATACTTTTGTTTTTAGAAACATTGGGTGTTTTATGTATAAAAATGATATGGAGATATGCAATGCTGATGTGAATAATAGTCTTTATATTTTGAATATAAATCAATCTTAAACATATAATGTAACAAACAAAAGGCTTAAATTAAGTAACAAATATGAAACTTATATGTGGCATTGTCATCTGGGACACATTAACAAGACTCGAATATCCACACTTTCGAAGAGTGGGTTCTTGGATGGATTTGATCCAAATTCATATGACGTCTGCGAATCTTGTTTATTAGGCAAAATGCCTAAAACACCTTTTAACGGTAAATGTGCACGTGCTACCGAACTGTTAGCCCTCGTTCATAGTGACATATGTGGGGCCCATGTCTAGCCAGGCTAGAGGTGGATATGAATATTTCGTAACCTTTACGGATGATGCATCGCGTTATGGTTATGTATATCTATGAGACACAAGTCGAAAACCTTTGAGAAATTCAAAGAGTTTCGACACGAAGTAGAAAAACAAACCGGCAAAAGTATTAAAATATTACGGTCGGACCGTGGTGGAGAATACTTGAGCAATAAGTTTCTTGATTACTTGAAAGAGTATGGTATTCTTTCACAGTGGACTCCTCCTGGAACACCTCAATTAAACGTGTGTCCGAACGGAGAAACCGAACTTTGTTGGACATGGTAAGGTCAATGATGAGTCGCACAGAGCTACCTATTTCCTTCTATGGATATGCATTAACAGTGCAATACTTATTTTGAATAAGGTTCCGTCAAAGTCTGTTCAACAGACTCCGTATGAAATATGGACAGGAAAGAAACCGGGTTCTCATTCCCAAAGATCTGGGGTTGCTGGGCATACGTTAAACTTTGGAAGGTACCAATCTTGAACCCAAATTGGATAAATGTCTATTTGTAGGTTATCCTAGGGAAACCAAATGATTACTTACTTCTACAACCCACAAGAGAACAAAGTATTTTTGCTCTACATGCGGTTTTCCTTGAGAATGAATTCCTAAATGCAGTGGTAAGTGGGAGGAAAGTATAACTCGATGAAAATCAGTGATATTGTTCCTGGCACAGAATCCTTAACGGAACATGAACAGTTCATCAGGGATGAGACTGTACCACAATCTTCGAATACACAAGAACCGCGTAGGTCAGAGAGAGTCAGAAAACAACCTGAGAGGTATGGGTTTCTGATCTCACCTCATGTGGATATTAATCTTATTGAGAAGACGAACTGGCTACGTATGAGGAAGCGATACAGGTATCGACTCCGATTTATGGCAATATGCCATAAATGATATTACTTCTACAACCCACAAGAGAACAAAGTATTTGTTGCTCTACATGCGGTTTTCCTTGAGAATGAATTCCTAAATGCAGTGGTAAGTGGGAGGAAAGTAGAACTCGATGAAAATCAGAGTGATATTGTTCCTGGCATAGAATCTTAAACGGAACATGAACAGTTCATCAGGGATGAGACTGTACCACAATCTTCGAATACACAAGAACCGCGTAGGTCAGAGAGAGTCAGAAAACAACCTGAGAGGTATGGGTTTCTGATCTCACCTCATGTGGATATTAATCTTATTGAGGAAGACGAACTGGCTACGTATGAGGAAGCGATACAAGGTATCGACTCCGATTTATGGCAATATGCCATAAATGATATTACTTCTACAACCCACAAGAGAACAAAGTATTTGTTGCTCTACATGCGGTTTTCCTTGAGAAGGAATTCCTAAATGCAGTGGTAAGTGGGAGTAAAGTAGAACTCGATGAAAATCAGAGTGATATTGTTCCTGACACAGAATCCTTAACGGAACATGAACAGTTCATCAAGGATGAGACTGTACCACAATCTTCGAATACACAAGAACCACGTAGGTCAGAGAGAGTCAGAAAAAAACCTGAGAGGTATGGGTTTCTGATCTCACCTCATGTGGATATTAATCTTATTGAGGAAGACGAACTGGCTACGTATGAGGAAGCGATACAAGGTATCGACTCCGATTTATGGCAATATGCCATGAAGTCCAAAATGGATTCCATGTACACCAACCAAGTTTGGACACTGGTTGATGCACTAGAAGGCGTAAAGCCTATTGGTTGCAAGTGGGTCTTCAAGAAGAAGACCGACATGGATGGCAACATACAAACGTACAAAGCTAGGCTGGTAGCGAAGGGGTATCATCAACGACATGGTGTCGATTACGACGAAACGTTTTCACATGTTGCCATGATTAAATCCATTTGGATTGTGCTTGCTATTGCTGTATATTTCGATTACGAAATATGGCAGATGGACGTCAAAACCACTTTCCTTAAAGGAAACCTTTTGTAGGATGTTTATATGCAACAGCCTGACGATTTTTTCATACAAAAACATGCGAACAAGGTTTGCAAGTTAAATTGATCCATTTATGGATTGAAACAAGCATCGCGTTCTTGGAACCAACGTTTTGATGAAATCGTAAAATAATATGATTTCGTTCAAAACGAGGATGATCATTGTGTATATAAGAAGGTTAGTGAGAGCGCACTGACATTCATTGTCCTTTACGTTGATGATGTATTGCTAATAGGCAATGACATTCCCATGCTACAATCGGTGAAAACTTGGCTTTCATTAAAATTCTCCATGAAAGATCTGAGAGAAGCAGCCTTTATTCTGGGAATAAAGATCTACCGGGATAGATCTAGAAAGCTGCTTGAACTCTCCCAGAGCACATATATTGACAAAGTGTTGAAGAGATTCAACATGGAACAGTCTAAGAGGGGACTATTGCCAGTGTTACATGGCGTCACTCTATCTAAGGACATGTGTCCTAAAACTCAAGATGAGAGAGACAACATGAGTCAGATCCCGTTCGATTCGGCAGTCGGATCGATCATGTATGCCATGATATGTACGCGACCTGATGTCTCGTATGCTTTGAGCATGTGTAGTCGCTATCAGGCCGATCCAGGTGATGGTCACTGGATGGCGATTAAGAACATCCTTAAGTATCTTAGACGAACTAATGATGCTTTCTTAATCTATGGAGATGGAGAACTTGAGGTAACTGGGTTTATCGATGCAAGTTTCCAAACCGATAAAGACGACTGTAAGTCACAATCTGGGTACATATTTTGTTTGAACAATGGAGCAGTAAGCTAGAAATCTTCCAAGCAAGAGACTGTTGCCGATTCAAAAACAGAAGCGGAGTATATTGCTGCAGCTGAAGCAGCAAAAGAGGCAATTTGGATCCATAAATTCCTAATTGGATTAGGAATAGTTCCGTTAGCAGCTGAGACCATTCCATTGTATTGTGACAATAACGGGGCTATAGCGCAGGCTAAGGAACCGCGGTCACATCAACGATCCAAGCATGTTCTTCGACGTTTCCATTTGATTCATGAGATCATACATCGTGGCGATATGAAGATCGAGAAGGTCGCATCAGAGGACAACATTGCGGATCCGCTGACGAAAGCTATTCCTCAGTAAAAGTTTGAGCGACATGTAGATAGTTCATGTGTTAGATGCTTGAGTGACTGGCTATAAGCCAAGTGGGAGATTGTTGGACAATTATGACCCATAGCGTCACTATTTGTAAAAGACATTGTGGTTTTTATACAAATTAACTGTGTGACAATGGAAATTGCTATTTTATCATTTTATAATTTGATTACTTGAATATATAAATGATAAAAGTCCTTATGATTAGTTCCAGATTATAAGATATGAGACAATATCAATCCACAAAGGTTTAATCATTAAATATCTCTAGTCGTAGTATTATCGAGACTGGACATCGATAATGCGGAATAGACTAGTATTGCACTTGTGCGTGTTATGGAAGTGTAACAGCATAGTTCTCATATATTTAAGTATTGGATACTTATGCAAGTGTGAAAAGAGGTTGTGTTTGCTGATGGTATGGAAACAGCTTCGCTCTGGATAGACCCAGCGGAATCCCATTGGTAGTATGACTATGTGTCTATGGGAATCCTCTTCAGGGTATGTGTATTTGGTCTTAACCTGAGACTTGCATCGCTAGTACTTGCAACAATCAATACGCTTTGGTTTTGGTCGTCCGGGACTTTAACAGGTTCTATGTATGCCTCTTCTGGGTTTATTGAGAATCGTAGTGTATTGGGTGTGATGTCAAGACAGAAGTATCACTTCAGTCATATGGAGATGATGATCACGCAGGGATACAGAAATGGTTCTCTATTATGTTGCAACTATCGGGATAATATGACAAGGTCATGATTATCTGATTATAGAGACTAGTTGCTTGTGATCCGATATATGCTTCGTACGAGGCAGACAATATTCCAGCCCCATGCTTTGCATGTGACATCAGATACTGGATCGCAATATGCAATACTACGTATACTACGCCTGTTATAGATTATATATTCCTTAAATAATATTTCTGGAGAATTGGGTAGGCACGGTGCTTTGCTAGAAGCCAACCATGTCTCGTAAATCGGTAAGAAAGTGGTACCGGGTACGCACATGTTCGGATAGTCCGACGACCGGATTTACTGCCAACATATCCAGGGATCTCATGGGTCGCTTCCCAAAGATTCATCGATGACGTATGACTCGAACATAATTAATCTAGGATTAATTAGAAGAGTGAGAAAATTAATATAGGATTAATTACGGTAAGAATTTATCTTGGATAAAATTCTATTAAAAAAGAGAGAACGATTAATTTAGAATTAATCGATAAAATAATATATTCGATATATTAAATGAAATTGGATTTCATAACGGAATTAAAATTGGATTTTAATTCGGACGAACGAATTAATTTAGAATTAATTCGCGAGCGACTTTAATAGTAATTTTGCTAGGCATAATTATTTAATTAAATTTGATTTAATTAAGTCACAACGGAAAATTCGTTAATTCGGAATTAACGAACCCGAGCCCGGAATGTGTTTGCGGGCCCACTTGGATTTTGAATTAAAGTGGGGCCCACATGTCATATCACAAGTCACATCACTTGTCTTCTCATCACTTTTTGGTGATGGAAGTAAGTAATGATTTGTTGGTGACTTACCAAACACTCAACCTTATGAAAGGTGATAGACTTTTACCTAAACTTGATTTTGGTATATGGTTTTTAGATTTTAGAAATAAAAACAAGTCAACATTTTTTTCACTCTTCTTCCTCTCTCTCTCATTCACGCCACTCTCCATCTCTTGGATTTGGCTTGGCCGAAACTCACCAAGAACAAAGAAGAAATTGTTGCAATTTTTCAAGTGCTAGCACACATCAAAGAATCATACTAAGGTGTTATGGAAACTTTTCCCATTGAGCTTGGAATCAAAGATAAAGCTTGGAGCTTGATACACAACTTTGGAGGAGCTTGGAACAACTTCAAAGAGAGCAAATTTTTAAACTCTACACATCCTACAACCGATCAAAGTGAGTATATTTCTGCTATACTTCTTGCCGTATTCACATTATTTCATGCTTGAAATGATCTTGGTTTGACCTTAGAAACTTAACACTATGATGGCTGCATCATGAAGTGTTAGCGTGATGCGTGTATGCATGCAATGTATGAAATGGTATATTTAATCCGCATATACCCTTCCAATCTTATTTCTCCCCAACACGTAGTAAGTCTATAACTGCCCTAGGTTTGGCTTAACTTATGCACCAACAGGGGATATATAAACTCGTTCTCTATTATGCCCGTTATCATGTTTAGAGATATCCAAATGGGCAAAAACATGGCGTACCATTTCTGGATGAAAGTTAATAAGGATATCAGACTCATGTTTTGGCGCTCTTGGATCATAACTAAATTTTTTAAGCCCAACGATATTTGTATACAAGGTGACCCGTTATCATTCCAAAGTATTTGGCCTAATTATCATGAAAATGTAACTTGTCTCAATTGAAAAGGCCCACAAGTTTACATACCATGGTAAAAAGTTCAAACAACTTCAAATGATTGGGGGCCCAAATATAAGTATAAGAGAGGCTTTTATAGGATAACAATTATGAGTTTTTTGTATGGGCTTATAATGGTAAGGCTTAGGCTCTTATCAGTGAAGGTTTGTCCACAACTAGGTATCCTTACTCAAGGGTTCAATCGACCAACTGAACGTAACTTGTTTATACCCAAGAACATGAAGGGTAAGCATATATATCTTGTACTACATGGTGGAAGACGTTGTGGCTGATCCACTATCTAATCTGATCGAGAGTTGTGTTGTTGAGTTTATTCTAGTCAATTTCTTTGATAGAATATGGTCTAACTCTCTTCTCCTTGATGATATTGAACAGATCTTTACAGTGCAATCTATTATTCGAGGCCTCCAGAGGGAATAATTGGTTACCGTCAACTTGATCATCGCACCGGAAAAGAAATCTTCCATTTTCATTTTAAGTTAAAGTTTAAAATAAAAATAAGTCAAAATCGAGGCTTATTTTCATAAATCGAAGTTCACTATTATGTCTGGAACTGTAAACAATGGTTGATTTGACATCCAAACCTGACACATGGGCCGATTTGTAAATTTTCAAAACTTATGAGGTCAAACTATAAATTTCAAAGACTTTATGGGGTTCAATGAAATTTACCAGAGATGCTGACGTAGCAGACACGTGGCTGATGACATGGCAAAAATGAGACCGGCTTTGCTGATATGGTCGATAACGTGGCAGACATGCATCATTGACGTGGCAGCTGACGTGTCAGACTCATTGATGATGTGGCTGATGACTTTGCACTGACGAGGCATTGACCGTGCACTGACGTGGATGACATGTCAGTGTTTTCAACCATAGACGGGCATGCGGCGCATGTCACGAGTGGTGGCACGTGGAGACTCTCTGCTTGGTGTTTGTGGCATCCTTTGGTCTCCGTTGATCGCCGGAAAATACCATTGTGCTTGTCTCGACGTGAACAAGTTGATGATATGGTCAAAATTGATTTTTGATAACTTTCCAAAAACTCGAATTTTCCAAACCGAGTTCCGTTCTTCGGTTTTACAACCCCCAATATATAACCAAAGCTCTGATATCACTTGTTGTGATTCTCTGATCACTGAAGAGTGTTTTGTGAGGAAAACTAAATAATCTCTATTATTACTTAAATAGAATTTACAAGTATTACAAAACTTGTACAAAAAACCTCACACACTAACTACACTCTCTACCAAGCTCTTACACTCTCTACCAAGCTCTCTTGCATTGGAGATTGCTTGTTGGGGTTTGTTTGAGCTCTCAATTGAGAGCTTAAGTTTTATTATAATTTGATGTGGTGATCATTTGAGTGGTTTGTAATAATGTCAAAATGTGGTGATCATTTTTTTGGCAATGGTGACACCAATTTTTGAAAAATTTATGAAAATTGATGCATGCAAGTTGGATACTATAATCCAGAGATACCATTTGAAGTAAGCAAGCTCCTGGAATTTGGTAAAGTGAAGGTACTATTGAGCTGGCTGGCCATTGGAGATGAAACAGAAGCCATTTGAAATTGTTTTTTTTTTTAGAATACTTGTGTTTCCAAGAGCTTTGCTATGGAGAAGAAACATGGCGCGAGTGGCGCGCGTGGAGACTCTACGCTTGGCGCGCGTGGCATCCTCTGGTCTCTGTTTGATCGTCGGAAAATATCATTATGCTCGTCTCGACGTGAACAAGTTGATAGTATGATTAAAAATTATTTTTGATAACTTTCCAAAATCTCGAATTTTCGAAACCGAGTTCCGTTCTTCGGTTTTACGACCCCAATATATAACCAAAGCTATGATACCACTTGTTGTGATTCAGTGAAGTGTGTTTTATGAGGAAAAATTAATAATCCCTATTACTACTTTAATAGAATTTACAAGTATTACAAAAGTTATACAAAAAATCTCACACACTAACTACACTCTCTACCAAGCTCTCTTACCTTGGAGCTTGCTTGTTGGGGTTTGTTTGAGAGCTCAATTTATAGTGAAACTCAAGTTCACCATTACAACCACTTAATAAATACACTTGAAACTTTTTTGGTGGTTTGCAATATTGTCAAAAAATGGTGATTTTTTGTTTTGACAATGGTGACACCAATTTTTGAAAAATATATGCAAATTGATGTATGCAAGTTAGATACTATAATCCAGAGATACCATTTGGAGTAAGCAAGCTGCTTGAAATTGGTAAAGTGATGCTACTCTTGAGCTAGCTGGCCATTGGAGAAGAAATATAAGTCATTTGAAACTTTTTTTTGTTTTTTTGTTTTTTGTTAAAAGACTTGTGTTTCCAAGAGATTTGCTATGGAGAGATACGCAAGTAAAAAATACTTATAAAAATTTGTACCTATATATTTAAATATATTATAAAATTATTATTAATATTTATGTAAAAAATGATAAAATTTCCTAAATTGATTAGTTAATTATAATATAGAATTATGGACATTATTAAATTATTATATTTTAGTAAATATTTATCTTGATCTTTCTTATTTTCCAAATAAATAATATAACTATTTTTTGTTTTTAAAAATATCTCTAATTTTACAAGACCTCTAAAGCCTGAAAATCGCCTCTGCCTAACAGGATACTTACTCACTTATAAGACTAACTTATGCAAAAGAAAGAGAGAAAGAATTTGATTGTAAAAATACAAAGCTTATAAGACTAAAAAAAATTATTATCGCTATTTTTAATAAATTATATTAAAAAAATCTTGTAAAACTTAGATTGTAAAAATATATAATTTATAAAAATAAAAAACCATCATCCTTTTTTTTTATAATAATGATACACAATCAAATAGAATTTTATGGCAACACTTGTTTGGAGTTCAACATCCAAGGGCATGCCGTTTCATCTTAGCATCAAAACGGCGCGCATCGAGTCACCCAAATGCCCCGCCATTCAAGGTGAAAAGACGCAACTAGCCTTATCATTAACCATTTGGTCCATTTCAGAGCGATCCACTCCCTCGAAAACCCTAAATCCCCCTATCACTATGAATACATTGCGAAACAAATTCAATTTATCTATAAGATGAATAATTTTCAAAAACCTTAATTTTACACTTCAATCCAAAGAAATTCTATGAAGAAACCTTCAAATGGCACTGAAAATTTTGAAGCCCTCAATAACCCTTCGATGTTATAATACCCCGACTATTACTGCAAATTCAAGCTTGTTTTTATTTCCCAACTCCAATCCTCATACTTTCCTCGGTACCCATCTCTTCATTGCTTGCATTTTCAATGTTACGAGAGATTATTTTGTAAAAATTTGATTTTTTTTTAAAAATGTAATCAATGTTCAGGGAGATTGCTGAAATGCCAGAGACAATATCCCATCAGAAGCTTCGCTGTTGCTAGCAATGCCAAGTCAGAAAAGATTCAAATACCCAAAAAGTACTCTTTCTTTATATTGCATATAAAACTATGGCTATTTCTTGCATTATCCTTTTCAGATAGATGTTAAAACTTGAATTGAAGTGTTGAGAAAGTCAATTATTTGTAAGAGGGGTAATTTGATAGAGAAAAATGGCTTTTTTTGCTATAAAATTATTTAAAAATGGCTTTTTAAACTTGTGTATTTTATATATTCTGTTTTATTATTTGACATTTTTTTCAGGAAGAGGAGGCTGGATGAGATATGTCTTGAAAGGTTTCAGCAATATAGTCGAACGTACATACAGTCGTGGATCTTACAAGGTAGGGTAAATTACTGAATTGCATTAACAAGGCCCTTTTGAATCTTGGTTCTATGCACGATATTTTAATTTTGATAGAATATGGAATGTGGCTGGCATTTTAATCTAAAGTGAATTTGTGATTTTTCATG
The DNA here is from genome assembly GCA_019454045.1 of Zanthoxylum bungeanum. Lineage (NCBI taxonomy): Eukaryota > Viridiplantae > Streptophyta > Magnoliopsida > Sapindales > Rutaceae > Zanthoxylum > Zanthoxylum bungeanum. The sequence continues at coordinate 264,317 of SKCR01034012.1, forward strand.
ATTAGTAAGTAATACTGTGAATCGTAGTTTATGACGAGTATTTATTAAAGCTTTTATGTAGGTTTGAATTAGAGATTTGCATTGTGAACTCCTTTAGTTTAGAACTGATGGGCAACTTTAGTTGTTTGATTGTTTGATGAACCTGTCTCTCAAACTCATTTATGGTATAGGAAAAGTATTTGTAGATGGAAAGATGGTGAACAAAGCTGGAACAGCTGTCTCTGATAAGGCTGTTGTAGAAATAATTGCTCAAGTGCCAAAATATGTATGTAGGTGATTACTTCTCAAAACGACCCATCATGCAATTTCAGACATAAATATTTGGTTTTATAGTGGCATAGTAATTATTCAGATTTTACTCTATTGTTCATTTGTTCAGAGCGGGACATAAGTTAGAAGCTGCCATTGAACAGCTGGGTGTTGATGTAGCTGGCAAAGTAGCTCTTGATTCAGGTTTGTCCACTGGAGGGTTTACCGATTGTCTGCTTCAGTATGGTGCATCATTTGTTTATGGGGTTGATGTAGGTTATGGACAGGTAATGGGTATTTATTTTTCCTTTTTCTTTCGTAGAAGGCAATGTCTTTTCTGATTGTCCGATGAACAAAATTCTCGGTTTTTGATTGATTATGGATGCTGAATTCTTCAATAGGTTGCCGACAAAATTCGTCGAGATGAACGTGTTTCGGCTATAGAACGAACAAATTTAAGATACCTTACTACCCTGCCCCAGAAAGTTGATTTGGTGACTTTGGACCTTTCATTCATTTCTATTCTCACGGTAAGCTATTAAATGCTGATGAAATGTGGTATTGCTAATTTTCTGAGATCTTTTAGTTGTTTGCATACTTTTCCCCACCTTTTGATTCCCCAGCGTGTATGGTCGTCGCTTAATGGGGTTGCACCTTCTCTTTTTGGCACTTCTATTATGCATCACTCACTGATAGAAAGAGGAAACAAGTGAATAAGATGATATATTGATAATTATTCAGGACAGAGTAATTGTTCTTGTGAATCTAATGCTTGTTGAACATTATCCTAATGCTTCTTATTTAAGCAGGTCATGCCTGCTGTGGTAAATTTGATGAAGGAAGAAGCAACTTTGCTTACCTTGGTCAAACCTCAATTTGAAGCTCGCAGGTCACAAGTAAAAACTCTTCTCCATTATATTTATATCACATGTATTCAATATAGAGTCTATATGATTATTTTGTATTTTGAAAATTTATGGGTATTCAATAAGGATTTTAAAAAATTCTTTAAAATCTCGAGGTATTAGATAAGAATTTTAAAACGTTCTTCAAAATCTTGAGATATTCGATTAGGGTTTTAAAAAGTTCTTTAAAATATGATAATATTCAAAAGTCCATTGATTTTAAATGATTTCATTAACGGCTGGATTTTAAAGGATTTTAAAGAGTAAAAAAAAGTCAATTGAAATCTTTTATTTAAACAAGAGATTTCACACTTTGCTAATAAAATTACATGTTTGGATTTTATTTTTAAAGCAAAGAATTCATAGATCCATGGATTACAAAAAATAAACAAAATTGATAACAAGTACCTTATATAAATAAAAATTTCATTATGAAATCTGCCATTTATATAAGAAATTTGACAAATTTCTCTTTTCTCTTTTGAACTAAAATACGTTTTTCTTGATTTTTTATTTTCTTTCAGGTTTTATTTCAAGATCTTCATTTTTATCACTTTGATTAATAAAACACAATGTTGTCATTTATGATTGAACAAAACTATTGCATTTAAATTCAAGACATGCAAACCCACTTACTTTTAGGATTTTCTTCCACATGAAATTCTTTGTAAAATTTGCTTTCACATTTAAAATCAAGTCTTGTGGTTTTCAACTTTCATTATCATAGTAGTAAAAGATCATAGCTTGAAAAATCCGAGGCGGCCCACCACGTGGCCCCTCGAGTCGAAGCGGCTTGAGACAGACACCTCAATCCGAAAGCCCTAAAGTTACTATTTTTCAAATATATATATATATATATATATATAAAGGAGTTGAAAGTTAGGACAAATAGTCTCGACTTAAGCTTCTTTATAAATTAAAAATATGCATAAAACTAAATTTCTAATTTTGAAATGCTAATTAGCAGTGTTGTTAACCGCGTTGACAATGTAGCTCGGTCCTGGTGTTTCGCTGAAAATGGGAAAATAATTATTATCTTTAAAAATAACCAATATTTACTATTATTCTTATTTTGTTAGTTATATTTGTTATTAATAAACTTAATTACGATAGGAATTATATATGATGACAAGTCTTTGGAGGATGACACTTTAAACTCACATTTCATGCTATTAGACACAAACTATAGCCTATTTAGAAATTATCGGTTATTTTATTTCATGAACCTATATTATTATGTTCATTTTGTTTAGTTTTGATGGATGTTTTTATGTATTAGTTGTTTTGGATTTGTTGTAGATGATTTATTTTGATGCTTTTAGTTTTTTCGTGTACGCCTTGAGGCCGCCTGTCTCACCTCATGCGGGGGACCGCCTTGCATTTCATATCGAGCTTTCGAACTTTATAAAAGATAAGAGTTGAAATAATTTTTATTCCATTGTTTGTCTTTTAATCATTTTTTTAATTTTTATTTTAATTATTAGAACAATCCTTGAATTTGTTAATATCCAACATTAAAATCTGTAAATGTATGGATTTAACAGAATCCATGGATTATAAAAAAATTCAACATAATCAATTAAAATCTTAATAGAATACACCCTCTTAAATGTTTGAGTTTTTGCCTTTGTTGGATTCCGCTGTATATGACTAAATGAATCTGAAAATGATGTCAATGAGGGAACCACCTTCCCCCTCATAAACATGGCCGTGTGATTATACCAAATTCACCAGCTTCTTCTATTACTTGGAATATTGCTCACATGAAATTGTTCCTTTGTCACTTTTCCTCAGTTAAGGACGGGTTGCTATCATAATCTTGTGTTTCAGTTCATAATTTAATTGTTATTGCAGGTAGGAGGTGGCGGGATTGTGAGAGATCCTTTAGTCCATAAGGAGGTATGAAAATTTCCTCATTATTTCCTGATTGATCTCACTTCTTTGTTCATATGTTCAAAGTTCTTTTTTCTTTTAGTTTATGTTCCAAACTTTTTGAACCTGATTATGTATCAATGACTTGAAAGCAGTAGATAAAAATCTGTCGATTGGGTTCATTTTTTGCAGGTTCTTGAAAAGATCATAAAAGGTGTAGAAAATTTCGGATTCCAGACTAAAGGATGGATTGAGTCTCCTCTAAAAGGCGCAGAGGGTAATACAGAATTTCTTGTTTGCTTTACTCGGACAGGTGAGAAACAAGCAGAGCAGTAGAACATAATTAGAGGAATACTGTAGTGGAAATATGCTGAAAACTTTATTGCATCTGATTTTGTAAATTTCAACAAAAGTGTACAAGTCAAGGTATCATTGTACGGGTTTTCAAATGCATCTCCATTTTTATTTTTACCTTGGGACAATAATAGTTTCTTTAACAGTGGCCATATCACAACTACAACTGATTACTATCATGCAACATTTCAAAAGGAATCTTAAGACCAACCACCTGGCCAACAACTGAGAACCAAGACACCAGATACTGTTCAATATCAACTCCATATTTGGTCACTGTGGTATCACCAAGGAAGAGCAACTTCATCCACTCGCTTGTCCCACATGGATGTAATTTATACCACGGTCTGTTTAAATAGGGATGTTCCTGCAATCAATAATTTCGATTAACAGGTTAAAGTAATCAAAAAACAACATTAAGCATATCTATCTATTTCAGTCGCTCAAGGCAATGAAAGAGGAGAACCTCTTGAGTTATGAATGTCCATTTTGATTCTGACAAAACTTTAGCAGAACAAGAAGGAAGATCTTTTTCAATTTCATCCAACACCAATTGTTGTCCCCCTGTGAAACAATGAAAATCAGAGCAATATGTTCTTCAGAAAGCAATAGAGTAGACAATGAAACAACTGATCAATCAAACTGAAATCATGAACTACGCTCATGGTGATTATCAGATTCTACTCGTCTGATGAATTTAACCATATTGAGATTAACATACCTCTGCTGTAAGAGCGGAAATATAGGACTGGAACCCTATATGAAGCACTGTAGATTACATGAAAATCGTAGTAGTGTTCTTCACGATCACAGATATGGACCTTCCCAATAGAACAAAAACACGACCAGCACAATTGAGAAACAGTTCCGAGATTCGTAAAACAAGGATGTCAGTTAATATCTACTCACTAAAGTGGCAGTATCAATGGGCTCATCTTCATTAGAGCAACTGGTTTCTTCTTCCCCTATGCAAGTTTCTTCACCAGGATCTTCCTGTTAAACAACAGTTACATTATCTGTAACATCTACACTGCAATCAAAAGAGATACGATTCAACATAACATCAAAGGCCAGACCTCTCTTAACCTGAGAAGGCAAATGTTTTCAAGTGACAAGTATCCCTCCACCTGAAAAAGGATTGATAGAACTTTTCGAACATGAACAAAATACGATAGGGAATCACAAAAATGAACTATTAAACAAACCTCATCCTCATGAGATCCAACCCAAGGTTGTTTTTTACAAGCAACCCATGACCACGAAGAGAAACTGGGATTGAATCTTTTCCATTTCTCGGAAAATTTACAAGCAGCGCGAGAAAAATCACTTAATGAGAGGGTTCCATCCCAAGATAATACATCCATGATTGCACTGCAGTAGTTGAAATAAAGAGGATTAAACAAACATGATTATGAAAAATTTCACTCTTACCTCAAAATAAACAATTTTTGATTCAATTCCAATGACTCCATTACCTGAAATTGTGAAACAACTAAAATTCATGCAAAAAAAAATCTTGTTTAATAATGATTATCAGAATCGAATACGCCTTCATCTAATGAAACATGCAGTGTATATTCAAAGAGAGTAAAACCCAGAACACAGAATTGACTAAAATCGATCTAAATATCTAAGAGAAGCCTCTGACCTTGTGAAATTTGTGTCTGAAAGAAACAACTGCCTGTCTTCGCCTGTTCTCGTCTCTTTTAACGAATTGGCTTTGTTTTGTTATGTACTATTTCGTCACGCTTTATATGATACATCGCTTACTTGTTTATACTTGATTTCAATAATTTATTTCTTCGAAATAAAATAAAATTGTAATTTGTGAACAAAAAAGAGGACGGGAAATTTAGGGATTGTAAAATTTTCCTAACACACACTCGTTATGGCACCGGTCTTCCAATCGTTCCACTTAAATCTCGGATGTTGACGGTCATGCAGAGAAGCCCGTTTGCAACACTCTCTGCGCAGCAAAACAGAAACGAATGCTTAGGAGCAGCCAAGGATATCGTCAAGGGGATTTCATAATTTTTAAGGATTTAATTTCTCCTTAGCTGTTGACCCCGGCTGTTACAAATAAAATCATAGAATCAAACGATCGAGGTATAATTATTTGTAAACCATAGCTCTGAAGATCTTCCATGGAGATGGGGGTTGTAATTTTTATTTGGATTAGCTTAATTCCTGCATCTTAAACCACAAAAGTTATTACTTTTTTTTTTTTTTGAAATCGTTGGAAATCCCACCGCCAAATCACCCATTTCGGGCTTAAACCCCGACTATCCCAAATTCTTACAAAAAAAAAAACACACTTCCTTAATTCAAATCCAGAACCTACACCACCAAACCACGACCAAAAGTTACTACTTACAAAGACTTTTGGAGCCGGAGCTAAATAAACGTATCATCTGCAGATTTTCGACATCGAGTTCCAAAATTCAGAAGCATTTTTTTTTTCACATTGGGGTGGAATATGAAGAATGATCATTCTCAATATTCTCTACATTATATGACACTAAATAATAAATAGTGTTACACTGTCGCTATTCCACAAAAAAAAGGGATACTAGATCATTTGATTGATTACAATGGACATATAGAATATGCATCCCCAGGATCATTATCATTACAAGCAAACAGGAGCGGCCACTTCAGAAGCAAAACCACTGTCACAGCTTTGATGGATTTGTAGCACTCCTTTCATATCTAGGATCAGAAATTAAATAGAAGGTGAGCAGTATTATATATATATCTTTACAGTTGTATCATGCATAAGACAAAATTACTAAATCATATGCAGCTCATAAAGATAATCATATTGATTAATCAATTGCGTTTATTTTAAATGTCCAGATCAGTATCAAGATGTCATGTTCCCGGAGAATCCATATAAGCATAACCAGAGGTCACTTCTCTTAGGTTTCATGAAATCAATAGTAGGCTAACATGCAAACAATTTTCAATCATTCTATCCTTGCTACTTCCATAATAGCGCAAGTTCAAAAGTCACAAACCTATCTAAACATGACTCCTAAAATGCCTTATCATGCTTGTGTATCTCACCCAAACGCATTCGAGCGAGAGAGAGTGGATTATCATACATTAGCGTGGGTAGAGGATGGTCATGAACCAATTTTTATGTTTGTAGACTTGTTTACATGTCATCTGCCACTGGACTTTTTACAATAGGGACACTTCCGGATGAGGAAACCCCGTTGTTCTCTCCAGCTTGTGGATCAACTCCATTTACTCCCACCTGTTGAGAAATTTTAGCCTTCTTCTTTTTCTTCTTGGGCAAGATGTGCACAGCAGGCGGCAAAAGGGTCTCCTGTATCGCCTGCAAAACAACAAAACTAAACCTAATAAACTAGTGAAACAAAAGTCAGAGAGGAAATCCCTGAAAGAGAAAAGAAAATGGCAACGATGGTGGCTAAAGCACATGTTGAATACAAAATAGATGGAAAAAGTACCAGTAAATCATCTCTTCTAAAATTTAGAAACAAGTGACATCATTTTATATCATTTACCAAACAAGAGTTGGCAGCATAAACAACATCTATTACCAGAGATGCATCAAAGATATTATTGCTCACACTCCTATTATCATATCATCTTTAATGTAAAGCTTACACATTTAATTATTCACAAGTATGCTGTTTTTGTGTGGTTGTTCAGTGCTCTGTTTCCAAAGGTTGAAGGCTTACTTAATCGGCTTAAGACATATTCCTAGTCATAGTCAACTCTTGACTGCAATGATAAGATGCAGCAGGACGTATTCCGTATCCAGAAGTAATCAAATCTCCAACAAAGACTCCTCCAGGAATATGAAATATGATGGCCTAAGTGTACTCCTAAGCAACAATCAAAAGCTAAACCAATAAAACTTTCACCTTGGCTGCAATACATATTCAACGAGGCTTAACTAACAATGGATTTAGAAACATTATACATATAAGCATGAATCACAATAGCAACAAATGCATATCACAAATGAACAATATGGGCAAATAAACAATTAGGCAGAGGGGAAGTAGCATACCAGCCACCCTTTTTTGCCTCTAACCCCACCACTGATTGCGTAAGCCTCTTTGAAGCCATTCTTGTACAATAACTCAGCCGCCTTCAAGGAATTACCATCAAAACTACCTTACACACAAAATGTTCATCATTAATGGAATAGGATTCCAACCATCAAGTAATATGATCATCCACTAAGACCACATCAAAACTTACTTGTCCAGAATACAGACAACAGTATTTGCAGGATCCGCAAAGTTGCTCAACACATCCTTCAAGAACCCATCTTCATCTCCCTCAATGAACTCAACTTGAACCACACTCTTATTCAAAGACTTCAAATTGGGAGACCCCAAAGAGGACATAGTCTTCTTGTTCCTAATATCCAAAAGCTGGGCATTCGAGTCATTGCGGAGTTTTTGAAAAGCATCAATTGCAGGGATGAATTTGCATTTGCTAAGATATTCTTGAGTTAAGGGTATGACAACCAGCCAAATGAATGTACAAGTAGCAACAAAAAATGGGTATCTATTGAAAAAATCATCAATTGAAATTAAAATTGATTCCAAGTCTAATTTTCCTGAACCTGTTTCAGTTGAAGAGACAGCGCCAGCGGTTTCAGAGGCAAGGCTAGGGAGGGAAGTAAAGAGGCCAATTATGGTAAAGGGCAGTTGGGTTTTTGTTAAAGTTTGGAGAAGGTTTAATTTGGTGGAAACAGAATTGGTTAAAGTGGGAATGCAGATGGAGTCTGGGGCAAGATGAGTGGGTTTGGAGCAAGAAAATTTCAGGGTTTTGGAGTGGTTTTGAAGTGGTGGTGAGGATGAGAGTACCATTGAAAGAGACTCCATCGTGAGCATGAAGAAGCAAGGGACAGACAGAGGGAGATGATAAGAAAAGATGAGGTTGGGATAAGACCAGGTGGGTTGGGCCTGGGTTAATTCGGGTCAAATACCGATTTTAATGCCTTCAAATCTCTCTTTAATTTATCACGTATGGGGCGGGGGATGGCAACAGAATTTGAGTTGAGACATGATGCTAAATATTTATATATTGTAAAAATTATATCCAACTAAATCTGGCCTGATTTTTATATGCCATCCTAATTTGGAGTCATACAAATGCCCAAATGAAAATCTGTGCGCAAAAGATTTTCTACGCATAATAGCTATCGTTGAGATTGCTACAAGATTTACACATCCAGTATTAGCTCAAGGCCTGTTTTTGCTAGAACTGAGCTCAAGACATTTCTTTTCGAAGCTAGAAATAAAATCCTCCATGCAAGAGCAGTAAGTCTCCATTCCGACAGCCTGCTTAGCGAGTTCTAATCCTACATTCATCCACTTCTTTGCCAGATCAATCTGCCCAAGCCTCACAGGCACTGCTGCTCGATTCCACGCGGTCATTGCTAGCCATTTTCCCTCTTCTGCAGGAAATTCACCTTCCTTCAACCCCACCATTATTCGACATGCTTGCTTGTACATTCTATGCACGGCATCATCATCTGTATCGCCCTTGTGAATGCTGGCTACTGCAATTAACTTCCGGACAGTTAGGGCCACATCTTGGTAGTCTGGCACGGGGGAAGAAAGCAGTGCCGATAGGCATTCATTAAAAGCAAAGGCAGCTACTTGAGGATTGGATCTTGGACCCTGTGAGGCGGCGAGGCCAATCTGGAGAAGGTATTTGGGTTTGCAAGCCTTTGAACTGGCATAGCTTTTTACAAGGAGTTGTTGAGATTCTGAATTGTTGAGTCTCCCCTGTATATCGTAGGCATTGAAGGTGTACATGAAGAAGAGGTCAGGGTCCATGGCTCCCGCTGACAATGAAGCCATTATCTGCAAACATGGATCAAAGGAAATGAGAAGAGTTACAAAAAAAGAGATAGTGAAGCACAACTCTACAACTTAGATATCACATATTATAATGATATTCGAGATGAAAAATCAATCACTACGCGCTACTCAACAACTAATTACACATACCTTGCCTGCTCTTTCTAGCAGTTCAACGGCTTGCTTCACTTCAATGTCCATCAATGCAATCTGCTTTTGATTCTCTGAAGCTATCATGGCAGAAACACTCACTATTAATGATTTGCAAACCATGGTACTGTTTTCTTCCACTTGCCCATCCCACAAAATACCATAAAATTCCGAAGCCAATCTCAGAAATTCCATACACAATTCGTACTTCTTCTCCTTCCCACAATTTGTCCCAAAATTCCATGACATCACTGCAAACCAATTTTGTTCTCGCCTTCCAACCTCCTCTGTTCCAAAGAAACAGTTAGGCCCAAGTTCAGATGTTCGAGCATGAGCTCTTTTCATATATTTGAGGACTTCTGTCTCATGCCCAGCTTGAGCTTCTTGAGTCAAGATTGTAACTAAGGTGCGTAATACCACAACTTCTTTGGTTGGCATGAGTTTTCCGAAGGTGTAAAAGTTTAGGAGATTGGATAGAGCAGCAACAGCAACAGGAAGAGCTTGGCAGGCAACAGCTTCATGAGCAGCAAGGGACAGAAAGTCTGTAGTGAAATCGAGGCATATAGTCATTGCTAGGATCTGATTAATAGCACCCTTGTGGTCATTCTTCTGCAAATAGATTTTGAACTGCACAAAACATAACATCAAGCTTTGTAACTGTTAGACAAAGAAACTAAAAGTGAATCGGGTAACAAGTTATAGCAATCAAGTTTAGCACCAATCTATAAGTGAATTTGTTTCCTGCACCCTGAAAGAACAAAGTGTGTGAGTAGGGAAGAGAGGAAGCACCTTAAGGAAAGCAGAGTTTATGTTGGGCTCAAGCTTCAGGAACAAGAATGCATTAGTAAGTTGAACATTACATGGTTTATATAGATGATTAAAAATATTATATATTATAGTATTTCTTGGGGACCAACTAAACTAGAGATAGCAGGATACCTTTTCTGCCTCAGTAATGTATTCTTGAGCTCGATCAAGCTGAGAAAGACCAAGGTAGCAAAGACACAACACTCTGAAGCTCTTGGCTCGGAGGATTCTGTTCTCAACATCAAATGGAAGATAAAGCATTGATTTCTCAAACATGTCTGCACTTGCCTCATAGTCTTTGGATCGAAACAGATTTGAAGCACTGTAAGATACAAATACATATGTTCTTCCACAAGTAAGATGTCAGTATATTTTGTAATCATTCTGAAAAATTACTTGGATTAAATCTTTAGACTAAAATACTAAGAAATGCTTCCGTAAAAAGTATCAATTTCTTTCGAGTGATTTTTTGTACTTGAGCGGCACTATCTTGAAAGCCAAGTAATAATCAAATGCCCTCAAACTAACATGATAAAATATATGGAAAATGACACCCAACAAATCTACTTATTTTCATAATGATTCATTAGTTCCTACAATTTTGAAAATACAAGTTTTAATCCCTGTTGTTAAATATTTTCCATTAATTTTGAGTCATTTTTTATCTGATTAGTGTTATATGACTTGAATATCCAAAAATTATATAAAGATTGTAAAAATGTGTTTCTAAATTAGATAAAAAAGGGACTCAATTAACAAAAAATATTTAACGACAGTAAAGGACAGCAACGGACCGGGTATGGTGCAGGGATATCAATACCCATACTCATCCCGTTCAATCAATGGGTATAAAAATATTTTATCCGCCCTAACATATCGAATCCACACGATCCCGTACGAGTTATTATTTATACGGGGATTTTACCTCTATTTTAACGTGGATGCCAAATTGCCAATAGTCGTATCCGACTTATCTAACCAAAGAGTATAAAAAATTATCCCCATATTCGCTCATAAATTACCGGGTCTCCGCGAGCCCCTGCGGGGATTTTTGTCATCCCTAAACGACAGAGACTAAAGTTTATATATTCTAAAACTATATAGACTAAAGCTTGTATTTTTAAAAATATAAGAAATGAAGTGTTATTATAATAATTTGTAGGAGGGGGTCTGTTTGGTTTAACGGAGGGGAGGGGAGGGGAGGGATTTTAATGGAGGGGAGGGAAGGGGAGGGGAGGAGAGGGATTTTAATTAAATATATGTTTGGTTCAAAGGAGGGGAGGGGAGGGGATGTGAGAGTTTTTAATTAATATATGTTTGGTTAAAGAAGAGAGGAGAGAGATTTTAAAACTAATTTACTATTTTATCCTTATAGCATTTTATAAATAAATTTAAAACAATATAGGCTTATATTATCTTTGAATTAAACAAATAATAAAATTAAAATTAAAAGTTCTACATAATACGTGTTATTAAAAATAAAATTAAAACAAATATAAGATAAGAGAATAAAAAGAATTGAATGGTGAAGCAAATATAAGAGAGATTTGTAATTAAGATAATTTTGGATTTTAATGTATAAGTAGGGATAATTTAGTCAATGCATTTAATATTTAATTGCTCACTTTCTCTCCCCTCCAAAACCCCCCACTTTTGGAGGGGAGCAAAAATTGGCTTAGGAGGGATTTTGCTCCCCTCCCTAGAGATGGCAAAAATACCCGGACCCGGCCCGGGTCCGCATGGACCCGGACGATCCGGGTCCGGGTAGACCCGGGTCCGGAATCAAAAAATCCGGACCCGGGTCTTTAATATTAAGACCCGGGTGATCCCGGGTCCGGACCCGGGATCGCCGGTCCGGACCCGGGTAGACCCGGGTCCGGAAAAATTAAAAAAAAATAAATTAAAAAATAAAAAAATAAATTAGATTTTAATAAAAAATATAAATATATATGGGCATATATATATAAAAATAATAGAATTTAATAAAAAATTAAAAGAATTGAAATAAAACTAATAAAATACAAATATGAATATAAAATAATACAATAAAAAATTTAAAAAAATTTAAAAAAAATTAAAAAAAAAAAGAATCCGGGTAAACGGGTCCGGACCGGGTCTACCCGGATCCGGACTGGTAGACCCGGGTCCGGACCCGGGAATATTTACCCGGGTCCGGAACCGGACCCGGGGAAGTGAATTCTCTTCCGGATCCGGACCCGGGTCCGGATCCGGAAATTGCCATCCCTACCCCTCCCCTCCCCTCCAAAAAATTGAACCAAACAACCATTATTTAAAATAATCTCTCCCCTCCCCTCCAAAACCCCCCAACCAAACAGAGCCAAAAGGGAAATGCTAATGAGTGTCTTATTCGCACTTTAAGAGCATTCATTAAAGATCAATTTTAAGAAAATTTTCATGAGAAAAAATAAAAAATAATTAATATTTTGATAATTTTTTGTATTTACTATAAAAATAATATGAAAATTTTCCAAAAATGAATCTTTAATGCATTAGCAAGACACTTCCTAAAATATATAAAATTTTGTAAAATTGACCTTTACCAATTCCATAAAACGGCATGCATTGCGATCCTCTCCTTGGCAACCACATCACCGGTTAAAAGCGCGAGCACTCTTTCATCGGAGACCAACTGAGCCACCACCTTGGCCCTCGCTTTAACGGCCGACTCACTAACACCATCCCCCTCATCTCCAACGACCCTGTGGGCCACCCTCACGGCTGCTTTAGCGCTGACGTGGCACCTTCCCAATAATCCCAGAAACACTTCTTTCGCTGTCTCCGCACCCGCCGTTCCCGCCGCTTGAAAGTAAGCCTCAACAGCAGACACCCAAATACCCTCCGGAATCCCCTCAATTACAACCATGCCCCTGAGCTCCTTCTCCGCTTCATTGTACCTCCCTAGTCCTAGCCACGCCTTCATCGCCAAAACCGGCAAACTGGCGTGGTGGTCCCCGCCATCAAAGCTGCCTTCTCTTAAAACTCTAACGCACTTGATCACGCTCTCGTACTCTCCCTTCTGTAAATGAACGGCCGAGATGAAACGCAGCGTTTTGAATTTTAATCCCTTGAGCTCCGTCGTCTCTTCTGGCATCCTTGCCTCAGCCAATCCTTTCTCGCACAAATCCAACGCCTCGTTCATCAACTTCAACGCGTCGTTTAATGAATTGGTTTCGTTTTTTGATAACGCGCTTTTAGCGAACATCAAGTACTGATTCGTTAGCAATATATAGTGTTCAAACAAGCCGAAGAGGAGACATTTCGCGCGGTTTAGTAAAGTTATCGCTAGATTTTGTTCAAGGACTTCCCAGGCCGTGCGAGATCTCGCGATATTGATATCCAACAGGAGTTTTCTCTCCTCTGAGTCTGAGATTCTGCTAATATCGAGCTTTGATACAATCTCCGTGGCTTTCTCAAAACAACTCGAAGCGAGATCGAATTTCTTGAGATCATGCCAGATAATACCAGTCTTGTAATAGAACGAGGCCGATTTGATAGCCGGAGAAGGAACGCCAGACACGTCAGCAGCGAGGGAGAGGAGGTCAGCGGCCACGTGACGGAGATTTGCGATAGCGTCGGTTGAAAAAGCTGATGAGCGGGAAATGGAAGCAGCATTGGAGATATCAACACAGGAGTTCCAGAGCCGGTAACTAAGTTTCCAGACATGGAGCTTCAGTGAGTTACTGGAGAAGGGAGCGAGTTGACTCAGTTGAGTTAGGGTTTGTTTGAAATCGGAGACGACAGTGGCGATTGTTTCGGGACTGGAGTGGGAACTGCTTTCAGTTTGTTTAATTAGAGATTCAAGTTGACCGAGGAGCCGATCGTGACCGTTTGATTGGTGCCGGATATCGGGCGATGAGATCTCGGCGATTCTCATTTTTTAATTTGGTGAAGAAGGGAGGGTGAGAGTGTGAAGTTTGAAATGGGTCAGATTTGAATGTCGAGGGTTTTTGGATTTGGAGGGAAAAAGATGTAATTTTCTTTTCTTTTCTTTTCTTTTCTTTCCCCCTTTATTTTTAATCTAATCTCACTAATTTTGAAAATTTAGTGAATGTTGATAATAAATACAGACATGTAACTGATAAATACGTACATCAAGGTGTGGGTCATAAAAATTGATAAGGAAGTTTTACATATAAAAAGGGCTTCATTTGAATTTCTTTCAGGATCAAATGGCCAGAAAAATATGCAAACACAACCAAACAAAACATTAAAAATGAAGTGAAATTATACACATACATGAACAAAGTACATATATTTAGAGGATCAAAATATCTTCTTGTACAACAGACTAACATTAACATGGTCTTTTTTTAAAAAAAAAAAAAAATACTAAATTCATTCATACACTGCAACAGGGAACTCGTGGTTAAAGGCTAGCAGTTAAATGAGTGGATCATAGTCACCTTTATACCATCTTTATTAATTAGTGAGGATAAGGGGCTTGGACAGCTTGGTACTGGTAGCCATTTCCAAAGTAGTTGCCATGATTGGGAGAGAAGCTGCAAGTAGCAGAACCCAGAAGCGAGGGGCCGTGGTTGTCGGCAGGTCCGGTGTAAATGTAGGGTCTGTCATACACATATTGGGGATACCTATCTGCCATTCTAGGATAGAATGTCTTGTCAGCAGCAAAGTTAGTGACTCGAGGTCCGTATCCAGCACTGTTGGCACGGGGTCTCTTTGGTTGGGGCTTGGCAACTTCAGTTGCCCTTTTCTTATCAGCCTTTGCCTTCTCTAGCTGGAGAACACGCTTTTGGAGTGGATCTATAGGATACTGCTCCTCAAGGTTATGCTCTTCAATGCATTTGAACACAGCTTTAAGAGCACTCAGCTCTCGGTCATTGACCTCATTCTGAAACACGAGAAAGTATGTCAAATATAATAGATGCATCCACTAAATAACATCATGTTTTGTTTTAGTAAAAACTCTACTGAGAAACAGTATCAGCCAAGAGTTCTAATGGATATATTCAGATGTTCAAGCGTGATAGATCTCAACATTAAGTTAGGACTGTACAGTCACGAGTACATAGCAATTACATAATTTTCAAGTTGGAATTTAGGTACGAGCAGAAAACGCACCACAGCTGAGGGAGACATGTTTCCTGGCTTGACTGGGGAAGAAGCCTTTTTTGCCTCCTTCAAGTAGGATTTTAGCAAAGGCACAGGTGAGAACTGCTCAGTAAGCTCAAATGCAAAAGCCAGGTTAACTGCATCTATTTGCCTTCCACTATTCACCAGAACTTCAATTACACCTAGAGAAGCAGCATAACCAAAAAGAAAGCAAGGAATGGTGAGCAGTTAAGAGAACCAAAAATTACAGACATGAACTTAAATACTCCATTTGTCAACAACCATATAAAATCCATTAGATCTGTCCACCCAATCGTAGTAATCTCCGTAGTAAAACTCAGCCAATAAGGTTTTTATCCATGTTCACTCAACCTCACTCCAAAAGATACAAACAAAATTCAAGAAGATACAAATTGTTCAAGAGATCATCAAAGATGAATATTGATGGTAATACTAATAGTTGACTTAAAAGAAGAAAAAAAATCATGAACCACAAATACCTTAAAAAGAAAATTTTATTCACATGCAGATAACAGAACAAACCTGGCATTTTTTCTGACAACCCAAGGAAGCGACATAAATCAGGTGTTTGGCGACGACGAGAGACCATTGGTATTAGCCTTGATAATTCTTCCTCATTAAAGTCGGAAGCAATAGCAAAAGTTGCCAGAAGTTGCAGGAAAGCATGAGCCTCCAAGGAGTTCCCATTGCTCTCATCCACATCAAGAGCATCCAACATTGGTTTCCACTCTTCAGCAATAGCCTTTGCCTGCTCCTTAACATCTCGTGAGATAACGGCGGTAATGGAATTTAGATCAAGATTTGCGAGCAAAATGCTAAGGCATTCCATCAACATAATACAGGTTCTGCGGAGACCCAATAAGCTTGAATCTTTCTTTCCATCCACATTTGGCACTTCCACATGGTAAAAACCTTCCAGAGAATCCAGTACCAAACGGGCTGGGTCTTCAGCAGACATTAGAGCAAGTGGAATTTCTTCCTTTAGAACAGCAAGATTCTTACGATTGTCTGATATAAATTTGTGCAAGCCTTCTGAGTTCATCTCTTCACATAGTTTAAATAACTGCGGATAAGCCTTCAGCTCCATGTTTTTATTCTCAGGAGAGCTTTTGCTGCCTTCAAAGTTACTTTCAAGAGACCTAGAATCAGGCAGTTTGGCTTCAACAGGTGGTGACCTGCTTTCATCAACATTGCTAACAATAGCAGGTTCTGCAGATGATACCTTCCGCTGTTTTTCTAGAGCAGTAGCAATGGCAAAGACAGCAGCATCCCTCTTCTTCTGGAGTTTATCCAGAGTGGCATGTTCCTTGGCCAAAACAGCAGCTTCCCGCTTCTGCAACATCTCACGGGCTCTCCTTGTTTTGGTTTCAAATTCCTTTTCTTGGTCTTCCAGCTCATGAAACCTTCTCTTTAAGGACTTCTCAAGCCCATGGAAATGTTCTTCAAGTTCCTTCCATTTCAAATTAAGGGTTATGGCCCTGTGACTTTCAAGTTCAGAAAAAGCTTTCTGAAGTTGTTGAATCTTCGATGATGTAGAGTCCATGGGTGTTGCAACTGATTGGGTGTTTTCCATGGCAGAAACGCTGGAAGGGAAACAGCACGAAGAATAATTAAAAGGAAATGTGATAAAGTGGAACTTAACACCACCATAAACAGAACAAAATTGAAAATATTGAAACCATCGTTATATATCAAACAAAAGTTACAATACAAAAACTTTTCAGTATCCACCATGTTATTATATTGCTGCCACAAGCTCAAACTTATAAAAGAAAGACAATCTTAACATCACATATAAAACAATCATCAATTGGAATACAAAAATGGAGCAAGATTTATTTTCCTGAAGTTCCAATGTGGTACATTAACACCAGCGTAATAATATAGTACTATAGATTTGAAAATGTAGGCTGTCTGGACATGATATCCCAAGTCCCAAGTTTTTTGTATGGACGTCAAGAACCAAACTTGTTTTAAACTTATTAACCTTCATAAACCTTACAAGAACTATGTAGAAGCCCTCCAAACCACGGTCTAGGACAAAGTGTTATACATCGTCCTAAGCACTAACAGAGGTTCCTAGTTAGGACAGAAAACGATAAATCATCAATAGATTATTGGAGAACATTATTATGTCCCAATCACTCAACAGATATTGAAACCTAATTAGAGGCATAATGGAAACCTAAAAAGCCCCAGACAAATATTGAACTCCAAAAGCATCAATTTAGTTATGAACTAAACATAAACAGTACACTCATACTAGAAGAAATCAGCTCAACAGTTCAACCAAATCATCACTGCAAGCTCAAGTTCACCAAATAAGCTACCCAAACCAAGAGATCGCCGGAGCCACAGCAAAGAAACACCGAAACCCTAATAAAACAAATACACGGGGAAAATTAACCACCAACATCTGCCAAAAAAGGGTATGTCAGCTCTGAGAGATTTAAAAAACGACGACGTTTCCGGAAAATAGAGGTGTTTTTTTTTTTCGCGAAACCCGATCTGAAGTAAACAGGGAAAAAAAAGATGAACATGCAATTGATTAAGTAGCTTTAGAGAGAAGGAATTTACCAAATGACCAGGTGGATGCGATGAGAAACAGGTGGTAAATTATCAATCCATTGTTATGGAGTTTTGGGTGGTGTGGATGCTGCTGCTGCTACTCAGCAATCCCTAAGAGAGAGAAAGAGGAAAGTTTCGATGAGCGACAATTATACCTTTTTTATTGTGAATAATTCACACACACACACAGCCCGCTGTCTCTGTTTCTTTTGCCTTTTTGTTTTGTTTTGTCTTTTTTTTTAACAGGCGCTAATTCACTTTAACTACTGCAATGAGCGGAGTGTAAAAATTTTGAATATGTTTATTATTTTTGTTTTGTTATTGATTTGATTAGTTTGAAACTGTCATTTTGTACTCAGAGAGTGAATCTACTGTTTAAATTATGAAATTTACTCGATTCCATAGACAAATTAGTTTTTCTAGTAATTCTTTCTTCTTTCTTTTAAAAAAAAAATGCATTATTAATGGGCTTTTTGTCAATGAGCCCAATAAGATTAGATGCAACACCCACAAACAACTAGAAAAAGTGCAACAGCCCAATATCAAATGACAATAGCCCATTTATTCAGTTAGATGTTATACAATTTTATCTAACTAGTGCTCTAATAGCATTCATTAAAGATTTATACTTTTATGGTAAATATAAAAAATTATCAAAATATTAATTACTTTTTACCATAAAAACTTTCTAAAAATTGATCCTTAATGAATGTCCTTATGATACTCGTTAACATTTCCCTTTATTCTACTGTGTTTTGCCAACAAATAATCAAACCCCAATTAAATTTGTAAATCGTAGTTAACTAAAACAAATGGATTTTGATTGTTGCCTGAAAATAATTGCATAAAGGGAAAGATTAAAATATGAAAGAAAAATTTTGGTTATGTCTAATCGTACAGTTATGAAAGAAAAATATGGAAGATTAAAATATTAACCGTTAATCGTAATTGAATCGAATCGTACGATTTGATTTCGTCTAATCAATTTTTTTCTAATTTAAAAAAAAAAAATTGTGTTGATGGTGTTTTCAGGCACTATGATATTTAAAACAGCACGACGAGGATAGAAGGGTAATTCCCTGCTTGGTTGAGATCATCAAATCCAACCCGACCACTTTGCAATAAAAGAACAAGCACCTTATGGTTTCAAACCGACCACAACAGAAATAGACCGAGCACTTTATGACCGGCAACCGACCACTTGGGTTCAGATAGCCGGGCACTATCAGGTCGACAACAACATTCTCAGCATAAAGGACTACCATGACCGACCTCATGAAGACCGACCATATGGCGAGATATGCTCAAGATGATGACACCCTATTCCAGTGGATAAGATAAAACGAACTATCCTACTTTCACCAGGAAATGGAGTCAGAATACAACAAGGAATAAAGAAGGAGAAAGCAACGGCGGATTAGGAATCCTCACAAGAGGAGAAGACTAAGATCAATTAAGATTTCCTATGCAAATAGGAGTCTGATTTATGTACTATTATAAATAGGAGGGCATAGTATGTGTAAGGGATATCAAAAAATTAGTGATCAGAATAATCAAGCTCTGACTTGTAAACACAAAAAAGATATGAGAAGTGTATTTGAGTAATAAAAGTGCCATCCTGTTTTTGTCCGTGGACGTAGGTCGGATCCAAATCCGCCGAACCACGTTAAATCTCCTTGTTGATTGGTGTGTTTATCTGTCTTTTGCTAAATTTTCTTTTGGTCCCCCATAACCAAACAAATTCACTATTGAAGGAGGATTCCCTCGGAGGTGATATCCCTATATTACCCTGAGACCAAAATCCACCGTCAACAGTTGGCGCCGTCTGTGGGGATTCAACAAAAAGCAACTCGCGTATTGGATGGAGAAGATCGAGGAGAACCTGAGGAAGGAAAGGGAGGAAAACCAAATTCTGCTAAAAACCATAGTAGACCGGTTAGAAAAGGTAGAAGGAGTCCACAACGGAAAATTCGAGGCCGGGACTAGCCGACGAAGGAACGAAACAGCAGAGGGAAAAAGAATTGCCGATACAAGTGAGGACGACAGACCCCGGAGGAGGGGTCCCTACAGGGTAAGATCTGTGGTGGTGCAGAGAGATTCCCAGACCGAGGACACGTGGGAGGAAGAGGATGACCAATCGTCACCAGACCCCTCATATGATGGCCCTCGCAACACCCGGCGAAGGGAGAAAGAATATGACGAAGAGGTACGAGAAGATACCGACCACGAGAAGCACCACCCCCAGGATAACAGAAAGAAAGGAGACCGCAGGAGGCGGCATGGAACCAAGGACAGCAGCATGAAATCTTGGTTACGGCAGGAGCTGGCCAAATGGGGAGTATGCCCCAATACAGACAGAGGGGATGCCCAGGACGGCAAAGATGAGTCCCCCCTCATAGAAGAAATAAGGTCAGAAAAATTCCCGAAAAGATTCAGCATGCCAACCATGGCGCCATACAAAGGTCATACCGATCCCAAAACCCACATTGAAGGCTTCGTCCTACTAATGGAGGTACAAGGGGTAACAGGGGACGCCATTTGCAAAGTGTTCCCCTTAACTCTAGCCGGACCGGCCATTCTATGGTATAGAAGCCTAGCCCCAAGAAGCATCAGCAGCTTCGCACAGCTAAAAAAATCATTCATACGGCACTTCAAAGGGGCTTGTGTCCCCAGAAAGACAATTGGAGAACTAAGACTTATGAAACAAGGAGACGATGAACCTTTGAAGATATTTATTAAAAGATACCATGATATGGTACTCGAAGTCGGAGGGTATGAATCCCCCGAGGCCCTGGAAAGCTTGAAGGGAGCCTTGAGAGTCGGAAGGCTATGGACCCACCTAAGGATCCAAGACACCCCGGACTACGCCACTGCCCTGGAGGTGGCCCGAAAATTCATTTTATTAGAGAACGAGGAGAAAATATCCCGAAAAGGGAACACCATCAGAGAAAGAACCACAAGGGAGGGCGCCCCCGTCGTGTAGAAAGAGAATCCAGAAAACCACCCCCGAAGCACAAAGAGTTCAAACCACTACACCGGGACAACCAAGAGAGAAGGGCGCCGACCCAAGTAAACCATGTGGTCGGGGAAGATGCGTACATTCCCCTAAAGAAACCACTGGGACAAATTGTCATGGAGATCCAGGGGAAAGGCCTCTTAGTAGAACCCGACCAAAGAAGATTTCCCCCGGACAAAAGGAACCAAAAGGCTTATTGCGTACACCACAACTCCAGAGGACACGCAACAGACGGATGTAAAGATCTGCGAGAACAGATGGAAGATCTAGCACGAAACGGGTATCTGAACAAATACATTGACCACGAGGTCATGACGGCCAGACAAAGAGCACGTGGCCGCCAAATCAACTGAAAAAATGGCAGTTTTTATCCCCGAAACATAAATAAAAAACTTTCTCTTCTCAAAAAGGTTCTCGTCCACTTTCTTAAAACATAAATAGAAAGACTTACTCAAAAAAAAAACCGGGGACAAACTCAAGCGCCTAATACAAAAAGAAACGACCAAGCACTAAGACCTGATCGGCTCGAGGCTGGACTTTGTTCCGCCGAGGCCACTCAGTTATTCGGCTCGGGGCCGGGTTACGTCCCACCGAGTCATGCTTATTGGTCTGGGGACGGGACATTCCCCCAGAGCCAAGTACCTCTTTCAGCTTGGGGTCGGGTTACGTCCCACCGAGTCATGCTCATTGGTCTGGGGACGGGACATTCCCCCAGAGCCAAGTATCTCTCTTAGCTCGGGGTCCTCAGGGGCATACTCGATGCATAGGATCCGTGAGAAGCATAGCACAGGGAATGATGATACCACTGTGGCGATTGCTTACTCCAGTGTTACCGAACATAAGGAGGAACATGCCCTTAATGCGTCGAACACTCTTTTGATCCTCACCTACCCGATGTAATGGATCCGCGGGAAAGCATAGCACGGGGGGTGATGACACCCCTGTGACGATTGCTAGCTCCAGTGATCCCGGACCTAAGGAGGAATATACCCTTAGTATCCCGGACACTCTTTAATCCATTCATCATTCGGATCCGAGAGAGGCACAGCACGGGGATGCGTGGTGCCCCTGTGGCGTGTGCCTGCTCCAGTGTGGTAAGGAGGAGCCCTCATACAATACACAGGCTCCCCAGTGAACCGACGTATAGAGGATGTACCCTCACCATTCAAACGCTCTTCTGATCCGAATTCTGGTTCGCCGGGACACTGAATTGAAAGATTCAGAATTATGTTTTGGAGACCTCGGGCAGGACGCTGTTTTGAGGCATCCATGTTGTTGTTTATGCTTGCAAAAACATTTTTTTTTTTGGATAGGTGCTGAGTAACCCCCGCCTTTTGATTTTATTTTCCAGAATCTTGTTTTTGTTTTTCACCGGTCTGACAGAGGGACGCCCATGCCAGATTCGGTAGGGCTACAAAGGTTGATTCACTTCCCTTCTGAATAAGTCCCAGGGATTAAATCGGCTCGGGGCTGGATTACATTCCGCCGAGGCTACTTCGTAGTCGGCTCGGGGCTGGATTTTGTTCCGCCGAGACCAATTGGTTATTCAGCTCAGGGTCGGGTTTCGTCCCACCGAATCAGTCTTCTTTGGACTGGGGAGGTAACATTCCCCCAGAGCCCAAGTGTCTCACTCAGTTCGGGGTCGGGTTACGTCCCACCGAATCGGTCTTCTTTGGACTGGGAGGTAACATTCCCCCAGAGCCCAAGTGTCTCACTCAGCTCGGGGTCGGGTTACGTCCCACCGAATCGGTCTTCTTTGGACTGGGGAGGTAACATTCCCCAGAGCCCAAGTGTCTCACTCAGCTCTCGGGGTCGGGTTACGTCCCACCGAATCGGTCTTCGTTGGGCTGGGGAGGTAACATTCCCCCAGAACCCGTGTCTCACTCAGCTCGGGGTCGGGTTACGTCCCACCGAGTCGGTCTTCGTTGGGCTAGGGAGGTAACATTCCCCCAGAACCCGTGTCTCACTCAGCTCGGGGTCGGGTTACGTCCCACCGAATCGGTCTTCGTTGGGCTGGGGAGGTAACATTCCCCCAGAACCCGTGTCTCACTCAGGTCGGGGTCGGGTTACGTCCCACCGAGTCGGTCTTCGTTGGGCTGGGGAGGTAACATCCCCCCAGAACCCGTGTCTCACTCAGCTCGGGGTCGGGTTACGTCCCACCGAGTCGGTCTTCGTTGGGCTGAGGAGGTAACATTCCCCCAGAACCCAAGTGTCTCACTCAACTCGGGGCCGGGTTATGCTCCTCCGGCTCATGTTGACCCCCAAAGGGTCTCAAAATGTTCGAATAACGAGAAGCATAAAAGAAGAAGGAGAAAGAGATAAGAAAGACACATAAAATATATATGTGTATGTCAAAATACAGCTTAAAATTATTACAAAAAAGTTAAAGTGTACACAGGGCCCCGGTCGGGTTACCCTTTCTCATTCAGCCCGCACAAAGGTAGGAATTTCTTCCTCAGCCAGCTCAGACGGCGGGAGGATCGGCTCGACCTCGGGAGGAGGAACTGCGGCTTCAACCTCGGCAGCATGAGAGACCTCTGCTTCAGGGATGGGAGGAGGGATCTCAGGGCAGTCCTCACCAGGGGGAGGAACATCAGGTCGTCCTTCTGGGAAGCCCCGGAAGCCGGAACAACTGAAATCGGGTCGGGATCCATCACCTCCTCGGAAGGAGGAGGGAGCCATTTCTGGAACTCCTCCTCGGAGATCTCCCCCTTGCAGAAACCGATAGCCGCGTAGATAGGATCCATGTTCAGACCTGGCAGTACCATCGGTATTAGTTCAGCACAGTCACCAACCCCCTCAAGGCGGATGGCATCCTTCTCGGCCTCAAGATCGGCCTCTCTCTCCTCAAGCTCGGCTTTTTTCCTCTCAAGATCATTCCGGGCCCGTGCCATTTGTTCATCGTTGGCCTTCAGTTTGGTTTCAACACTTGCCACCTTCGCTTTCAAAACGCCAATCTCAGATTGGGCAACTTTCAAATCCTCCCGGGCAGTATCGGCAAGTTTTCGCTCCAACCCGACAGCAGCCTTGAGAGCCTTGTTTGTTTTAAAGTTCTCAATTGCAGTCGATTCGAGGTTCTTTATCACCTCCTCCCGATCGGCCAGTTTAGCTTCCACTTCTGTAAGGCGATTCTGAAGTCTCTGGGCCTGACCATCCTCGGACAACAGACTCAGAATGAGGTCCTTATTCTTGGCCATGAGGTAAGTAGCCTGCACAAAAACAAAGAAGCCAAGATATAAGATAAAAAAGACCGAGAACCGAAATCAGAAAGAAGAGGAGTAAAACTACCTTTGCCATTTGAGAGCTTATCTCGGTCACCAAAGCTTCGGGAGAGATATCCTCATATCTCGAAACCTCCCCCGGGGGAATCACCTCGGCCAATTCATTAAAAGCCGGCACTAGATGGGAAGTAGCCTCCCGGATGCCTTATCCCAAATCATCCACCCCGAGGATCACGAAACCTTTTCGCTTCTTAGAAGGGTCCTCAGACAATTTTTTCCCCCGACAGGGCGTCTTTCTTCTTGCCCTGCACAGGCTCCTCCTCCTCTTGAACCAAATCAGTTTCCTCTGACCCGAACTGGCGCCTCCTCTTCCTAAAAGACTTCGGCGGACTGACAAGACGAGCAGACTCTGATGACGGCGCACCGGAAGGAGAAGATAGACCTCGAGCAACCGGCTGAACCTTCCCCTGAGATCCCCTCCCAGCTTCAACAGATTCAGGATGTGCTCGGGAGGTTCCAGCATCAGTACGGCCGTCTTTCTTCATGGTACCAGCCAACTTCTCGAGATACTTTGGTCTCTTCGACATACCTGCAAAGAACAAAGATAGAAGCAAGGTTCAGACATCTACCTTAATGATGAATGAGCAAAGGAACCAGCTAAAAAGACCAACAGACATCTACCTATCCGACCCGAGACCTCCGAAGGGACAGCCCGAGTAAGGCCTGACTCAACAAAGGCCGCATCATTAACCAACTCCCTCCAGTGAGCGGCATACCGACGACCCCAGACTACCCGTTGCCGGACCTGATAGGAAACCTTGGGAGCATCCCTCCAACAGGCTAGGAGGAATAGAAAAGAATGGGTAAAAATCCAAATAAACAAAAAAAAAACACTAAGGAAAGCTAAAAGTTGACCTCCTAACCTCCCGCCCTGAAGATATCCGGTACCAAGAACTCCCCCTCATCCGACCTTAGGGACCGTCCTCAATCCCCAGTGGCCCAGAACCAGAGGTCTTTAAATTTCTTATTGGAGTCAGGGAGTTTTTTGACGACATTTGACGAGCTATCATAAGTTGAAAGGTAATACCATCCGTGGTACGACCTAGGATTGGCCTTCAACCGGTATAACCTCTTCACCTCTTCGAGAGAAGGCTCGCCAAGTCCTGCCCGATGCCGAGCTACATACAACCCGGCCAAAATCCTCCAACTGTTCAGACTCAACTGACAAGGAGAGATCTCTATCTCGGCCAGCATCCAAGCAAAGTAAGATTGAACCGGCAGCCGCAGCCCACACTCGAAAAAGGCAGGAAGAAGTGCCACCGAGCCCTCGTCAGGCTGACTAGCGTGATCCATCAAGCCAGAAACTTCAAGGGCAATATCTATCGGAATGTTATATCGCAGTCGAAGAAGGGCGAGGTCATCTTCAGTTATTTTGGAAGGACGGTTGCCAAGATCACCGGGCTCTGGATCATTCCGAGGAACCCTTTGATGGTAGGAATCTTGTTCGATCTCAGAAGGAGTAGGGGTAGTATCAAGGTCTTCTACACTAGGTGCCCCCGAGCCCGAGGAGAGCTCCTCAGCAGGGGGAGTTGAGTTTTTAGCAGGCTTTTCAGGGGAGGAACTGCTGTCAGACATCCCTAACATCTGGAAAACAAAAAAGGAAGGGGAAGTCAGTCTATAACTAAGAAACTACTCAGGTTTCTAAAAACATGTGGGTTCTAAAGAGCGCCCTAAAGCAAAATCCAACAAAGCCTTAAGTCGTTCCCTAGCAACATTCAGCAAAGAGAGCATGATTCATAACACAAAAAGAGAAGAGATCGTTCAGAAGACTTACTTGTTTCTTCTCAAAATCCGGAGGTTGTGCAGTACGGTTTGCCCATTCCTTATGTTCACAGCAGAGAAAAAAGCCCACGGTTGAATTCCGAGAACACTATTTGAGCGATTCACAGAGATACTTTCGGGAAAGAAGGATAAATTGCCAAAAAAGATTGAACAGTGAAAGCCTCGTCTTCTTATAGTCATGACCAGGGGGCTCGTGACCGTTGGATCAAAAGGAGGAACCCGGATGAACGCCAAGTGTCGAATACAAAAGAAAACTGCCAAAATTCAAACAGACGGTTGAGATCAGCACATTGTAAAAACGCCTCTACACGGTCAATTCATTTTCTTTTTTGGCGGGAACATGACGGATGTTCGACAAGTGTCAAAACTAGAAGAAAACCTAAAGATGATTTGATGGGCATTTAAACAGACGTGACTGTTGCGCGTCTCAAGAAAAGGCGTTAAAGAAGAGGCGACGCAACCTATTGATTCCACACCGAGGTCGACCCTCAACAGATTCAAGTCAGCAACACCATTTATATATAGTTCCCGGCACCAACTCATACACTCGTTGGTACCGAGAACTAGGGGACAGATGTTGATGGTGTTTTCAGGCACTATGATATTTAAAACAGCACGACGAGGACAGAAGGGTAATTCCCTGCTTGGTTGAGATCATTAAATCCAACCCGACCACTTTGCAATAAAAGAACAAGCACCTTACGGTTTCAAACCGACCACAACAGAAATAGACCGAGCACTTTATGACCGGCAACCGACCACTTGGGTTCAGATAGCCGGGCACTATCAGGTCGACAGCAACATTCTCAGCATAAAGGACTACCATGACCGACCTCATGAAGACCGACCATATGGCGAGATATGCTCAAGATGATGACACCCTATTCCAGTGGATAAGATAAAACGAACTATCCTACTTTCACCAGGAAATGGAGTCAGAATACAACAAGGAATAAAGAGGAGAAAGCAACGGCGGATTAGGAATCCTCACAAGAGGAGAAGACTAAGATCAATTAAGATTTCCTATGCAAATAGGAGTCTGATTTATGTACTATTATAAATAGGAGGGCATAGTATGTGTAAGGGATATCAAAAAATTAGTGATCAGAATAATCAAGCTCTGACTTGTAAACACAAAAAAGATCTGAGAAGTGTATTTGAGTAATAAAAGTGCCATCCTGTTTTTGTCCGTGGAGTAGGTCGGATCCAAATCCGCCGAACCACGTTAAATCTCCTTGTTGATTGGTGTGTTTATCTGTCTTTTGCTAAATTTTCTTTTGGTCCCCCATAACCAAACAAATTCACTATTGAAGGAGGATTCCCCGGAGGAGGTGATATCCCTATATTACCCTGAGACCAAAATCCACCGTCAACAAATTGAAATAAAAATATAAAAATATAAATTTGATTACAAATAAATATTAAAATATTTTATCACAAAGAGCTTGCACTTAGTTTTTACACGATTAAGCTACATATGTATCCTCATGGGGTATATAGAGGAATAAAAGCTCATTTAGTTTTGAAATAATTTGTTTTAATTAGTGACCTCATTTGTTTTACATGATTAAAATTTAAAAATTTAGTAGTTATATTTTATTATTATTATTATTATTATTATTATTATTATTATTATTATTATTCTTTTTCTTTGGGAGAAATTTTTTTTGTCATCGTTGAGCCTTCAGTTCCAGTATCGGTGTGGTCACACAAATCTTCAAAAGAATCTGGTATGTGCTTTTGTTGTCGTAGTTCGGCTCTTGACCAATCATCAAGACAAGCTTAGGCTTCTAAATATGAATGATGCAAAGTAGATCTTCTGGTGTCTAGGATATTGTCTCCTGAGCTGAATGTTTGCTCCACTTTATAATTGACATCGGTGCTACAAAAAACTCCTTGGCTATAACAGAAATGACTGAAAATAACCCTTCATGTCGACGCCACCAGTCGAGGATTATAAATTATGAACCTGAAAAACTTTCGGGTGCAAACTCGAAATGTGTGGTTAGATATTTAACAATTTCAAAATGATCGCTGGTGGTAGATTTTGATTTTTGGTTTATTTGCATTAATCATCTACGTCTAGCAAGACGCCATGAGGAGCAGAGTGATCTGGCTGCCTGGTTTCACTGGTGAGTTTGAGGTCGTACACACGTATATAATCGTCAAATAATTCATCAATAATATTTCTTACCTCATCAATAGTTACAGACAATCTTGCCTCATTGTTGTAATGGATAAAAAAAGTATCATAATTTTCTAAAGCATTTTCTAAACCATCAATTTTAAATCTTTGAATAAGTAAGTTATTTTTGTCTCATTGAAAAAATACAATCTTTCAAATCTGAATTTTCATCAGCTTCATCTTCTTCACACTCATGTAAAGCTCCAATAATGTTAAGAGCTTCAAGTATAAAAATATTAGACGATGAATAGAATAATAATATCGCTTAAATTTATTAGTTGCATTGTTAAAAAATTTTAAGATATTCAAAATTTTAGCACAAACATCTCAATTGAGGTTGTGTTTGCGGATGCATTATCAAATACAATAGTTAAAACGTTATGCAATAGCGAATATTCTTTTAAAGTATTACTAATCATTAAATATATATTATGTGCAATGTGTGAATCATCAAAAACACAAAATGTAATAACTTTTTTTTAAATCATTCATGCATCATTGATCCAATGACAAATAATACTCATTTATGAATATGATTGTCAATTGTCACTACAAATTGAATAATTTTACAGTTACATATAGTCCTGGTAACTCTACATGTAACATGATTAGCAACTTTATGCATGAAATTATTAAATGTTAGTTTTTCACCAAAACTAAATGCTAAGTGTTCCATGGAAATAAATTTAGACAATTCTTCTTTAAAATATGCATCAATGTATTTGAATAATTGATTACTAGAAAAAGAAGACTCATGTCCAGGACCAGAAATGTACTTCCCTATTTGTTGTTGGGTTTTATCGATATCGTACTCAGTGGGATGATGTTTCCTCATGTCGATTGTTAAGCTTTCGTACCCACCATTATGTTTATAATGTGTTACACAATAATTGCACACATCATTCTCCTCACCAACATTATTTACTATTATATGAAAATATTTTGTGAATATATCATACCCTCGGGTCTTGACTTGACGAGTGCGTCCGATGGCGGTGGAAACATTGCTTTCTTAAGTATGGAAATGCTCCTCGTCTTCATTCATGGATGGAACATCGACATTTTGTGATGATCTTGTCAGTTTTTTTAAAGAATATAGAGAATTTGAGAGATTAATATTGAGATTGAGATTGAGAATTTAGAATTGATAGATTAATAGAATTGGGAGAAATTGAGTGAGTTTAGAAATTGGTTTGAGGGGGTATTTATATATATATTTGATAATTTATCATGCTAAAAATACCTTCAAATTACAATGGTTATAAATGGTAATTTTAGATTTTCTTATATTTCTTTTTTTATTTAGTAAAAAAAAAAAAAATTAAAGCAGCCTCATTTTACCGTTTGTGAAATGGAGTTGCTATCTGCCTGCCCATTTTACCGTTTGGGAACGATAAAAACGGTAAAATGAGGGCAAATTTAGGATTTACGGTTCCAAATTGGAACTGTAAGGTTCCGATTTTGAATTGGTTCAAATCGGAATCCGTAACGGTTCCAGTTTGAACCGGTTTCAAATCGAAATCGTTGGAACCGTCGATTAGGTGGTTCCAAAAAATTTTAACCGTAACTGAATCGGTTATCATCGATTCGATTATATTTGGCCTAATCGAACAAGTCAAACTGGTTCGATTTAGGTTTTGACCGGTTCTGTTACTGTTCGATTTGATTCCGAATCGTAACCATGGTCGGGTCTAGATAGAATTGGAGTGTTTTTTTTTTACTTAAAAAATTATTCATATAATTTTTGTTTTAGCCCATAGTAGTTATTAAGATATATTTGATAGATAGTTTAGTGAGTTTATAAGATAGTATTTAAATATTATACCAAATAGTTAATGTTAGTTTATAATCTCATAAAAATAATCTCACAACATGAGATTATATTTTATGTTACTATAATCTTTATTCCATAACTCATAAAGTAGTTTATACTCTAAGAATAATACTCTCTATCAAAATCAGCATTTTTTTTGTTTTTTAAAGAGAAAATTTTCATTAATCAACATAACATAACTCTCACAACTTTTAAGATTGCACCAGACATAATGCTTTGTAGTGTAAAAGCCCTTCTTTGTTCTTTTGACAAGGTAAGTCAGCCGGTGGAGTTCCTTGAAAATAACAAGCCTAACTTAGATGATCAAGAGGCATTTCATCCAGTCACTAGCTGCTTTAGAGCCCAAGTTGATGGTTCATTATGTAGGGGTTTTTAGGGGCTAAATCCGGTAACGCAGCGGAAGCGGTGGAAAATCAAATTTTCCGATTTCAAAACTTTTTCTCGGATTAATTAAATAAACATATTTATTTAATTATCCAATAATCAAATTATGAAATAAAATTCAATAAATCATATTTAAGTGAATTTACCGAATTGCCCTTACTCTTGGTATTTTGTTCATTTTAGTCCGAAATTGTTCAAATCAATTTTGGATGATTCTAAATCATTTCTAAGATGAACTTAGCATGTTCAAAACATCAAAACACCAAGAGCAACAAAAATCCCAAAATTTG
Source organism: Zanthoxylum bungeanum (assembly GCA_019454045.1). Taxonomy (NCBI): domain Eukaryota; kingdom Viridiplantae; phylum Streptophyta; class Magnoliopsida; order Sapindales; family Rutaceae; genus Zanthoxylum; species Zanthoxylum bungeanum. The sequence goes on from SKCR01034012.1 coordinate 294,958, forward strand.
ACTCATTAGCCTAGAGCCTCACTAGGGGGTTTGTGCATTTTGTGATTTCATGCTTCAAAACACATCAAGATGTAATCCAATCAACATGAAACTTTATATGCATCATATACACATCCTTATACACAACATAAATAAAAGAAAGCCCCAAATTTGGACAAGGTCTTAAACCTAATTTTTTAATTTCTTAATTCTTCAATTGGACAAATTAGACCAAATTGGTTAAATCAATTACTTTAATCATCATTCTTCCATCCAATTAAATTCTCAACACAATGAAACAACTTAAGATCAAATCTAGGTCATTTAAGAGTGGGTCAAAACTCTAGATTAGCAACAAAGTTTCCAAAACCATAAAAGAATACTTATAACTACACACTTGTCATAAGTTCCATCATCATACATGCTCAACACTTTCATCAAAGTTCCATTCACCAAAAACACAAAGAATAAAGAAAAGAATAACTTAAGAACATCACAAGATGTAGCCTAGATCCTAAGGAATATTTTCCTTTCTAATGGTAAGTTGAGAAAACTTACTAAATCCAAGCCTTTTCTTTGTTTTTCCTTTCTTCTTCTCTAGCTTCTCTTGTTTCTTTTAATGGAGTTTTTGTAAAAAGTGTATTAGGTTAATTTACAAATGAAATGAAAAACAATATATACTTGTATCATAATAGCCTTGGCCGAAATTGGCCAAGCAAATACAACAAAATTAATTTCAATTTCATTTGTAATTTCATTTAATCAACTTGTTAAAATATCTAATAAACACTTTAAAGATATTTTAATTAAGTCAACAAAGGCAACTAAGCCTTAAAAACATATCTAAATCTTAAGATATTTATATTTTAATTAATTTAATCATTTAACAATTAAATAATTAATTAATTAATTAAATACAAATATATTAAATATATGTATTATATTTACATTAAATATTAAATACATATATACATTTATGATATTAGTCAAATATCTCAATTTGACTATTAATTAATGTGTATTTAAATTAATCAAGTATTAAATGTAAATACACAATAATTAAGGAAATGATTATCGGGTCCCTAAGCATGTATTTTTGCGTTTAACCTTTAAACGACTTTATAAATAATCAACATTATTTATAAGTGTTGCTCTAGTGCTCTACGAGTTTATTTCATTATTGAGACTCTCTAGATTCAGGTATATCCGTCACGAAATCCAATTTCGTGTCCATAATTTATCCACCATAAATTATGACGATCACGGATAATCTCGCTGAATCATACAGGTCGAGGTCATGGCAAATGTATAATTCCTCCGTCACAGGTATCCGGATAAATCCCAGAGATATAGATATAAACGTCAAATCTCTATAGGGATTATCCAGTCGACTATTCTATTAGCAATCTCTAAAAGAATGTTTAGAACTAGCTTCTAAACTTTACCACGGGCCCATGGTTTTATCTGATTGATAATCATATGGACTACCTATGCTCTGGTACACAGAACTGACAGATCCTATCTTGATACACATAGGACACCCTGAGGATCTATCTACACCCAACGAACAGGCGGAGGTCTGATCTAAATAGATCAGTGATGTGACTGCCATCTAAGTGTAGAAGATGTCTCATGTGCCCACAATGGCATCTCAAGTCTAAGAATCACAAGTGCTACTCAACCCGAGAAGATTCTTATTGACGTTGGTGTACCATCCATTAAGAATCTTCGGTGATTCGTTCAGTGTTTATCCGCTATAAACACCCACACGTCTATACTAGTCTCCAAGACTAATGGTTCATTAAGAAACCATTGGAATCATATATTCCAGTATACGACATGTACCGGTCTCAACGGTTTACTTTACTGACCAAGTAGTGTAAACCTCGACCAGGAACTGTCTGAGAATGACAACGTCATGATACTACTCAATGTCAGTTGCGACGCTTTTGCAACAGTACCATGACTAATCATTCTAAGGTCATTACGTCTTTACCATATTAAAAGAAACATTATATTACAGAAACTGTTTATATTATTCAAAATAATAACGTTTTACAGTAGTATTCTCAAAGAAATACAACCGAAAATTGGCGCTCTCAGCACCAACCCCAATAAAATCTTTTACTTGCTCTAGTGCCAATATCGATTGTATCTAATACCCATCGACTCCACGTGTTTATCAAACAACTTCGGAGGTATGGCCTTCGTCAGCGGGTCTGCTACATTATCCTCACTTAGTACCTTGCACACGACAATATCCCCTCGCGACACAATCTCTCGAATGATGTGGTACTTGCATTCCATATGCTTCGACTTCTGATGCGCCCTCGGTTCATTTGCTTGCGCAATGGCTCCAGTATTATCACAGTATAACCGAATCGCATTCTCGATACTTGGGACAACTCCCAATTTTGTGATAAAGTTCTTTATCCACACAGCCTCCTTTGCAGCTTCAGAAGTTGCAATATATTCCGCCTCAGTGGTGGAATCTGTTGTTGACCCCTGTTTGGAACTCTTCCAACAAACTGCACCTCCGTTAAGGGTAAATACAAATCCAGATGTAGACTTTCTATCATCAGGATCCGATTGGAAATCGGAATCCGTATACCCGTTAACTTGTAGTTCGTTTCCTCCATAAATTATTAACTTATCCTTAGTACCTTTAAGATACTTGAGGATATGTTTAATGGCCATCCAATGGTCATTACAAGGATTGGACTGATATCTACTAGTTATGCTAACAGCGAAACTGATATCAGGCCTTGTACATAACATGGCATACATTATGCTACCCAAACACGAAGCATAAGGTTGGTTAGACATTCTAACCTTCTCATCTTCTGTTTGTGGACACATTTGTTTGGAAAGATGAATCTCATGTCTTAACGGTATGTTTGCTGTCTTACCGTTACCAAAATTATACCATTCCAAGATCTTATCTATGTACGTTGATTGGGATAACCCAATCAGCCTCATTTGTCTATCTCTATAGAGTTTTATCCCTAAAACATAGGAAGCTTCTCCCAGGTCCTTCATGGAGAAATTCTTACAGAGGTACGCTTTGACGCTTTGTAACATACCTAAATAATTCCCAATGATTAGGATGTCATCAACATATAGGACTAAAAAAACGACCATGCTCCCACTGGCCTTCTGATACACACATGATTCTTCTGAATTCTTGAGAAAACCAGACAATCTAATAATCTCGTCGAATCGAAGATTCCAACTTCGTGAAGCTTGTTTAAGTCCATAAATGGACTTCTTAAGCTTACATAACATGCCCGAGTTTTCGCTGGACGCAAAACCTTCCGGCTTTCCATATAGATTTCTTCATCAAGAAATCCATTTAGAAAAGCCGTTTTGACATCCATTTGCCAAATCTCCTAGTCATGATACAGAGCTGTATAGATACGCCATTAGTTTATCACGTGATCTAGCTTACATCATCGTAGTCCATCTATTAACCTTCAATCTCGTGTCTCCGCTTGTCGTACCATTTTATTTCATCGTAGTCGACGCCAGTCGCTTGTAACCTTTTGCTACAGTCGGCCTTGTAAGTTTCAACCTTACCGTCAGGCCCGCGCTTCCTCTTGTAACCCATTTACAACCTATGAACAATTCCTTCGGGAAGTGGAACCAAGTCCTAAACTTGATTCTCATGCATTGAGTCTATCTCGGATTTCATGGCACTTTTCCATTTCACGGAGTCGATGTCCAATATCGATTCTCTATAGGTGAAAGGATCTGTCTCTTCAACTAAGAGAACATCCAGACTCTTTTCTTGTATCAAATACAAGCGTTCAGGAGGTCTAGATACCCTTTCCGACCTACGGAGTGTGTGTGTTGAAGGTCCTTCATCTACTTGAACTTCAGGTTCCTTCGTTGGTTCGTTGTTTTCAGGTTGGACTTCATCAAGCTCAACCTGTCTATGATTACCACCTTCTGACAAAAATCTAGTTCTAGAAATTTTGCGAAGCGAGCTACGAACACATTTCGATGCTCGGTATCATAGAACAGATATCCCCTCGTATTCGAAGGATCCGACAAACCTAAACTTTAGCCCTCGAGGCGAAAGCTTATCTTGCTGAGTCAACCTGACATAGGCAGGACAACCCCAAACCTTAATATAATTAAGATTTGGTCTCCTACCGAACCATATCTGAAACGGAGTCGTAGGAACAGCTTTTGAATGAATCTTGTTCAAAAGATGTGCAGCTGTTAAAAGAGAGTAGCCCCATAAATAATAGGGCAAATCTGTGAAACTCAACATTGATCGGACCATATCCAATAAAGTCTGATTTCTCCTCTCAGACACTCCATTGTGCTGTGGAGTACCTGGAGGAGTATATTGAGCGAGAATCTCATTCTCCTTCATAATCCATGAACTCACCACTCATATATTTGTCGCCTCGATCAGATCGAAGGCATTTAATATATTTACTAGTTTTTTTTTCTACTTCATTTCGGAACTCTTTGAACTTTTCAAAGGTTTCCGATTTATGTCGCATCAAATAGACATAACCATACCGTGACAGATCATCGGTAAAGGTAACGAAGTACGAATAACCACTGTGAGCAGTCTGACTTAGTGGACCACATACATCAGAATGTACGAGTTCCAGTAAGTTAGTGGCGCGGTGTCCAACACCAGAAAATGAGGCTTTGGTCATCTTACCTGAATACAGGATTCACAAGTTGGATAGGATTCAATGGTAAGATCTGGTATCAAACCATTCCTAACCAAATGGGTAAGGCGTTTAACGCCAATGTGACCAAGCCGCATATGCCAAAGTTTAGTATTATTAATTACATGTAAACTACGTTTATTAACTCCAGTATTTAAAATATCTTTTGAAGTTTGCAATGTATAATGACCATGCTGGTTGGAAAAACTAAGGATCTAAATATTATTTCTATCATATAAATATAAAGAACTGTTCTTAATACTAATACAAAAGCCTTCCGTATCAAATACAAAAAGTGATATAATATTAGCTACACATCCTGGTACAAAATGGCATTCATTTAACAAAAGTGTCGCATTCGGCAATGAGATCTCGCATACTCCCACTGCAACTGCATCCAAAGAGTCTCCACTCTCGAATCGCAACTGCATCTCTCCGGGCTTCAGCCTCCTACTTTCCTTCAACACCTGCAACGAATTGCAAATGTGAATGGGACAAGCAGAATCTAAAATCCAGTTGGATGTAACGGCTTCACAAGCCAAAGATATATCAATAACTGGAAAAATAAATGTGCGATGTAATCAGGACAGTTCCTTTTCCAATGCCCGACTTTGCCGTAGTGGTGGCATTTGTCTTCAGAAGCCCTTTTGGGCTTAGCTATCTTTGCCTGTTGTTGAGGACCGAAACCCTTCTTCTTCTTCCATTTCTTCTTATTTCCCTTTGACCATGTCTGGGAAGAAGCAGAGAGAGAAGTAGGTCTCGGAGGGCGAGTCGGTACTCCCTTCTTGAGGTCCTCTTCCGTCGTGAGCAACATCCTATGTAGCTCTTGGTAGGTACAGACAGTCCCATTCATGTTGAAGTACATCACGAACTGGCGATATGAAGCTGGGAGCGAACCAAGAATGACACTCTTACCGAGAATGTCATTCAAGATGAGATTATGTTACCTCAATTGATCGATCAAATCGATCATCTGAAGAACATGTGGGATAACATCTTGCCTCTCATCCAGACGTGCATGGAACAGTTCCATTGCGACTTTGTGAACAATCACTTGTTCTTGGTTCTCAAACGATTGTCTCAATCGCGTCATCATACTATACGAATCTAGCATACCATAGTATTGTTTCTTGAGTTTCGGAGACAGTGAACTAAGGATGTATGATTTAACCCTTAAATCATCATCCTTCCAAGTTTCATAAACTTGGCGTTCCTCCTCCGTAGCATCCGCACCCACAGCAAGGGGCAACAGACCCTCAAGAACATATCCCAGCTTTTCGGAATCGAGGACAATCCTCAAATCCAATTCCCAGTCAGCGAAGTCCTCAGCGCCTTTAAGTTTGTTCGCATCAAGAATACGCGCAAACTGATTTGTGGATTGTGCCGCCATCGCAAATCTATCATATAGATCACGAAAAACAGTTAGCAGAAATAAGCAGTTTCATATAATATCAAAAACATAAACTAGATCATGGATTTTTATCTAAAAATGCCCCTCCCACTAAATCATGCAATACTGTAATCCCCAAACAGAATACAAAGATTTAATAATTAAATTAAATACAAATAGTGAAAAGTGGATCCCGTGAATATATTTCAGCTCACAGCAGAGGCACGGTCTCGCCTACGTATATTCATCAGGTAGACAACTCATTTGTCAATCACTCAATAGTGACTCCTAAGTTTCTGGTCCTGGCCGTTTCTTGTTGTCGCTGTGAAGGCAGGCCCACAATGAGACGTACCAAAGTTAAACTCGTCAATGATAAACTCAAGTTACTTACGTCATCCTGACAGCTAGGGCACGTTCAGAATTCTACTTTCGCTTGAATTTATCTAGTATCTAATATACATCCGGTATAAATAAATCTCTATCGGCTACACCCTCACAGAGAGGCACGGTCTCGGATGTAGTCACAGAGAAGTATTCATAAACCATATTGACAAGACGGACCACATAACATGCATCAAATACATAATTACATTAAAACCTTATTAATCAGGGATTTTCCGCTAAGTGTCACACACCCTAAATCTAACCAAATTAGATTATAATAAGCATGTATAAAGTCAAGAAAACATGATTAAACATTGATTCAATAAAGGCTAATCATTTTAGGGGGCCTAGAATCAGACTCGCTCTGATACCATTTTGTAGGGGATTTTAGGGGCTAACTCCGGTAACGCAGCGGAAGCGGTGGAAAATCAAATTTTCCGATTTCAAAACTTTTTCTCGGATTAATTAAATAAACATATTTATTTAATTATCCAATAATCAAATTATGAAATAAAATTCAATAAATCATATTTAAGTGAATTTACCGAATTGCCCTTACACTTGGTATTTTGTTCATTTTGGTCCGAAATTGTTCAAATCAATTTTGGATGATTCTAAATCATTTCTAAGATGAAATTAGCATGTTCAAAACATCAAAACACCAAGAGCAACAAAAATCCCAAAAATTGACTCATTGGCCGAGAGCCTCACTAAGGGGGGGTTTGCATTTTGTGATTTCATGCTTCAAACACATCAAGATGTAATCCAATCAACATGAAACTTTATATGCATCATATACACATCCTTATACACAATATAAATAAAAAGCCTCAAATTTGGACAAGGTCTTAAACCCTAATTTTTTAATTTCTTCAAATTGGACAAATTAGACCAAATTGGTTAAATCAATTACTTTAATCATCATTCTTCCATCCAATTAAAGTCTCAACACAATGAAACAACTTAAGATCAAATCTAGGTCATTTAAGAGTGGGTCAACAACTCTAGATTAGCAACAAAGTTTCCAACCGGGAATTGGCGCTCTGAGCACCCACACGTTGACGTTGGTGTACCATCCATTAAGAATCTTCGGTGATTCGTTCAGTGTTTATCCGCTATAAACACCCACACGTCTATACTAGTCTCCAAGACTAATGGTTCATTAAGAAACCATTGGAATCATATATTCCAGTATACGACATGTACCGGTCTCAACGAGTTTACTTTACTGACCAAGTAGTGTAAACCTTGACCAGGAACTGTCTGAGAATGACAACGTCATGATACTACTCAATGTCAGTTACGTCGCTTTTGCAACAGTACCATGACTAATCATTCTAAGGTCATTACGTCTTTACCATATAAAAAGATACATTATATTATAGAAACTGCATTTATTATTCATAATAATAATGTTTTACAGAAGTATTCAAAAGAAATACAACCGGGAATTGGCGCTCTGAGCACCAACCCCAACAAAATCTCCCACTTGCTCTAGTGCCAATATCGATTGTATCTAATACCCATCGACTCCACGTGTTTATCAAACAGCTTCGGAGGTATGGCCTTCGTCAGCGGGTCTGCTACATTATCTTCACTCGGTACCTTACACACGACAATATCCCCTCGCGACACAATCTCTCGAATGATGAAGCTGGGAGCGAACCAAGAATGACACTCCTACCGAGAATGTCATTCAAGATGAGATTATGTTACCTCAATTGATCGATCAAATTGATCATCTGAAGAACATGTGGGCTAACATCTTGCCCCTCATCCAGACGCGCATGGAACAGTTCCATTGCGACTTTGTGAACAATCACTTGTTCTTGGTTCTCAAACGATTGTCTCAATCGCGTCATCATACTATACGAATCTAGCATACCATAGTATTGTTTCTTGAGTTTCGGAGACAGTGAACTAAGGATGTATGATTTAACCCTTAAATCATCATCCTTCCAAGTTTCATAAACTTGGCGTTCCTCCTCCGTAGCATCCGCACCCACAACAAGGGGCAACGGACCCTCAAGAACATATCCCAGCTTTTCGGAATCGAGGACAATCCTCAATTCCAGTTCCCAGTCAGCGAAGTTCTCAGCGCCTTTAAGTTTGTTCGCATCAAGCATACGCGCAAACTGATTTGTGGATTGTGCCGCCATCGCAAATCTATCATATAGATCACGAAAAACGGTTAGCAGAAATTAAGCAGTTTCATATAATATCAAAAGCATAAACTAGATCATGAATTTTTAATCTAAAAATGCCCCTCCCACTAAATCATGCAATACTGTAATCCCCAAACAGAATACAAAGATTTAGTAATTAAATTAAATACAAATAGTGAAAAGTGGATCTCGTGAATATATTTCAGCTCACAGCAGAGGCACGGTATCGCCTACGTATATTCATCAGGTAGACAACTCATTTGTCAATCACTCAATAGTGACTCCTAAGTTTCCGGTCCTGGCCGTTTCTCATTGTCGCTGCGAAGGCAGGCCCACAATGAGAAGTACCAAGGTTAAACTCGTCAATGATAAACTCAAGTTACTTACGTAATCCTGACAGCTAGGGCACGTTCAGAATTCTGCTTTCGCTTGAATTTATCTAGTATCTAATATACATCCGGTATAAATAAATCTCTATCGGCTACACCCTCACAGCAGAGGCACGATCTCGCCTACGTATATTCATCAGGTAGACAACTCATTTGTCAATCACTCAATAGTGACTCCTAAGTTTCCGGTCCTGGCCGTTTCTCGTTGTCACTGCGAAGGCAGGCCCATAATGAGACGTACCAAGGTTAAACTCGTCAATGATAAACTCAAGTTACTTACGTAATCCTGACAGCTAGGGCACGTTCAGAATTCTGCTTTCGCTTGAATTTATCTAGTATCTAATATACATCCAGTATAAATAAATCTCTATCGGCTACACCCTCACAGCAGAGGCACGGTCTCGCCTACGTATATTCATCAGGTAGACAACTCATTTGTCAATCACTCAATAGTGACTCCTAAGTTTCTGGTCCTGGCCGTTTCTCGTTGTCGCTGCGAAGGCAGGCCCACAATGAGACGTACCAAGGTTAAACTCGTCAATGATAAACTCAAGTTACTTACGTCATCCTGACAGCTAGGGCACGTTCAGAATTCTACTTTCGCTTGAATTTATCTAGTATCTAATATACATCCGGTATAAATAAATCTCTATCGGCTACACCCTCACAGCAGAGGCACGGTCTCGGATGTAGTCACAGAGAAGTATTCATAAACCGTATTGACAAGACGGACCACATAACATGCATCAAATACATAATTACATTAAAACCTTATTAATCAGGGATTTTCCGCTAAGTGTCACACACCCTAAATCTAACCAATTAGATTATAATAAGCATGTATAAAGTCAAGAAAACATGATTAAACATTGATTCAATAAAGGCTAATCATTTTAGGGGGCCTAGAATCAGACTCGCTCTGATACCATTTTGTAGGGGATTTTAGGGGCTAACTCCGGTAACGCAGCGGAAGCGGTGGAAAATCAAATTTTCCGATTTCAAAAATTTTTCTCGGATTAATTAAATAAATATATTTATTTAATTATCCAATAATCAAATTATGAAATAAAATTCAATAAATCATATTTAAGTGAATTTACCGAATTGCCCTTACTCTTGGTATTTTGTTCATTTTAGTCCGAAATTGTTCAAATCAATTTTGGATGATTCTAAATCATTTCTAAGATGAACTTAGCATGTTCAAAACATCAAAACACCAAGAGCAACAAAAATCCCAAAAATTGACTCATTGGCCTAGAGCCTCACTAGGGGGTTTGTGCATTTTGTGATTTCATGCTTCAAAACACATCAAGATGTAATCCAATCAACATGAAACTTTATATGCATCATATACACATCCTTATACACAACATAAATGAAAAGCCCCAAATTTGGACAAGGTCTTAAACCCTAATTTTTTAATTTCTTCAAATTGGACAAATTAGACCAAATTGGTTAAATCAATTACTTTAATCATCATTCTTCCATCTAATTAAATTCTCAACACAATGAAACAACTTAAGATCAAATCTAGGTCATTTAAGAGTGGGTCAACAACTCTAGATTAGCAACAAAGTTTCCAAAACCATAAAAGAATACTTATAACTACACTAGTCATAAGTTTCCATCATCATACATGCTCAACACTTTCATCAAAGTTCCATTCACCAAAAACACAAAGAATAAAGAAAAGAATAACTTAAGAACATCACAAGATGTAGCCTAGATCCTAAGGAATATTTTCCTTTCTAATGGTAAGTTGAGAAAACTTACTAAATCCAAGCCTTTTCTTTGTTTTTCCTTTTCTTCTTCTCTAGCTTCTCTTGTTTCTTTTAATGGAGTTTTTGTAAAAGTGTATTAGGTTAATTTACAAATGAAATGAAAAACAATATATACTTGTATCATAATAGCCTTGGCCGAAATTGGCCAAGCAAATACAACAAAATTAATTTCAATTTCATTTGCAATTTCATTTAATCAACTTGTTAAAATATCTAATAAACACTTTAAAGATATTTTAATTAAGTCAACAAAGGCAACTAAGCCTTAAAAACAAATATCTAAATCTTAAGATATTTATATTTTAATTAATTTAATCATTTAACAATTAATTAATTAATTAAATATAAATATATTAAATATATGTATTATATTTATATTAAATATTAAATACATATATACATTTATGATATTAGTCAAATATCTCAATTTGACTATTAATTAATGTGTATTTAAATTAATCAAGTATTAAATATAATACACAATAATTAAGGAAATGACTATCAGGTCCCTAAGCATGTATTTTTGCGTTTAACCTTAAACGACTTATAAATAATCAACATTATTTATAAGTGTTGCTCTAGTGCTCTACGAGTTTATTTCATTATTGAGACTCTCTAGATTCAGGTATATCCGTCACGAAATCCAATTTCGTGTCCATAATTTATCCACCCGTAAATTATGACGATCACGGATAATCTCGCTGAATCATACAGGTCGAGGTCATGGCAAATGTGTAATTCCTCCGTCACAAGTATCCGGATAAATCCCAGAGATATAGATGTAAACGTCAAATCTCTATAGGGATTATCCAGTCGACTATTCTATTAGCAATCTCTAAATGAATGTTTAGAACTAGCTTCTAAACTTTACCACGGGCCCATGGTTTTATCTGATTGCTAATCATATGGACTACCTATGCTCTGGTACACAGAACTGACGGATCCTATCTTGATACACATAGGACACCCTGAGGATCTATCTACACCCAACGAACATGCTGAGGTCTGATCTAAATAGATCGGTGACGTGACTGCCATCTAAGTGTATAAGATGTCTCATGTGCCCACAATGGCATCTCAAGTCTAAGAATCACAAGTGATACTCAACCCGAGAAGATTCTTATTGACGTTGGTGTACCATCCATTAAGAATCTTCGGTGAGTCGTTCAGTGTTTATCCGCTATAAACACCCACACGTCTATACTAGTCTCCAAGACTAATGGTTCATTGAAAAACCATTGGAATCATAGATTCCAGTATACGACATGTACCGGTCTCAACGGGTTTACTTTACTAACCAAGTAGTGTAAACCTTGACCAGGAACTGTCTGAGAATGACACGTCATGATACTACTCAATGTCAGTTGCGACGCTTTTGCAACAGTACCATGACTAATCATTCTAAGGTCATTACGTCTTTACCATATAAAAAGATACATTATATTATAGAAACTGCATATATTATTCATAATAATAATGTTTTACAGAAGTATTCAATAGAAATATAACCGGGAATTGGCGCTCTGAGCACCAACCCCAACACATTAAAGATAGAGGCAAACCAAGGTGGTGTAAGGGTGATAATCAAGGATAAAGAAGGTTTGGTGAAGGTGGTTACTGTGAAGGAAAGTTTGAATAACTCTGATATTTAACAGGTAGAAGCTGAAGCTATTTTGTTAGGGATTAACCTTGCGGTGGAGGCCAATAATTTGCCTATAATTATTGAATCGGATGATTTGAATGTGGTTAATTTGATACTTGGCAAATCGAATACTGCCAAAGAAATTGCTTTGGTGATTAGAGATATCCAGGAAGTGATTGCTTGTTCGAACCAGATATTGGTTCAGTTTAGACTCAGAGTCTGTATCGCAATTGCGCATAATCTAGCTAGTCTTGCTTTTTCAAGCAAATTTTGTGGCACTTGGAAGGAAGTCTTCCCTCCTTTTGTAATCTCTCTGTTCTAGTCTATGAATGAATTTGATTTTCAAAAAAAAAAAAAAAAAAACTCTCACAACTTGTGGAATATTTTCAATCTAACTAATTTCTTTTTCGATATTAATTTTATTTTTCACTAGGAAAATAACATTCATTACATTTTTGTGTTTTTTGCAATTTGAACACCGAATCTCTTAGCTTCAACTTTAGCAAGTTCCACATCCCAAACCATAATTTCACCCTAAGATAGGTGGCATCTTGAAAAGTCCTTGTGTTGTTGCATCATTCTTTTAAAAAAAATTGTTTATGATTGATGAAGTTTTTCTTCTTAAAAAAAGAAATCTATAAAATATCATCTAACACGCAATTATTATGCTAAACCAAATCATACATTACATCTATCAAACTACTAACTTTTTATATATAATCTTTTTTTAAAAAAAATTTGTATATATAAAACATAATCCAAAAAATAATGTTACCTATTAATTTTTTTTTTCTTATCACTATTATGAGTGATCAATTTCAAAATGTATGAGTTAAAGTTTCACCATACAAATGAATGGATCACGTGATAGACACATCTAAACTTTTTTGATGTTATGTAGCATACCATGGAACCCACACTTTAGGATTGCAATGAAAATATCATTTGGTAGTCATTTTTTTTCTTGTGAAATATTAGAAATTACACCGTCAAATCATCTGATCCGAGTTTATACAGAACATATAAAATAACTAGTTACCCTAGGTTATTACAAAGAAATATACCATAAATTCGAATCTATGATTTAGCAATCAAGCTTTAAGTCATTTGACATCAAGCCATACCATTTGGGCACAATAATACTATCATATTATCATATATTTTTTTAAAAAAAAAAAAAAAATTTAAAGGGTCAATAAATTCAAATATATTTTTGTAAAATTCGAATTCATAATTTCATTAAAATATTTGAAAACTAACTCCACTATACCATTTGACACATCATCATACTATCATTCAATACACTACTAATCTATTATTTGCTTTTGAACTTAACGAAAGGACATAATTGTATGAATGAAATTGTGGAATGATGAAATGGTTTTGCAGCGTTACCCTTTTTTAAATTTCAAATTCCAATTATAAACATAATCCATGTCTCACCAGTGGTAATTCATAATTTTTTTTTCAAACAAGTATGTTTTGTATGATCCAAAATTATGCACGTGAAGAATTGCTTACTTGATCAGCATGCATTTTCTTCACAAATATCTTAAATATCTTGAAATTATTTTTAACTAACAGGTCATCTGATAAACGAAGGTATGTCACCCCAAGGTTTCACAACTAGGCAACTTAATGCATTGATAACTTGCCTAATTGTAAATGAAAACATAAAGGGTAATGAGGTTGACGAGCATTAAAAGTCTAAAACTTCATTTTCTTCGTTCTTGAGCTTCCGCACTCCGATTTGATCCCCTTTTTTTCCTACGAACTCGTATCGGAATGTAGTTTTCATTAAAATATTTGAAAATAGGGTAATTCGGAACCGTACCGGAACCAAATAATAGGGTACCCTATTTAATTGAGTAGGTTTCGGTTCCACTTAGTGCGGAACCGAATTTTTCCGTGTAGGTTCTGGTTCCATGCGGAACCGGAACCGAAATCGGTTTTGCTCACCCCTAACTAAAACAAATGGATTTTGATTGTTGCCTGAAAATAATTGCATAAAGGGGAGATTAAAATATGAAAGAAAAATGTTAGTTATGTCTAATCGTACGGTTATGAAAGAAAAATATGGAAGATTAAAATATTAACTGTTATTCGTAATTGAATCGAATTGTACGATTTGATTTTGTCTAATCAATTTTTTTCTAATTAAAAAAAATTGAAATATAAAAATATAAAATTTGATTATAAATAAATATTAAAATATTTTATCAAAAAGAACTTGCACTTAGTTTTCACACGATTAAGCTACATATGTATCCTCATGGGGTATATCGAGGAATAAAAGCTCATTTAGTTTTGAAATAATTTGTTTTAATTAGTGACCTCATTTGTTTTACATGATTAAAATTTAAAAATTTAGTAGTTATATTTTATTATTATTATTATTCTTTTTCTTTGGGAGAAATTTTTTTTGTCATCGTTGAGCCTTCAGTTCTAATATCGGTGTGGTCACATAAATCTTCAAAAGAATCTGGTACGTGCTTTTGTTGTCGTAGTTCGGCTCTTGACCAATCATCAAGACAAACTTAGGCTTCTAAAGATGAAGGACGCAAATTAGATCTTCTGGTGTTTAGGATATTGTCTCCTGAGCTGAATGTTTGCTCCACTTTATAGTTGACATCGGTGCTACAAAAAACTCATTGGCTATAACAGAAATGACTGAAAATAACCCTTCATGTCGACGCCACCAGTCGATGATTAGAAATTATGAACCTGAAAAACTTTCGGATGCAAACTTGAAATGTGTGGTTAGATATTTAACAATTTCAAAATGATCGCTGGTGGTAGATTTTGATTTTTGGTTTATTTGCATTAATCATCTACTTCTAGCAAGAAGCCTTGAGGAGCAGAGTGATCCGGCTGCCTGGTTTCACCGACGAGTTTTGAGGTCGTACACACGTATATAATCGTTAAATAATTCATCAATAATATTTCTTACCTCATCAATAGTTACAGACAATCTTGCCTCAATTGTTGTAATGGATAAAAAAAAGTATCATAATTTTCGAAAGCATTTTCTAAACCATCAATTTTAAATCTTTGAATAAGTAAGTTATTTTTGTCTCATTGAAAAAATACAATCTTTCAAATCTGAATTTTCATCAGCTTCATCTTCTTCACACTCATGTAAAGCTCCAATAATGTTAAGAGCTTCAAGTATAAAAATATTAGACGTAGAATAATAAATATCGCTTAAATTTATTAGTTGCATTGTTAAAAAATTTTAAGATATTCAAAATTCATTACTATAGTGCAACAGTCACAGTACACAAACGAAGTCACAATTATAGTCATAGTCACACGATTACAGTCATGATCACATTCACATATATAATTCAATCACAATGTCAGTTACCTACATAATATTCAATTATGTTTCTTTATTATAATGATAGATATAAATATTGAATCACATTTTCTCAATCACAATATCATTTACATACATAATATTAAGTCACATACAATTACAAATATTTAATCATAGTTATAATGTAATTACTGTTATAATATCATTTGTCCAAACACCAGTGAAAAATTAGAAAGAAACAGACAAATTAAAGCTTCAATTATTTTAGCAATTAAAAATTACAATAATTTACTAAAAATTTCTAGTATCAATATTACAAACAATACTCATTTGTTTTCTAATTAATTTATTTCTTTAAAATTACAAGACGACAAACAAATCCTAATGTTGACTCATCTAAAAATGCTGATCGGCTAATAAAAGAAAAAAAAAAGATAAATTAAATTGAAATTTCGAATAGACAATACAAGCAAAGAGGTTATTTGGGTTATAATTCATTTATTCGTTCGATTCGATTCGCTTTAAAGCGAATACGGGTTTGAAAAAATGGATTCGTTTAATAAATGAGTCAATTCAATTTGATTCATTTATTAAACGAATCAAATACGAATTTGAGCTCATTGATTCGTTTATTTATTTATGATTCGTTTTATTATTTTCTTTTACTAGTTATTGTTATTTTTAATTAAGATTCGAGAAATTATGCCTAATTACCATAGAAAAAATAATATTGTCGATATTTGGTCAGGTATTTTTAGTAAATATACTAATTACATATTTCATATGTATATATTCATAAAAAATAAATGTAAATAAAATATGAAAAATTATGTTATTAAATAATATCATGACTAAACAAATATTCGTATTCAATTCATTTAATAAACGAATTGAATACGGATCATGATATTAGTGTTCGTTTAATAAACGAATCGAATACGAATCCATCACATTTTGATTCGATTCGTTTAGGATTCGATACAAATTCGATTCGTTGATTCGTTTTACCACCCCTAATACAAACAAGGTAAGTGAAAGATAGGTCATTGTAGTGGATAGTTGAGGAGAACGAAACGGTGACGTTTAGGATTTTTCTAAATTATGTCTAAAAAATTATAGTTTTAATAAAAATGAGTAAAATAAGGATATAAATATGTTCAAAGTCAATTTATAATTATATTTTGAACTAATTGAGAAGAATCTTAAGAAAATTAGAATCTCTTATGAACTTGTCATTTTTAAGAATTACTGAGGATGTAAATGATTTTTTTAATAATTATCTATATTTTATAGGTAAAAGTCCTTTGCATCCCTATGATTTGGTTAAATAACACATTATATCCCTATAGTTTGATAAATACCTCAAAACATCCATCTCTCTTGATTTTATGTATAATTTTACCGTTTTATACATATTGAATTTAGATTATTCAAATAAATTGAAAAAAAAAAACTTTTTTAACCAAAAATTATTGTGAATTATTTTTTTTTAATAAAAAAATTAAATTAATTTTTTAAATGGAATAAAAAATATATAGTTTATTGAAAGTTTTAACTTTTTATAAATATAATTGTCAATCTATACTAAATTCTAAAAAAATGAAGAAAATGTTTCTTTATTTTGGAAAATTAAATAACTAACAGTAATTTTTCCTAATCAAAATTTTATTTTTCATTAGTATTCTAATTATTTTCCTTATAAAAATACAATTTACATGATTAATAATTATAGTCTAGTTTAAATAACAATATAAAATGAAAACTTTTCATGATTAATCAATCCTAATATAAAAATTTCTCTATGTTATTTTGAGTTATCCAAATCATAAAGGTAAAATTGTGAGATTGAGTCAAAAATTGAGAAGCAGGAATGTATTGAGATATTTTACAAATTATATGGGTGTAATGGAATATTGAGTCAAAATATAAGGATGTGATGAGTAATTATCATTCATTTATTAGAACAACTTTTTAATCTCCTCATTAATAACCTTTTATCTCCCCATAAAAGTCGTGATCCATCTATCTATTAACTATATGAGTAATGATTATGAAATTACAAAAGAAAATTCGAATATGATATGTATAAGTAGAAAATTCGAATCTTGAAAAGTTTGAGATTTGAATCTTTCTTTTGTATAATAGTTATATAATTGAAAGTACTTGCGCCTCAAAGGTACAAGTAAAAAGTTTATCATTTATTTTATTTAATAGAATATTGTATTCTATTTGATAGAATATCTTTTCTATGATCCCCAATAATAAAATTGTTTTATTACTTAGTGTGTAACATCAGATGTTAACTATTGTAGAAAAGACTTGACTTATTGAAGTCAAATGTGAGAGTGATAAATTGTAATGGAACTACATAATTAATTAGATGAAATGACCCTACGATATCTTCCGTATAAGTCCAATAGGATGTCAGAATCATTTACAAAGTATTTGATACTTAATGGTTATGTTGTTTTCTTATTGAAGAAAATTATCCTATGACTTATAGTGGGAGCGATATTTGATATCGATTTCGGAAGTTAGCATTGAACCATAGATTTAAAATTATTCGTAGCTTACTACGATCAAGTTTTGAACTTGATTGAGTTTTCGTTATGAATCGTTCATAAAATGTGCAAATTATTTGCGCAGCAAAAGCAAAGTGAGCTTGATAAAGGTTTGACCTTTATAGTATGACAGTGAAAAAAGTTATACTCAATGTTCTATTGTAGATTCTGAGGAAACTTGTCTCTAGTTGCACTGATTGAATAATTAAAGATCGGTTGGTTAATGTTGATATTAAACTATGTATTTTGGCTAAAGAATGCAAAGTGGCGTTCCTGAATGGTTTTTTCGAATGAGAATCTGTTGTGGTTTCTTTGTTTGAAGAGTTCATTCTAGAATGGCCATAGAGTTTGTATTCTGCTAAGATCACAGTTTGATATACTAGCTTATAGAGCCTATTGTAGACTCAGATAAGCTTTCCGAAAATCAGTGTTCTCTAATTTTGATACAGTCAGATTGTCTGATTTTATCAAAGCATAGAGAATACATATTTGATAGTAGGGTCGGTGGGAGCATACAAATTTCTTTCTAGTATTATATATTCTAACGACATTATCATTATTAATGTAATAATGAAATGTTTGTGAGGTAAAATGTTTACCTAAGTCTTATTTTCTCCGTGAAAACAGTGGGAGTAGTCTCTGATATATTTGATGTAAAGTTTTATATATGATATAAAACAAGAGGCTTGTGAGAAACTCTCATTAGTTGTGCATTAGATATGATCTAATAAAGGACACATCAAAACTATTGTATGACAGTTAGTATAACTGTTTACAGTTAGTGTGTTTCTTGTATATAGTATTAATCTTTCATAAATGATGATTCCTTTGTCAAAAGAGAAATTGATTAGAATGTCTAGTCAATCTGATGCCTCATATGATGATAGCATAATGAATACTATATAATGTGCGATTAAAGATATCAATTTAATTGTAATTCTTACGAGTTATTTTGGTACGCTATAGACCATATGATGGATCTTGAAACATGTTCTTTGTGATCTTTGAGATATTAAGAACGAGTTTTTTGTTCATGGAGAATATAATCCGCAACCATTAGGATCATATTAGTTTTGAGTCTAATTATGACATTAGATGGTCTATGTCATATAAAGTCAGAAAATATGCAGTGAGAGTGTCACCATTGATTCTACTGTATTAGTGGAATTCATTGTAACTTATGAAGTATTGACTTAAGAAGTTGCATAGTGACCTTATAGATTAGAATTTTTGATATTAGTCTTGTGCTTGCGGTTGTCTGTAAAGTATTTTGGATTTGATCCCTAAATACATGGATAACTTAGTAGTTATAGCACAATAATGATATCGCATCTAAGTCATATTGATGTGGACTTTGGGTTCTACAAAATATGAATGATGTTGGCTAAGGAAAACAATTGGGTTTGTTGGACATACTCAATTTGTTAAAACGGGCTTACTTGTTGTTGCCTACCTCTTGGGTGCTAGGTGAGCTCTTGAGGGCCATGGGTATGTGATACACATTTAGATGTGTATATAATACCGTGGATTGGCACTAGAGCAAGTGTGAGAAATTGTTAGGGTTGGTGCTCAGAGTGCCAATCCGGATCGTATTTATGTCCGATTCATAAATACGAACAATTCTATTTTCCATAATATTACTTATTTAATGGTAGCACCTCTTGTATTTTATATACATATTCGATCTAATTGCGATTAGATATCTAATTATGATTAGATTGAAACTAAATCTGATTTAGTGATATGTGTATATTAGACAAAGACCCTAGGATTTACAACGTAGTTTGTAATTGACATTGGGAACCGTCACTATAAATTGTATATCCTTAAATAAAGTTCCTGGTCAAGATTTACTAACACAGGTCGGTTAGTAAAATCCGCTGAGACCAGTACGTGTCGTATATCATGACTTGGTTCGATGGTTTATCCCAATGAACCATGAGTTTTGGGAGACTCATATAGACATGTAGGTGTTTATTTGATAAACACTGAACGACTCACTGAAGATTTCCTAATAGATGGTACACCAACGTCAATAAGAATCTTCTCGAGTTGAGCGAGCATAGTGGTCCTTCGACTTGAGATATCACTGTGGATATATGAGTTATCCTCCACACTTTGATGGTAGTCACGTCATCGATCTATTTAGATCAGACATCCGCCTGTTCGTTGGGTGTAGACTGATGCTCATGATATCCTGTGCGTATCAAGATAGAATCCGTCAGTCATATGTACATGGCATATGTATCCTACGCGTGTTTGCGATCTAGTAAATCAATGGCCGTGGTATAACTTCGGAAATCAGTTTCGAGTGTTATTTAGAGATCGTAAATTTAAAAAGTCGACTATATTATACAATACGAATTTGACGTTCTTATCTATATCCTAGGTATAATATGGATAGCCTGTGACGGATGGATTATACGTATGCAATGACCTTGACTTGCATAGTTTAGCGAGATTATCTGTGGTCGTCATAATTCATGAGTTGGTGAATTATGGACACGAAATTGGATTTTGTGATGGATAAACCTAAACTTAGAGAGTCCCACAATATGAAGTGTACTCGTTGAGCACTTGGGCAACGCGTTATGAATGATATTAGATTATTCATAATACTTCATTGGATTAAATGAGTTAATTCGAATCGTTTAAACGGTTAAAAGAAAAACACATGCATAGAGGCATTTTTGGTCAATCGTAATTATTGTGTATTTGTATTTGATACATAATTTGATTAGATACACATTGATTAATTGTCAAATGAGATTTTGACACATGCCATTAATATATGTATTTGTTATTTAATGTAAATAAAATACATATATAATAATAATTATATTAATTAATTATTTAGATATTTAAATGTTAAATATTTGAATAATTAAATGATATACTTTTTCCATAATTGTTATGAAAAATATTTGATTATTATTGGTTACAAATATCATGATTTTATTAAGTTTAAGTGTGCAAATTTGATTTGTCAAACTTAAAACTTATCTTATCTTTATTTTAATTTAATGAAATTAAAATGCAAAATTGACAATAATGCCCTTGTAAAGTCGGTTTTAGCAATTTTAAAAGGAGAAATTTTTTCTTTTCTCTTCTTGTTCTTGCTTGGCCGAAACCCTTCTCCATAGAAAGAGCTCTCAAATATTTCTTGATGATTCAAGATGAGAAATGAAGAAAAATCAAGAAAAAAAGTTAAGGAATTAGAGGATTAAAGGTAATTCTACAAATCCCTAAGCTTAGAAAATATGTTTCTTATTTCTTGATGATCTAGTGAGATCTAGGTTTTCTTCTTTTATATAAATTTGGGGCTTTTGGTTTTGGAGGATGGAATTGGAAGCTTTGTGCATGTGTGAAGTTGTTTTGGATGATATTATTGTAATATTGATTCAATTTTATCATTTGATGATAAGTTGCCATTCTAGAGTGTTATGACCACTCTTGTAATGCCTATAATTGTTCTTGGGTGCTTCATTTGTGGTGACTTGAATTGGTGTTTTGATTAATATGATTAATGTTGAAAAAGCTGGATTAAAGCATGAAAAATTGATTATTTTTGTTGCAAAATCAGATCTGGAAAAACTGGGTTGATTGTGATGAAAATGATGTCATTTGAATGTATTTGATGTGTTTTGGGTGTTGGAACAATTGCCGGAAATTATTTCGGAGTTGAAATAAGCGAAAACTGTGAAAAACGGCGTTACCGGGTGACTTTTGAGCCAACAGGGTGATGGCTGCCCAAACAATGAATTGGTCACTGTTTGGGCAGCCCATGAATTGTCCTAATACTATTGGGGCTGACCTGGGCATCCCTTATGTGTATTGGGTAGTCGGTTCGGTTAAAAATGCGTTTTATGCCATTTTGCGGAAAAATATTTTCGTAAAAGTTTCGCGATATTTCTTAATTATTTATGTCATTATTTGATATCGAATAAATATTTTTAGGTGAAATATAAATGAATTATTCATATTGGATATTGAATAATTCATTCGGTAATTTAAAAAGTTTTAAAATTACGATTTCGCCCGAACAGTGCTTCTGCCGCGCCCTTTGCCCAAAACCCCTACAAAAGCAAGCTTGAGAAATGGTTTTAATCAAGCTTAAGAAAGCTAAATTGATGTGATCCATAATGAGTTCTGTTTGTTGGGCCAAGTTAACTTGAAGTTGTGGCTGATTGCATGGGTTGGTCAGATTGGTGTATTTGGGCCATTTTGGTGGATTTGGAAGATTCCTTGGGTTCTGGAGTTTGGTCCATGCATGAGACTTTATATGAAGGATTTATTATGTCTAAATCAATAATGAAATGAGTTTTGGACGTGCATGGGCTGCCTTGATTTATTTTCGGCTTTATTTCCGAATGGTGCATTAGGAGTGATGAGATTTGCGCAGTCTTCGTATTTTGGACGTAACGTTCTCGTCCGATGTCCGATTTTGGTGATTCAAGTTGCATTGGAAAGAGAACTCGTAGCTCTACAACTTTGTAGCTTACATCAAAGTCCATTTCGGACTTATTCTTGGTCACAAGAAGGACGTAACATATCCATATAGTTTTTATATTTTATATTTTTTTTAAGGTTATGTGTTGTTTAAGTGCTGGGCTGAACTTTAATTATATTACAAAGCCCATGCACGAAATTTTCAACTATTTTATATGTTATTGGGTTTATTTTATTAGGGTTTTATTATATTTGGGTAGAATTAGGTGTTGGTTTCTATTAA
The DNA here is from genome assembly GCA_019454045.1 of Zanthoxylum bungeanum. Taxonomy (NCBI): domain Eukaryota; kingdom Viridiplantae; phylum Streptophyta; class Magnoliopsida; order Sapindales; family Rutaceae; genus Zanthoxylum; species Zanthoxylum bungeanum. Next base: position 317,991 of record SKCR01034012.1, read on the forward strand.
GGTCCCAAGATCATAAACAAGCATGAAATAAGTGTAAATACAAATCAACGAAGTTGCGGAATACTCACATCGATCAGTTGAGCGACGCAGAGGAAAACAAAATCAACTTTCTGCCATTATGAGTCACGGTAGTTCACTGGTTGTGCAGTCCACTGTTTTCGATTTTGAGTCTCCAAGTTTTGAGCTCCAAGCTTCGTCAAACGATTCCCGGCTCATGGGTGGACTTCCCTATCACCTTCGCATGTCTCTCGGAGTGCTAGCTCTTGTGATTTTTGCCACAAAAACCACACACTCATGCTTCCATTCTTCTCGGTAAAACCAGAAGAAACAGCACCTTAGGCGTGTTTGTGAAGAGAGAAAAGAGAGGAGTTGTGTGAGAGAGAGGGAAAAATGTGTATTAGTTTTAATTGATTTCAAAAATCAATAACATATACCAATTTTTTCTCTTTGAAAAGTCAAGCCATTAAAGGCTTCAACTACTCCCATCATTCCATCATTCCATCAATCAATGAATAGTGACTGGCGTCAATCACTCAAAGTGAAAGACATCCATCACTTGATTGACGAATGATGTGACGCTAGATGCGACTAGCGATTTGACGCTTGATTTGACTTGCGTACCGCACTCGAATTCGAAATGCGAATGTGCTCGCAAATAATCTCGGGCTCGGGTTCGCTAATTCCAAATTAACGAATTTTCCGTTGCGACGTAATTAAATCTAATTTAATTAAATAATCATGCCTAGCATAATTACTATTCACATCGCTAACGAATTAATTCTAAATTAATTCGTTCGCCAGAATTAAAATCTAATTTTAATTCCACGTCGAAATCTAATTTCGTTTAATATATCGAATATATTAATTTATCGATTAATTCCAAATTAATCGTTCTCTCTCTTTAAATGATATTTTATCACAGATAAAATATCTTCGCTATTAATCCCAGATTAATTTTCTCTCTCTTCTAATTAATCCCAGATTAATTTAGAGTGTGAGTCATACGTCATCGGTGAATTTTTGGGAAGCGACCCATGAGATCCCCGGATATGTTGGCAGTAAATCCGGTCGTCGGACTATCTGAACACGTAAGTACATCGTACTACGTTTTACCGATTTACAAGATAAGGTTGACTTCTAGCAAAGCGCCATGCCTGCCCAATTCTCCAGAAATATCCTTACAGGAATAAAAGATCTATATCAGGCGTAGTATACGTAGTATTACGTATTTCTATCCAGTATCAGATGATCACGTGCTAGGCCTGGGGGTGGAATTGTGTCTGCCCCGTAAGAAGCACATGTCGGATGTCTGGTAACTAGTCTCTATAATAGGATAAACATGACCTTGTCATTTTATCCCGATGACTGCAGTACTTAAGAGTACTAGTACCGTATCCTACGTGACCATCATCTCTATATGACTGGAGTGACATTTCCGTCTTGACATCACACCCAACACACTACGATTCTCAATATACCCAGCATTGTCGTACACAGAACCTGTTAAAGCCCTGGATGACCGCTAGGGGTGTGCATTAATCGGTTTTAACCGATTAACCGAACCATTCCGACCCATTTTTTTAGTACGGTTCGGTTAATTCGGTTATTGCGGTTAAAAATTTTAACTTTTTCGGTTATTCGGTTCGGTTACGGTTATGAGATTCGTATAACCGAACCGACCAATTAACCGAAATTAAACCATATAGATTTGATAATACTATCCGAAAATTAAATTGATAAAATTTAAATGACAAGCTGCATTAACAGCTTGGTTTTGACTCTTTTTAATTTCTCTCAAGAATTTAAAAGTAAAAATACATAAAATTTCAAATTTGTAGATTTTGCATCGTGGTGGATTCGTGACCCTTAAAATTTCTAACATGGCAGGTTTGGAAGGAAATCTGAGGCCGTGACAATCATCGAGAGTTTAAAAAATATTTCTCTCGTATTTAATTAAATATAGATATATTTAATCAAATGTTAGTTAGAATCGGTATTTTTAGAATCGGATATGTGATCGAATTAGTAATCCAAAAAATTTAATGCGTCAGTGGTTCGACCGATTGAAACGTTCCGAAAAAATCGGTAGAACCGACCTACATCATATATAATTTTACTAATTAAAAATTATAAAAAAATATTAAATTTTAATTTATTGGATTGGTTAATAACCGAATTAACCATAACCGACCGAAATATAATGGTTAATTGGTTAATGGTTATGTGTCATAAATTGGTTAAATCGGTCACACTTTTATTTAACCGAAAATTTCGCTTACGGTTAAAAAATCAAGGATTAACCGACCGAACCGACCGATGCACACCCCTAATGACCGCAACCAAAGTATATTGATTGTCGCAAGTATTAGCGGTGCAAGTCTCAGGTTAAGACCAAATACACCTACCCTGATTTCGGACTTCCATAGACACATAGTCATACTACCAATGGAATTCTGATGGGGTCTATCCAGAGCGAAGCTGTTTCCCGTACTATCGGTAAAACACAACCTTATATTACACTTGCATGAGTATCCTATACCCAAATATATGAGAACTACGTCGTTGTGCCATCACAACGCACACAAGTGTAATACTAGTCTTTTACGCATTATCGATGTCCAATCTCGATAATACTCTGACGAGGGATATTTAATGATTTATCCTACGTGGACTGATACTGTCTCATATCATTCTCGGTCCAGGAACAAATCATAGAGACCTTCTATCATTTATACATCTAGGTGATCTAATCACAAATGATAAGAGTGTAATCTCATTTGTCACATAGTTAATTTGTACAACAACACCATGATCTGTACAAATAGTGACGCTATGGGTCATAATTGTCCAACATTAGGGTTAGCCACCTATTTAAAGGGGCATTATTCATTGTAATTGAAAATTAACTAAGAATATATTTTTTAAAAGATAAATTGACTTGTGTCATCTTGAGGGAGTGGATTCTTCCTTAGTTTTACGGAACAAAAGCTTATCAATGTGTGGCAAGCGTTGTGGCACTGTAACGCTGTTCATGATTCTCCAAAGAAATAAAGAAAGGTTTTTAAGGGCAAGGTTCCTTAAGGGTTGGACTTGATCATGGGAGGATTTTGTTCTTACAAAATCAAGATTCGCAGTTCTTGGAGCTTAGAACACGTGGAGGGGTTTGCTTGGCTTTGTTCCAGACAGGTTTTTATCATAAATACTAACAATTCTTGGAGAAATTAGCCTAAGCTTTGTGAGGTCTGTACTGTTGGGGCAGTTGTGGAACCCCTAGGGTCGAATCGGTGCCCCGGGCAGCGAAAATGGGTCTAACCCATGGATATCAAGTATGGGTGTAATTTTAAATCTTTTGATGAAATACTATATTCCATTACGAGTGTATAGGAAAAAATCGGGACTGAATCGGAGTCCGGAAACTCCAAAACGAACAAAAACAAAATTACCGTGCCCGTACGTGAGTACACGTGTGCACTGTAGCAATCAGGTCTTAATTTTTTTTGTTTCTTTTGCTCAGATCACTGGAACACACTTTCGAGTGAGCTGATGCAATTAGGGTCTTGTAGGACACAGAAGTTGGACGACGCTGTTCCGGGCTCACGGCCCGATCGGGGAGTACGGTATAGCCCGCGAGGGAACTAAATCGGAGAAATAACATGGAGTCACCACCCGGTGTGAACCGGGAAAATATGATTTAAGGCCGCACTCACCCCTCGCAAGGGAAGACCTTAAACCGTTGGGTTCAGAATGGTCTCTTACTTATGCCACTGGTAATGAAATGATTTGTGCAATAATTTAATTGGATCTACGCAACATATATTTCCAAGGGTATTCTATTTCTAAGTTCACATGTATAAAATAAATCATCATAACAGCAAACATACGATATCACACAATAATCTCATGAACATGTTGAATCATCAAACACGAAAAATAAATAACAACCTAAACATAAACGTAAATTGAACGCCTATTGCGAAAGAAGATAACCAAATCATGCATGGAGTAATAACATACTAACGGCTAAATCATGCTTAAGAAACAAGTAACGTACTAATGATCTAATTATGCTTGAACACAATCTTATTAACACCTCAAATAGTTAATTCTGGAATGACAAATAGATGATAACAGTAAAAGTATTAATAATGGAATGGTATGATTAATTACATGATGCAAGAGGAATCACCCAAGAAGCAATTATGCATGAAATATGATGAAAAAGAATCAGTTCAGTGTATGTGCGTTCGTGTAGCGTTTGAAAACACGTTCGAACGGTAAACAGAAGGTTCACGTTCGTATAGCATTCGAGAACGCGTTCGAACGAGATAAGACCTGATGCATGATAAAAAAAAATACATGAGCGTTCGTAAACGCGTTCGAACGGTAAACAGAAGGTTCGCGTTCGTATAGCGTTTGAGAACGCGTTCGAACGGGACAAGACCTGATGAAACAAAATGCATGCGCGTTCGAGTAGCGTTCGTAAACACGTTCAAACGGGAAACAGAAGGTTCGCGTTCGTATATCGTTCGAGAACGCGTTCGAACGGGACAAGACCTGATGCATGATAGACGACGCAAACACATACACTGATGAGAAAATGCACAATGTAGGACCCCGTGTGCCCGATTGAACTCATTCCCATTCAATCGAGTGTATCTCGTCCGGCGCGGTAAAATATCGTGGTAAAGGTAGCCTTTAGGCATTTTCCCTCGAATAGAGGACCTTTAATCCACCCTAGTTAGCCCATGCGCACTAGAATGCAATACATGCGTAAATAGAGCAATGATATGCAAAAGGTCAATGTCATAACAAAAGGCGCGACAAAACATCGTGGTGAAGGTAGCCTTTTAGGCATTTTCCCTTGAATAGAGGACCTTTAATTCACCTTAGTTAGCCCATGCGCATTATATTACTATGCATGCAAATGAATAAGACAATGATGTGGAACTCCGTATGTCCGATTAAACATATCTCACATTCAATCAAACATACTTCGTCCGACGCGGCAAAACATCGTGGTAAAGGTAGCCTTTAGGTATTTTCCCTCGAATAAAAGACCTTTAATCCACCATAGTTAGCCCATGCGCGCTGCATCATCAATACACAAATAAATAACGTACAAAAAGTAAATGGCGGAATGTAAAATGCGAATAATAAACAAACAAGATACAAAAGCAAAGTGAAACATGTGCCATTTGCTCAAGTGGTACGTGGAGTTGTTTCCCAAGTACAGACCGCACTACCGTCCATTCGAATTCGGCTACCGAATTTACGTCTGGGTTTCCATCCTATATACCACAAGAGACGACACATTTTCCCATCCATTCAAAGGCCACAACATGCATCTACAAACGACTCTCATGCGAAGAAAATAAATAAAACAATTAAAAGATGGATGAAAATAAATAAGAAAAGTGCCCTCAGGTCTAACCTATTAGGTTGTCTCTCGAGAGTGCGTTACACGGCTGTCGGAAGGGTTGATGCTCCGCAACTCCTCCGGTTCACTGGTCCACTACTCATGTTCGCTGCTTCGCTATTTTGAGCTGTCATTTCCTCTGTTTTGCTGCTGTTTCCACTGTATTCTGGTCACAGTAATGGCTTAATGGTTTTCAGTAAATAATGGACTATTTCTGGATGTTTGGGCTGCTGTTTGGGGGTGTATTTTCGGTCATTGTAGTGCAATTTCAGAGGTGATTTCCGGATAATGGAGGGCTGCTATTTGGGGGCTGTTTCAGTGATGTAAATGGGAGTGTTTTCGGTGATGTTATGGTGTAGTTTGGGGGTTTTGATGTGTGAGTATTCGGTTGCTAGAGAGAAGAGGAGAAAAGGATTATTTGTTTTCTTGTTCTTGTTGCCTTGGGCGTGTATCTTAGGTTTATTTCTTTTGTGTTTTTGTGAGAATCAGCCAGGGTGGGAAAGGTTGGATTAGGCTTCTTTTTATAGGCAAAGGCTAGAGTTTCTAAGGTTTGAATAGGAATGGATCAAGTAATTATGGGGGGAATATTTTGATTAGTGTCTCACAAGGAAAGATCTTCTTAAGTTAGGGAGGAGATTTGGTTTGATTGGGAAGGTGATATATTTGATTTGTTTATTTAGGTATGTGAATTATTTAGATTGGGATGTGATTTATTTAATTTAGGAAGGATATTATTTTAATTTGACACATGTTTTAAATGTTTTAATTATTTTTGGGTGGGTTTTGGTGGGCTAAATGGGCTTGGGTCGTAAGGCTAGCAATAAAACCAGAAGTACCGACACCGTTCGAACGCCGATTCGAATGCTACACGAACGCCCGCAATCTGCTTGACGTTCGAACGTGTTCACGAACGCAGCACGAACGAAAGCAGTGAACATGTGAATTGAATCTGATGACATACTTATTCTGAATTTCCCCTTCCGACATTCGTTTCCCGCGACTTCTGCAACCTAAAGAGTAGTGCCTCCGTACGAGACTCATCATCGGGACTTATATGCAAAATGCAGTGCCTACAAGTCTATTACCCTAATTGCTTCCGGTCTTCCCTAAACACTTAAAAACACCCAAAAATAATTTTTAATTTCAAAACCAACATAAACACATGTTATAGAATAAAAATCTAATTTTTCAAAATATCAAATATTTTTCCAAAAACATAAATTTATTCTAAATACGCATTAGCGTAAATTTTGAATCCATTACACAAACTATTTTAGAATCCCAATTACGAAATGTCCCGTGAACAGTTCTAGTCCACCTAAAGGTGGTCAAGTGAATCTAGAATGGTAGCCATAGCTCTAAGCTTTAATCTAGAGTTCCAAACTCTAATTAATTGTTCCATGTCCAACATGAACATCTATGACCTAATTACAATCATGTTGTGTTTATACTTCTAAAGTATCATAACACAATTGATTAGCCTTATTCAACATTAAGCTATGTGATCATGCATCTAATACACAAATAAACATAGCTTTGGAGAAGATCAAACATTACCTAGTAAGCTTGATGCAAGATCTAATCTACTTCTCCTTGTTGAAATTATTGAAGAACCTCCAAGGTGTGCAAGCTTGACTTCAAGATCCAATCTTATTTCCAATGCTTCCAAGCTTCACTTCAAGATCCAATCTTGATTTCTCCTAGATGAAATGTTGTAGAGACTTCACAAGCTTCTCTAAACACTTCTCTAACTTAGGCTAATCTCTCAAGAATTTGCTTATGCTTGTATTTGAACTTGTAATTAAAACATTCCTAAAACTTTCTATTTATAGCAAAACTTAGGCAATTTTTAATTAATAAAAGTCGTAATCAACTTTTAAGTGGGCTTAATCTAATTTGTCCAAATATGTGTAATTAGGTGCGACTAATCTCCATTGTCTCCCACTTTAATTTAATACAATTAAATCAAGCCAAAGATTAGGAAATGGATTAGTTAAATGTTTGCCACCTTGATTTAATCCAATTAAATCAAGCCAAAACCACATATTATTACATACTTACAATTACCATAATATCCTCAAATGGTAGAGGTAATTATGATTTTACAATTAAGCCCTTGTGTAATTATTGAATTAATCCAATTAGGTCAAAGTAAATAATCAATGTTATCCAATAACACTTGATTATCTTAGTTGATAATTATTATATTTTATAAAAATAATCGGCTACCCAAGTGCTCAATGAGTACACTTCATATTGGGACTCTCTAAGTTCAGATACGTTCGTCATATAAGCCTAGCTAATATGTACGTAATTCGGCCACCTCCGAATTCGCGAAGAACACGAACGACCTTTACTAACATGGATACCCAAACCCCTTATGGTACACATACGGGCCGACAGATCCTATCTTGCTTCGCACTTGATTACTGTGTGCATCGGTCCACACCCAACGAACATCTAGAGGCCAGACCATGAAAGGTTTCTGACATACATGGCATCTAAGTGTGGATGATCTCACATAAAATCAATGCTATCCTATAGTCAAAGGATTACATATGCTACTCGACTCGAGGAGATTCCTATTGACGATGGTGTGTACTTCCAACTATTAGGAATCACCAATGAGTCATTCAATATTCGCTCCAACGAATATCCACATGTCTATACGAGTTTCCAAAACTCATGGTACATCGCGTTAAACCATTGGAACTCCAATTCCAATATACGACATGTTCTAGTCTTACCGTATTCCAAAACCAACGACTAGGAATATTTACTTTAAGAATAGTTTACACCTAGTGTCAAAACTATTCTAAGATCGATGTCATTCTTAGCATAACGATACATCAATTTAATACGCGTAATGTCAATACCATTAATAGGGTATGAAATGAAAAATATAGTTATTTTATTAATAAATAATAAAATGTACAATTCGGATTGGCACTCCAAGCACCAACTCCATCATGTACAACATTTCATTTAGGAGAAATCGATATTGGATCTTGGAGTGAAGCTTGTTAGCATTGGAATCAAAATTGGATATTGGAGTCAAGCTTGCAAACTTTGGAAGTTTCCAACCATTTCAACAAAGAGAAGGAGAATGGATATTTGCATCAAGCTTACTAGGTAAGTTTGAACTTCTCTTAAGCTACGTTATTCATTAGTGAGTTTTTCATTAGTGAGACATATATTGATGAATTATATATTGGATGCATGATTACATAGCTTAAAGTTGAAATTAAGCTAATAAATTGTGTTAGGATGCTTTGGAAGTATAGACACAATATGCTTGTTAGTTTGGTCAAGATATTCATGTTGAACATAGAACAATTAATAAGAGTTTGAAACTCTAGATTAAATCTTAGAGCAATGACTACCATTCTAGAATCACTTGACTACCTTTGGGTGAACTATAATTGTTCATGAGACATTTCATAGTGAGATTCTAAATTGGTTTGTGTTTTGATTCAAACAAATGCATATATGTATTTAGAACACATGTATGTTAGTTGTATAATATGTTTTGTGGTTGGTTTTGATGTTAAAATTGGTTTTAAGGTGTATTAACATGATAGGAGAAAATTGGAAGTGTTTAAGATTGTTCTGCTGGTTGAAATTGCTCACTGCCTAGGGGAGCATCGCGACACTGATCTTACAGCATCGCGACACTGAGCATCAGACTTCCCGACTCTCACCCTTACGCGTTGTGATGTCAGAACATTCAGCTATCGGAGTTGATCTCGTACTTTGGAGCGTCATGACTCCCTACTTTCGCGTTGCAACACCGAGAGCTGATGAACACTAAAACTTCATTTTTCGTTCCGGAGCGTCCGGACTCCGATTTGGTCCCCGTTTTTTCCTACAGACTCGTATCAGAGTTCAGTTTTCATTAAAATATTTTAAAATACATCTATCACTGATATCTTTGGGTTAGACCTACTTCCGTTACGCGGGGTATCGATCCGACCATAGGGATTCCACAACTGCCCCATTAATAAATTACCATGTTCTTTTACTATATGGTATTTCTTACACTTGGTTGTTAAATACTTAGTTTATATTAGAATAAATCCAACAGTCTCCTCATTTTTCAAATATAAACTAAATTCACTTATCAGAAATAAAACAACGATTATGAATATAGTAAAATATCTTTCGATTTGAATTTTACCTTAATGTATGTGTCACAAAATATTTTTCGAAATCATAACCTACTATTTTTTTTTTTTGTCAAAAACGATAATTCCACACACATAAAACAATCATGTTTTCTTATATTATATATCACTCTCGCTTAACACTTTTAATGATCACATGCCCATCCTGTTTCATAAACGTTTTAGAGACAAACTCAAACTCTTATCTTAGGTGACACCACCTTAATGTTTACATAGGTGAGGTTTTTCCAGTAACTCTAATACATTTAAGATACTTATCTCTTAAACCTGAACTTCATTAAGAGTTTTTATAGAACTCAATCCTCTTACAGTAATAGCCAACGTTATTCCCTTGAAATAAGAGTAATTATTTAGGGTTGAAAACTCTCCACAAATCCAATGACTTGCAAGTACATTTTGAACCTAAGATTACTCATTTTTTATTGTTAGATTGGGGTGCCATCATTCACTAATTATTCTGTCTAAGAGTTTCAGTACCATTCTCTCGATGTTGATCTTACAAATTCTCTTGTAAGAGGTTTGGTAAAAGGATTTGCCAAGTTATCAATCGATTTCACTATATGTGAGACAAATAATTTCACTTTTAATTAATTTGCTCACATAATTATGTCTTAGACTCATATGTATAGACTTTCCATTGTATATTTCACTATATGCATGCGCTAAAGTAGCTTGATTATAATAATGTATCAGATATAGCCGATACATTTTTAATTGTCAATGAGATTTCAAATAGAAGATCCTTTAGCCATTCAGCCTCATTTCCTGTTGCAATAAATTCTGACTCCATGGTTGAGTGTGTAATTCAAGTTTTTTTTATTAATTAGATTTCCAAGATATTAAACCTCCTCAGTTGATTTGTTGTTGTTGACTGTGGCCGAAAGTTGCATGCATAAGACATGCAACTTTCGGCCCTTTTTGGCTGCCAGCAAATGCAGCGTGAGACAACACGCTTTGCCAAAACGTGTTGCAATAGTGCACACGTTTTGGTGGTTATATAAGGAGCCCTAAATCCATTGTTTCATTATCCCAGAATCCCAAATTGAGTGAGAATAGAGAGTAAAGAGAGTTGAGAGTTTTTTGTAAAGCTTGATATTGAAGCTTTGTAATTCTTTTGTTTGTGTAATATAAAAGAAGAATTTTCTCTCACATCTCCTCTATTATTGTGTGTTTAATCACAACAAGTGGTATCAGAGCTAAGATTACTCGGAGGGATCCCGAAACTCGGAAACAGAGCTTCGGTTCGGAAAGTCGATTCCGATAAAAGTTGTCGAAAATCGATTTTGGGCATACCATCAAACGTTTCACGGCGAGACGAGCACGGTGGTATTTTCCGGCGATCGATCGGAGGTCAGACGAAGCGTCACGCGCCAGGCAGAAGCATCCTCACGCGCCCCACGCGCAGTCACGCGTCCCACGCGCTGCTCAAGGTTGAAGACGACCACGTCATCCGCCACGTGTCGTCTAGTCAGCGTCCAGTCATCGCCACGTCAGCAGAACCTGCACAGTCAGCAGCCCAGTCAGCAGGACACGTCAGCAGTGCCACGTCAGCGGTTCCTGGCAACAGATAGGTCCCTGAACTTTCTGGAAATTACAATTTAGCCCCTATACTTTCAGAAATCTTCAATTTAGTCCCTGAACTTTTTGTAAATTGCAATTTAGTCCCTGAACTTTTCCGTAATTGCACTTTGGCCCCTGGACTTTTGGAAATTGCACTTTGACCCCTGTAATTTCTGAAATTTGCAATTTGGTCCCTGTGTCGGATTTTGACAAACGAAGTGTCATTTCCACCATTTTCGACCATTCCGGACGCAACGGTGAGGTCTGTTTTTTGAAATTCTGCTTTGAATTTTTATGATGGAGGGGAGCAACGGAAAAATGATTTTGTTAACCAGTACAAACTATTTCACATGGAGAGGAATGATGAAAGACCTTCTGTATGTGAAGGACTATGATGGATCGGTATTTCTGGAGCAGAAACCAGAATGAATGACCGATGGAAAGTGGGCTAATCTTCACCAGAAAACATGCAGTACTATTCGTCAGTGGATCGACGACAGTATCGTAAACCATGTCAGTGAAGAGATAAATGCACGTGTCTTATGGAGAAAGCTGGAGGAGCTTTTCCGAGCAAAGACTGGAAACAACAAGCTGTACTACATCAAGAAGATGATGGGTTTGAAATACCAGGAAGGTACAGCTGTGGCGGACCATATCAACGATTTCCTCGGAACCATGAAGGAATTGTCTAGATTGGGCATAGACTTCGGAGATGAGGTAAATGGCTTAATACTCCTTAATACGTTACCAGAATCTTGGGAAACGTTCAGATCTACGGTGATCAATTCAGCCGCAGATGGGAAAGTCACTATGGAGATGGCAAAGACCAGGATCTTCGAGGAAGAAAAGAGGACGAGAATGCATGAGTCAGCATCAGCCTCAACCTCAGAAGCTCTAGTGATGGAGAGAAGAACACGAAGAAGGGGGAAGAGTAAAAGCCGAGGCCCAGATAGACCAGACAAGAACGAGGTAAATCAAGAACTAGAGATATTGAGTGCTATCACTGTAAAAAGAAAGGCCATATGAAGCGGGATTGCTACAAACTGAAGAACGAGCAGTCCAGAAGAGATGGTGACTCTAATCAAGAAAGAGTTGCTACTACCACCGAGAAAACCTCCAAAGAATTTTGCATAATATATGAAGAAGCTGTTGTGAATCTTGCCAGCCACGAGACCAGTTGGGTGATAGATAGTGGCACCTCCATACATGCCACATCTCGCAGAGACTTCTTTTCATCTTACACATCAGGAGACTACGGTGCTGTAAGGATGAGGAATGACGGACAGTCCAAAGCCGTCGGTATTGGAGACATCTGCCTTGAAACAGAGAACGGGACAAGGCTAGTGTTGAAGGGAGTCAAGCACATCCCAGATATCCGGTTAAACCTGATCTCAACAAACAAACTGGATGATGAAGGTTTCTGCAGCACCTTTAGTGACGGGTGCTGGAAGCTCATTAAAGGATCAATGGTGGTGGCACGAGGTAAGAAAGACTCAACCATGTATTTGATGCATGCTAAGCTTTCAAATAGTAGCATAAATACAATCAACAGTAATGAGGCAGCCGAGTTATAGCATAAAAAGCTCGGTCACATGAGCCAAACAGGGATGGAGATACTACGCAGGCGGAATGTTCTTCCGGAATTGAAGAACTCACACTTACGGAAGTGTGAACACTGCATGGCTAGAAAGCAGAACAGAGTATCCTTCCAGAGCTCACCGCCTCAACGGAAACCGGAGGTACTAGATCTCATACATTCAGATGTATGCGGTCCGATGCAGACACGAACACTTGGTGGGTCACTGTATTTTGTGACATTTATTGATGATCATTCAAGGAAGATCTGGGCATACACCTTGAAGAGAAAAGACCAAGTGCTTGGAGTGTTCAAGGAGTTTCATGCTTTGGTGGAGAGAGAAACCGGCAAGAAACTGAAGTGCATCAGAACAGACAATGGTGGAGAATACAGAGGTCCGTTTGATCAGTACTGCAAGACGCAAGGAATCCGACATCAAACGACACCTCCGAAGACACCTCAGCTGAATGGCCTAGCTGAGAGGATGACAGAACCTTGTGCGAGAGGATCAGAAGCTTGCTGTCACAAGCCAAGCTGCCGAAGACATTCTGGGGGGAGGCACTCATCACAGTAGTTCATGTTTTGAACATGTCCCCAGCGGTCGCACTGAAAGGTAATGTTCCTAACCAAGCTTGGACAGGTAAAGAAGTGTCTTATGAACACTTGCATGTCTTTGGGTGCAAAGCTTTTGTACACATCCCAAAGGACGAGAGATCCAAGCTTGATGCAAAGACGCGACAGTGTGTCTTTATTGGCTATGGTCAGGATGATTTCGGCTACAAACTGTATGATCCCGTGGAGAAGAAGATCGTCAGGAGCTGAGATATTGTCTTTGTTGAAGACCAGACCATAGAAGATATCAGAAATGAGATGAAGACAAGGCCCCGGCAATACAGAAATGTGAATCCAGAACCTCATACACCGGTGCCAGTACGAGTTGAAGATGAGGTTCCCAGATATGAGGGTACATGTGATGAAGCTCCCAGAGATGATGATCATGATCAACCACCAGTACCAGAAGTTCCACCAACAGTTCCACAGAGAAGGTTTGACAGAGAGAGGCGACCTTCAACCAAATACTCTGCATATGAGTATGTGCTGCTTACTGACGGGGGAGAACCCGACCCGAGAGCTCCAGGAGGCTGTGGAAACATAAGATAGAGAAAAGTGTGAGGAAGCCATGCAAGATGAGATGGAATCTTTGCATGACAATCACACTTTTGAGTTGGTGAAATTTCCAAGAGGCAAACGGGCTTTGAAGAACAAATGGGTGTACAGGGTGAAGCAACAGGAGCACACTTCACAACCCCGGTACAAAGCCAGATTAGTTGTCAAGGGATTCAATCAGAGGAAAGGCATTGACTTCGATGAAATCTTCTCTCCAGTTATGAAGATGTCATCCATCAGAGTGGTACTCAGCTTAGCAGCAAGCCTCGACCTGGAAGTTGAGCAGATGGATGTCAAGACCGCATTTCTTCACGGGGATCTGGAAGAAGAAATTTACATGGAGCAACCAGAAGACTTCAGAGTCAGAGGGAAAGAGGACTTTGTGTGCAGACTCAGGAAAAGCCTCTACGGTTTGAAACAGGCACCGAGACAGTGGTACGTGAAGTTTGAGTCAGTTATGGGGGAGCAGGGATACAAGAAGACTACTTCAGACCATTGTGTATTCGTTCAGAAGTTTTCTGACGATGACTTTATCATCTTACTGTTATATGTAGATGATATGTTGTTAGTTGGCCGGAATCAATCGAGGATTGATAAATTGAAACAGCAACTGAGTAAGTCTTTTGAGATGAAAGACTTGGGGCCAGCTAAACAGATTCTTGGCATCAGGATCGGCCGTGATCGGAAAGCCAGGAGATTATATTTGTCACAGGAGGAGTACATCGAGAAGGTACTTCAGAGATTCCAGATGGACAAGGCTAAAGCGGTTAGCACTCCTCTTGCTACCCACTTTAGATTGAGTACACAGCAGAGTCCCTCTACTGAGACAGGGAAGGAGGAAATGAAACAGGTTCCATACACCTCAGCAGTGGGAAGTCTTATGTATGTCATGGTGTGCACAAGGCCAGACTTGGCACACACAGTTGGATTGGTCAGCCGGTTTATGTCAAACCTAGGACGGGAACACTGGAATGCGATCAAATGGATCATGCGGTATCTTCGAGGCACTTCCAAGATGAGGTTATGTTTTGGAAGCAGCGACAAGCCAGTGTTGATAGGCTACACCGATTCAGATATGGCAGGAGATGTGGATACCCGAAAGTCTACTTCGGGGTATTTGATTACTCTCTCAGGAGGAGCTGTGGCATGGAAGTCAAGGTTGCAGAGGTGTGTTTCACTTTCTACAACAGAGGCAAAATTCATTGCAGTGACAGAAGCTTGCAAGGAATTGCTGTGGATGAAGACATTTGTCCAGGAATTAGGTTTCAAGCAGGAGAAGTACATTTTGTACTGCGATAGCCAGAACACTATCTACCTTGGTAAAAATTCCACCTTTCATTCGAGGTCAAAACATATCGATGTGAGGTATCACTGGATACGGGACGTCCTGAGCTCAATGCTGATAGAACTCAGGAAAATTCACACCGACGACAACGGTGCCGATATGTTCATGAAGGTTTTACCGAAGGAGAAGCTTGAAATCTGTCGTGCCATAGCCGGGATGACAAAACTCTCCACATAGTCAGAGTGGGGAGATTCAAAGAACTACGATTGGCTTGATCCCAACTCAGGGTACGTAGGCAGTCATTCAGATGCAGCCAGGGGAGGATCCTTTTGAGGATCCGATTGGATGATTGATGATCGGCTCAGATTTTGGGAAATCCTCACCGAGGGGAGATTTGTTGACTGTGGCCGAAAGTTGCATGCATAAGACATGCAACTTTCGGCCCTTTTTTGGCTGCCAGCAAATGCAGCGTGAGACAACAACGCTTTGCCAAAAACGTGTTGCAATAGTGCACACGTTTTGGTGGTTATATAAGGAGCCCTAAATCCATTGTTTCATTATCCCAGAATCCCAAATTGAGTGAGAATAGAGAGTAAAGAGTTGAGAGTTTTTTGTAAAGCTTGATATTGAAGCTTTGTAAATTCTTTTGTTTGTGTAATATAAAAGAAGAATTTTCTCTCACATCTCCTCTATTATTGTGTGTTTAATCACAACAGTTGTCTCCACACTCGATATCTAATATCTAGAATATAGCAGGAAACTTTGAATATTGTAGACCAAGGTCTTTAGTTTTCCTAAGATAACTAAGGACCCTACCAATGGCCTTTTAAAGTTCAACACTCGTATAACTGGTAAATCTATTTAATTAATTAACTGCAAATGTTAGTTAATCAAATCTTGTACACTGAACTGAGACTACCGATGGCACTTATATACTCAAGTTGAGCCATTGTTGTTCCGTCTTCTTTGAAAAGTTTTATACATGAATCAAATGGAATAGCCTCTTTAATTTTTAGGTGATGAACTTGTTCAACACTTTCTCTATATAGTGTGACTGGATTAGATGCTTAACCCATATATATATATATTATATATATATATTTTAACTTTGATACCCAGTATTGTATCCACTTGACCAAGATCTTTCATCATGAATGTCAGAAGATATAAGCTTTTTGTTTCTATAATGTCTTTTATGTCATTGCTCACAATTAACATGTCAAGGCAACCAAAAATAAACATAATTATTACACTTCTTTAGATATAAGCATTTATCAGAAATATTAAGAATAAAACCATTCAAAATAATTATTGTACCAAACTTTTCATGTCATTTTGGGTGTTTGTTTAAACCATATAATGATTTTTACAAGTATACATATTTTATGTTCATTACCAGGTAGAACAAAACCATCAGGATGTTATATTTTAAACCTTCTCATCGAGATCACCATTTAAGAATATTGTTTTCATATGCATTGGATGAACATAAAGTTCATGGATTGATGCCAAAGTAAACAATACCCTTATGATTGTTATTCTGCCACAATTGCATATATGTCAAATAGTCAATCCATTCATTTTGTCCGATAACCCTTGACACTAATCTAGCCTCGAATGTGTTAGTATATCATCTGTGATACTTTATTCTAAACACCCATTTACAATCAATAACTTTAGAACTAAGTGGTAAATGATAAGTTCCCAAGTGTGATATTCATAATAGAATCAATTCATCATTTATTGCATCCTTCCAAAAAGATGAATCCCTAGAAGACATAGTTTCTCTCTAAGGTTTTAGGACTATCCTCAACTTGTAGAAAACACAAACTCCTTGTAATGTTCTATCTATTTCCTTCTACTAAATAAATGAAATAAGTTGAGGGCCAATTTCTCCAAGTCCTAATTCCTTTTCTTTCGAATTCGTTTGTTTTTTCTATGTAAAATCTCACCTAAGTCAGGATGCTACCGGCAAAAGATAGACACAATCAATCTCGATAAGCCTCAAACTTGCCGAAAAATGAACATGATGCATCCTAGATTTATGCATCATGGAACACAGTCCAGAATCGTAATATGACCTGTAATGAACATAAAAACACATGAGGACCTCAGGGCCATGCTCAAAACACACCAAATGATCATCATCAATACTTAATGGCTCCGTGCCCATAATTACACATACAAAGCAATATTTTTACTTGTATATACACAATGGCGTGCTCAGCATGACTCAAAATATACACATAGACAACCTGGATTCTAGATTTCTTTGACACTTTCTAGGACTCTGAAGTGAATGACTGTAACTTGGGTGATCGGTCGTCTCCAGTACAACTACTATAAGCTATTGGCTCACTGATTCGGTTGCCAACCTGCAAAACTAGCAAACTGTTAACTTATCAAAAAATCAAGCATACATATTCAAAAAATAAATAAAATCTATTACACAAATTAAAATTTATATAAAATTTAAAATTTATATTTTCCGCTATTAGCAAGATCTTAACAGCTTTCCAGAAGAAATTTTTTATCTTGGCAGGAATATTTAGGGGACCATAAGAACTTCCATGGTCTTTACAAGCCCTCCGCGCTGCTAGGAATATCATCAAATTTTGTCCTTAAAGTTACCTGATTGTAGGGGATTCCTGGGGGGTATAACCGGGTAACGCAGCGTAATTTTTCCTATTTCAATAATTTTTCTTGGACAATAAAATAAAACTTATTTACTCTAATTACTCAATACTTAAAAACTGATTTTTTTACCCAAAAATCAGATTTTTCCCTTAATTGCCGTGAGACCCCAAAAGTGCATTTTGATCATTTTAGTCCTAATTTGTCAGATACAAATATAAGTGATTTCAAATCACTACCAAAATGATTTATACATGTCATATACATCAAAATACAACTCACAACAAAAACACAAAAACTTCTCCAAATTGCTGAGAGGGGCTTCAAGTTCCAACTTTGTGCATTTTGGTCCAAATTTGTTTAAAATAAGTTTGGATGAATTCGATCAACACCAAATGATCCGTACATCTTATATACATCATTATACAACACACATATATGAAATCCCCAATTTTGGTGGATGTATAAACCCTAATTTCTTCAAATTAATCTAATTAACAAAATTAACCAAATCCAACACTTTAATCTAACATTTACAACACCAAAAACAGTCTCACCACTTTGAAACAACTCATGAATAATTTTAAGTCATCAATGGGTGGCCTAACAACTCTAAAATGACAGCAAGATCATCAAATGATCAAAAGTGTTCTTATTAACCATTAATAAGTTTGCATTGTTAAACATACATGCATACATCTTTCATTCATACTTCCAACCAATTTATTACAAAACTAAAAGAGTAGAGAAACAACCAAACATCACATGTTGTAGCCAAGAACCTTAGAAAATTTTTCTAGTTGGAGAAAGTTAGAAAAAACTCACTAAGCTTGAAGTTTTTTTTCTTCAATTTTCTCTTTTGTTCTACACATTTCCTCTCAATTTTTCTTTTTCTAATATCAGAGAGGCTTAGAAAAAAAGTGAAGCAAATGAAAAAATGAAAGCCTTAAATACTTAGGGTTGGGCCGAATTTTATAAGAAAAATAAATAAGATATTTTTCAATTTTTTAAACAAATATCAAAGAAGTCAATTCTTTTTTAACACCTTTAATTTAATTGTAAAGTCAAACTTATACACAACTAATCATTTCCTAACTTTATCATAATGGTAGATATTTATATTTAATATTTAATAATTAAATAATTAATTAAATATAAATATCTCAAATATATGGATTATATTTACTTTAAATAATCCAAATACATATATTAATGATATATGTCAAATATCATAATTTGACATTTAATAATGTGTATTTAATACAATCATGCATTAAATACAAATACACATTAATTAGGAAATGACCAAAAGGTCCATTTGCGTGTATCTTTCGTTTAATCGTTAAATGATTTATAAATAATCAATATTATTCATAAAAGTTGCCCTAGTGCTCCACGAGTATATTTCATAAGTGAGACTCTCTAGGTTCAGGCATATCTGTCAGAAATCTAAATCTAATTTCGTGTCCATAATCTACCCACCCGTAAATTATGACGAACACAGATAAACTCACTGAACCATAAAGGTCGAGGTCATTGCATACGTATAATACCTTCGTCACAAGTATTCATATTATTCCAGAGATATAGATATAAACATCAAATCTCTATCGATATAATCACGTCGACGTTTCTATTAGCAATCTCTTAATAACACTTAGAACTCACTTCTATTGTGTACCACGGGCCCATATATTTAACAGATTGCTAATTCTATATTGAATACCTATGCTCTGTACACAGAGCTGACAAATTTTATCTTGACACACACATGATATCCTGAGGATCAGTTTACACCCAACGAACAAGCGGAGGTCTAACTTTAATAGGTCGGTGACGTGACTGTCATCAAAGTGTGGAGGATATCTCATATATCCACAGTGGTATCTCAAGTCAAAAAATCACTATACTACTCAACCCGAGAAGATTCTTATTGACATTGTTGTAGCATCCATTAAGAATCTTCGTTGAGACGTTCAATATTTATCCGATATAAACACTTACACGCCTATACGTATTCTATCTTGACACACCAGAAAGCTTTCATACCTACCTCCATATCGGTATACCTGAAGAAACAAATGTCTATGAAACTGGCATGAACCATACTGGTGTCCATATCGGTGAATCTGTCTATTTTGCATACTCTTTGGAACCAGCATGAACCATACTGGTGTCCATACCGGTGTATCTGTGTGTTTTGCATACTTTATGAAATTGACATAACGTATACCGGTACACATACTGGTACACATATAAATAGATGTGGCAAATTTAATGCTCTACGGTGACTGTTGTGATATTTTATATCGTACCGAAAATGTAAGGTGTCAAGTTTAGTAAGTGAGTGAAGAGTGTCGAACCCACATGGATTTTATTCAACTCACACTAAGTACTATAATTAGTAAACCTAACTTATTTAGAAAATAATTAATTAAGATTAAACTAAATAACTAAGATATGAAAATATTTAAGTAGGAGAAACCAAAGAAGAGAGAGATTCAAGAGTCTGATTTCACATAGTTATCCCCTATGTATTTGTCATGCCATTCAATCCTTATTCCGTTATATTATTTATAAGTCAAGAATCCTAAGTGTTCCACTCCCTCTCCCGAGCAAATAGTGAAAATATTATCAATTACAGACTTCGATATCCCTATAAAAATCTAGTAATCAATAACCCATTACGCTTTGTGATTCTTTGTTAACGGCTTCAAAGAAACTATAGATTCTCCCGAACTCTATAAAATTCCTAGGTTATATTCTCTAGATCCTATTCAAAATCTCTATCTCCCGAGCGATAGATTCTAAACATTCATCATCTCAATTTGTGGCCAACAAATAAGAAGCATTAAATGTAAGAGAATACAAGTAAACTGAATCAAAACTTTATATAAATCAAATTAACAAATAACACATAGGTTCAAGCATTAGTTACATCATCCTCTAGAATAATGGAGTTAGTTCATGACTAAAGATAAAAACAATGACAATAGGATCATGAACATAATGGACATCAATAGAGTTTAAAGAAAGAAACTAGATTATTAAATCCGAATGGAATCCCTTCCTCTTCAGATGTCACCACCTCCGTCTCCTCTTCTTTCTATTCAATCCTCCTCCTTGGATCTCCCTAAAATATGTGTTTTCAGACTTTATGTTGTGTATTAGCCTCCATTTTTAGGGTTTGGACTTGCTTATGTATTTATAATAAAGTCTTGAAGTCATTGTGCATGTAAAATCATAAAAATTGATGTTTCTGGGAGTCTACGCAGCGCCGCAGAGTCGGAAAGTGGCGCCGCGGTGCCCAACTTATGGGAAATTTCTATATGAGTAGCTCAGGAGGCGCCGCGGCACCAGTCACTTTTTCTGACTGCTATTTCCTGCGTTTTCCGCTATTCCCGTGTGCTTCCGATACATCTGTAGGGTCCCAAAACAAGTCAAATTGCCCCAAGATCCATGTTCGAATGTTTCCTACAAATAAAACATAAAATAAACTACAAATACATTAAATAACACAGAATCTAACAAAATAGTAAGCTAAGAATGTAGGAATAAGTGGGTATAAACCGCACTTATCAAACATCCCAAAACTTAAGATTTTGCTAGTCCCGAGCAAAAGACAAAATAAAAACTAAATAAAAAATAAACAAAAAAATTACTAAATTAGTTAAGCCACTTTCGTAGGGATCACGATTGCATTTAGCGTATGCTACAAGCCTTTAAAACCCTAGGCGGACCTAATGGATGAGTTATAGTCTCGTGAGGGCTTGCAGCGACGACACCCACAAACGTCATTCACAAACATACAATCATGGAAAAATATAATAATAATAATAGAAAAGAAAATAGTCCCGATAGTTATACATAATGTTTTCCTCAAAGAATGATTGTTAATGAAATTAGAGAACCATCAAAGTACGCAATGCAACTCAAATCCAAGTTCGTGAATAAGTCATTTAAGACAATGTGTGTGTGTAAATGTTCAGTCACAACTCAACTCATCAGTAAGCCAACTCGATGATTCCGTCTCGAAAATTGAGGTCCGATGGGTCAAACCAACCTAGATATCTCAAAAATACTATGTATTTGCCTATTATGTGCTCAGTATGGTACGATTTTATTTTCTTATTTTTCTTCTCTTTTTTCATTTTTTTTCCAACACACCTACCTTTTAAGGTATGATTTCTCCTTATAGTGGTCCTAACACTCGCCCATAGGTAGCTTCACGTTTATCGTTATATGTGGTATGGGTGATCACGGTTTCCCGAACCGCCTAAAACTGTAAAATTTTGGCTCAAACCGCGACCTGAACCTCCTAAACCGCCGACCTGCGTTCAAATTAGATAATATTTATATTTTTCTTCTTCTTTAACATGAAATTTAATATATTTAATGATCATATGACATATGCAATGTATAAATGAAAATTAGGTTTTTTTCTCTTCAATTATTATGTGAAAACACACAAAATTTTCTTTAAAAAATTTATAATCCTAACCGCCGACCCGAACCGCCCAAACCGCTAAACCGCCAACCCGAACCGCCGTGGTTTTCCTTATCAAATTTTTGATTTCGATTTCTAATTTTTTCCCAAACTGCCAACCCGCGTGGTTTGAAGTGAAAAATGAAAAAACGACCCGAACCGCACACCCGAACACCCCTAATAGGTGGTTTCTTTTTCTTTTCCGTTTCTTTCTTTCAATTTTTTTTTTTTAACCATACAATGCATCATAACACTAGAAAGTTGAGATAAACATCTAATCAAACGGTCATTCATCGGCAAACAGTTTCTTCAATTAATCACTTTGCCAACTACATAGATTCTACTGCTAAAAACCTATTGTTAACTCCTTACGAGTCTAACCTAGATCACCTACTCAAGGCATCAGATAAAAAATCAATTGGGAACTTATCATTTTTAAGATTTCATCTAAAGTAAAAAAAATTCATCATTAGACTTATGCTTTACTATCAAGGAATATAAGCAAAAAAAATAAATAATATATATATATTATATTTATTTTTTATAGCAGGAACTATCACTACATGCACACACCTCCAAACTAAAAGTTGCATTGTCCTCAATGAAAGATAAACATAAAGAAATAAGAGTATAGAACAACACTACCATACATGGAGTTAATCAGGCTCATGCTGGTCAGAATTTGGTTGTGCGGGCTTTGTGTGTTTCATGCTACCTGCGTAAATAACATGCAAACAATAAATAAATAATAGCACACAATAGAAAAATAAAATAAAGAAAATAATAATAAAATAAATACAAGGGTTGCCTCCCCGCTAGCGCTAAGTTTAAAGTCTTTAGCTAGACGCAACCACCCAATTGGTCATGGTGGCTTCTTTTTGTATCCATCTGCTGTTATGACATGAAAAAGATAGCTTGGCGCTGCTCTTTAGGGTTGGTCTCAGTATTACTAGGAATGCCCCTTGCTATTGATTGGTCATGGAGGAAGCATCTGCCCAATCTTTACTTCTAAAGAATTCATTGTGGCCTCTATATTTCCTATTTGTGTTTCAATTTTTTCATTGTTCAGTCTGACTCATTCTTCTCAAACCTCGCTGAAGTATTAGCAACCAACGTGCTCATGAGGTCTTCTAAGGAAGGTTTCTGCTCAGCTCTTTGATAGTTGAAGCAGATGAAGGTTGCAAAGATATTCTCTGTATTAGCATATGACAGGTTCAGATAAGAACAGTTAGGCATGTGATTGCCTCTATAGTTGTTGAAATTATGATTGTTCCCATACTGGACTTGCTCATATCCCCTCTATAGGTAAAAGCATTTCTTAGCAGCAGCATCTTCAATAGATGGTTGGCCTTGTGGATTGGTCAATGTTGCTAGATGAGTCGTGAGGGATGACATTTGAGCTGTAAGTGCAACAATATGATCCACCTCATATCTACCGGCCACCTTAGTCACAGTCGATCTCACTTGGCCATTGATGGTTATTGATGGCCATCTCCTCTAATAAATACATAGGCTTCTTCAGCAGATTTCTTGAATAAAATTTCTTCCAGCAGCTGCATCGATCGTGGTTCTATTAGGACCATTCACCCATTGTAGAACAATTGAATCTGAACCCAGTGTTCGAAATTATGCTGCGGGCATCTTCTGAGTATATCTTTAAAGCGCTCCTAGGCCTCATACAGATTCTTAGTCTCCAACTACATAAATATGCTAATTTATGTGCTCAGTTGGGTGATTTAGCTGGTGGAAAAAATCTCGCAAGAAATTTAGTAGCCATATCCTCACATGTCAGGATGCTTCCAATCGATATTTATTGCAACCAACCCTCGCATTGTCCCTTAAAGAGAATGGGAATAAGTGTAGCACGATGGCTTCTTTTAGTGACTACATTCATCTTTATGGTATCCGCCATCTCCAAGAAATCCTTAAATGCATATTGAGATCCTCTATAACTGAACCCTCAAACTGGTTCTTTTGCACCATGTTGATCAATGTAGGTTTCAACTCAAAATTATTGTCGTTGTTGGTTGTGGATGTGCAATCCAGAATAGTCATCATCCACGACCGGCTTGAAATGATCTTTGATTGCCACCTGGCGTGGGTTGTTCTCTCTGTTTTCAGTTGCCATTGCTTCTTTTCAAGTTCCTTCTCTTTCCTTAGTCTCCTCGCTATTTTTCTATTTCAGGATCAAACAAGAGAGAGTGAGACTTGTGGATCTTCGTATTCACTGAAGCACATAAAAAAATCAATAATCAAACAAAAATAAAAAGACAAAAATAAAACAAAAACAAAGATAAACAAAAATAAAAAATCCAAATTAAGCTAAGATTTCTTGGTAATAATATTAGTGTGAATTAAATAAAAATCCCTGACAACGGCGTCAAAAACTTGTTGTAATATTTTATATCATACCGCAAGTGTACGGTGTCAAGTTTTAGTAAGATGAGTGAAGAGTGTCTAACCCATATGGATTGTGTTCAACTCACACTAAGTACTATAATTAGTAAACCTAACTTTATTTAGAAAATAATTAATTAAGATTAAACTAAATAACTAATATATGAAAATATTTAAGTAGGAGAAACTAATACGAGAGAAATTCTAGAGTCTGATTTCACCTAGCTATCCCATATGTATTTGTCATGTCATTCAATCCTTATTCCGTTACATTGTTTATGAGTCAAGAATCCTAAGTGTTCCACTCCCTCTCCCGAGTAATAGTGAAAATATTATCAATTAAAGACTTCGATATCCCTATAAAAATCTAGTAATCAATAACTCATTACACTTTGCGATTCTTTGTTAACGACTTCAAAAGAAACTATAGATTCTCCCGAACTCTATAAAATTCATAGGTTATATTATCTAGATCCTATTCAAAATCCCTTCTCCCGAGCGATAGATTTTAAACATTCATCATCTCAATTTGTGGCCAACAAATAAGAAGCATTAAACACAAGAGAATACAAGTAAACTAAATCAAAACTTCATATAAATCAAATTAGCAAACAACACATAGGTTTAAGCATTAGTTACATCATCCTCTAGAATAATGGAGTTAGTTCATGACTAAAGATAAAAACAATGACAATAGGATCATGAACATAATGGACATCATTAGAGTTTAAAGAAAGAAACTAGATGATTAAACCCGAATTGAATCCTTTCCTCTTCGGATGTCACCGCATTCGTCTTCTCTTCTCGCTCTTCAATCCTCTTCCTTGGATCTCTCTAAAATATGTGTTTTCAGACTTTGTGTTGTGTATTAGCCTCCCTTTTTAGGGTTTGGACGAGCTTATGTATTTATAATAAAGTCTTGGAGTCATTGTGCATGTAAAACCCTAAAAATTGATGTTTCTGGGAGTCTGCGCAGTGTCGCGGCACCGGAAAGTGGCGCCGCGGTGCCCAACTTGCGGGAAATTAATATGTGAGTAGCTGAGGAGACGCCGCAGCGCCCATAAGTGGCGTCGCGGCGTCAGTCACTTTTTCTGATTGATGTTTCTTGCGTTTTTCGCTCTTACCGTGTGCTTCCGATGCATCCGTAGGGTCCCAAAATAAGTCAAATTACCCTAAGGTTCATGTTCCAATGCTTCCTATAAATAAAACATAAAACAAACTACAAATACATTAAATGACACGAAATCTAACAAAATAATAAGCTATAAGATGCAGAATTAGTGGGTATAAATCGCACTTATCAGTGACTATTCAGTAGTCGTTTGAATTTTAGACTGACATTCCAGCTACTGTAGACCGGTGAATTTTAAACTGAAATCCCTTGTGTGAGTTGTGAGTACTCTTATGGTGGAGTTGGTGTTGTAAAGGTTTGAGAGAAGCTTTGTGTGAAAAATCTATTGGTTGAGTTTATTGAAATTAGTGGAACCTTCAAGTGAGCTTGAAGAGAGGAATGTAGACAAGTGATTGGGCTAAACCACTATAACATCGGTGTTGTATCTTTCTTTCCTTATGTTTAGATTGTGTAATTTTATTTAGAATCAATATTGTATTTATAATTATTGGTAAAATTTGAAGGCTTAAAATTATTAAGATTTATTATTTTGTATTAATTTTTTTATTATCCACTTTACCCCATTTGAATATAGTTATTACTTGGAATTTAACATTGAAGTTCTTAGCCCTCCCTGTTAACTCCTCAGGTGACGAGAACCTTCCACCAAACAACTTGCTACAATTATTAATTTTTTAACAAAATATGACAAAATAATTTCCTTAAAAACTATATAGTATAGTAAGTAAAACAAAAGTAAGTCAAGCAAAGCACCCAAAGTCTACGCGACGCGCTATTGCAGTCCTGAGTCGTCGATTGAGCTTGGAAAAAAATGGCCTCCCCTTGTTTGACCCGATAACCCCTTCTACTTCCACACTTGACCCCTCTTGTTTTCTTTCATATTTCTCTCCCACTTTCTCCGATCTTTCGGCACCTGCTCTCCCCTTCCTCTTTTGTAGCTTTTATTTCTTTTGTATTATTATTTTTGTTTTACCTCTTGAATTGATAAAGCTTGTTGTCTTTTCTTCTTCGATCTTGTTCAGTTAGCCTCTGCGGAAGTTCAGGTGGGTGGGATTCTCAATTTTTTTTTTTTTTTTTTTTTTTTTGACTTGAATTGTGGGGTTTTTATTATTTATACGCTTGTGTTGATCAAGTCAACTGGGTAGCTTATTCTTTCTGGATTTCTATTTATCAGCTTAATTGTTTTTTTTTTTTTGGGTTTTATTTATTTATTTGAGCATAATTATAGAGTTGAAATTCTATGCCTACTGCTGGTTGGAACTGAATTTGATGTTAATTTTGTGTTATTTTTTGGAATTTTGTTTCAGGCTTTGATTGAGTGAGGAGTTTTGATTTGTGGGTTTAGTAATTGAAGGTCACTAATTTGCCAACTAGCAGTCAAAAAAGGAATTTCTTCAAGTATATTTGGTTGTGGATTTTGATGGGTTTCTTCAGAAACATGGAACTAAAGAGCCAATCTCTTGTTGGGGTTTCTCTCTGTATATTACTTTGCTGTAGTTTTAGCTGTGGTACTGAACAAGATATTGCTTGCTTTGAAAAGTGTTAAAGCTTCACTCGAAGACCCTTTTAATTACTTGAATTCTTCTTGGAACTTTAACAATGATATTGAAGGGTACATTTGTAAGTTTATAGGAGTTGAATGTTGGCACCCGGATGAGAATAAGGTTTTGAATCTCCGTCTTACAGATATGGGACTCAAGGGTCAGTTTCCTCGTGGCCTTAAAAATTGCAGAGTAGCATGGACTGGCCTAGATCTTTCAAGCAACAAGCTGTTGGACCTATACCAGATGATATTTCTCACTTAGTTGAATTTTTGACGACTCTTGATCTGTCATCCATAATTTCTCAGGAACTATCCCAGAAAATCTTGCAAATTGTACCTACTTGAATAGCATTAAACTTGACCACAACAGGTTGTCTGGTCAGATTCCTCACAGCTAGGCCAGCTTGATCGGTTAAAATCATTTAGTGTGGCTAATAATCTTCTGTCTGGGCAGATTCCGAAATTTGGCAATCTTACACTTACGGTAGACAACGTTGCAAACAATCAAGGACTCTGTGGAGAGCCTTTGGATGCTTGCAAGGGAACTTGAATAAATAGAGTACTAGCCTCCTTAATTTTTAAGTGATTCTCTATGTAGTGTGATTGGCGTAGTGCGTAATCACTACTATTTTATTCAACTTTGATATCCAGTATTGTATCCACTTGATCAAGATCTTTCATCATGAATGTAAAAGATATAAATTTTTTTCTTTTATATAATGCCTTTTATGTCATTGCTCACAATTAACATATCATCAACATAAAGATAAACAAAAATAACACGATTATTACACTGCTTTGTTATAATCATTTATCAGCAGTGTTATGATAAATCCATTCAAAATAATTATTGTATCAAACTTTTCAGGCCATTATTTGGGTGTTTATTTTAAACCATATAATGATTTTACAAGCCTGCGCATTTTATGTTCATTACTAAGTATAGCTAAATCTTCCGATTGTTCCATGTAAACCTCCTCATCGAGATCACCATTTAAGAATGTTGTTTTCATATTCCTTGATGAGCATAAAGTTCACGAATTGATGCCAAAGCAAACACCTTTATGGTTGTTATTCTTGCCATAAATGCATGTGTCAAAATATTCAATCCCTCCCTTTTGTCGATAACCTTTGACTAATCTTGCCTTGAATGCGTTAAGAGTAAATATGTATGGTACTTATTCTAAACACCCATTTACAACCAACAACTTTAAAACCAAGTGGTAAATCAATAAGTTCCCAAGTGTGATTAGACATAATAGAATCCATTTCATTGTTTATTGCATCCTTCCAAAAAGTTGAATCTGTATAAGACATAACTTCCCTAAAGGTTTTAGGATCATCCTGAATTTGCAAACAAAAGGAACTTTCATTGTAATGTTCTCTATATTCCCTTTACTAATAAAAGGAAATAAGTTGAGGGTCAATTTCTCCTCGTCCCAATTTTCCCCCAGATTCGTTGTTTGTTTTTGTTGGTCTTTGAAGGTTGCTCAATTATTTTTAAGATGTCGTTTGTAACATCTCGAATTTTCAGAATATTTCTAAAGGGTTTCTGGATCGAAGTTAAGGTCTTGAAACAAAGAGTTTAACTGTTGAAAAATAGGTTGAAATATTTAAATTGGAGTTTCATGGTTTTATTGTATTGGAAGCCGTGAGATTTCGAGAACCAGTTATGTGAATTTTTAATATGAGGAAGTTTTGTTATTTTGGCTATTAAATGTCAAACTAACTCCGATTGAGATGATTTTGGACCCATCAGAAAGATTTTTCATAGACGAACAACTTTCGTGCTGAACTCTTGTTATAAGCTACAACTATGGCATTTTAATCTTACTGTCCGTACTTGTACTTTTGTTAACTCCTGAGTGTCTCCAATCTCATGGGTCTATTTCTTTAAATTTACTACTGGCATTGGTCTGATTTATGGATTCTTATCGGTACTGCAAATTTGCTTATCTTGTACTATGTCAGGTTCTTTCTTTTCTAACTTCAGAAACTTCCTTAGGCCTTTTCTGAGTGGTCTATCTCTCAGTCTTTTCTGTCTCTGTCTTAGGATATACCATCGTCGGGCTTCCTTACAGTTATCTTTATCTATACTAGATAAGGATGGGGAAAGGATTTTACATCTCAGCGATTATCGATATTATGATTCTGGTATTCTATGTCCTGGTAGAGTCTATTACTCATGTTAGGATATGTATGAGATAGACTCCTTCATGACAGTTTCCTTAAGCAATATTACTGGGAGGTTAGAATCTGGTTCGATTGGGTCTTATCTATATCGGATTCTTTGGTTAAGGCAACTAATCAATTTTCCTTACGACATTCATATATTTGCTTACAAGCCCGGGTTTGGGTGTTTAAAATCTCAACGTCCTTTTTGGTATCTCAAGTCTATTACAAATTTCCTTGATTAATCCCGATTTCTTGCTTCTTTTGCCTTTATGACTATTCCTCAATACTTGAAAGGCTTTCTACTAGTACAAGGTGTTCAAGGACTTTTGGATATGTACAAAGAAATTCTATGCGAAGGGAAGTAACTTTACTTAGGTCTACCTGACATTCTTATTCTTACTTAGGCTTACTATATCCCCTTACTATTATAAGTTTTGGCACTTTCTTTATTAACTCATTTTGTATCTTTACCTCTTATTGCCTCTTATTTCTTTAAGAATCTATCCATCATTCCTTACTTTTCTTATAGCTTTCTCTTTTTAATCCCAATGGGCGGATATTCTTAGAATTTACTATCTAGTTTCATAGCTCGTCTCTAACTTCTGATAATAAATCAAGATGACTACGGAAGGGTTCTCTGTTAGAACAAGGATTAAAGTTACTTTCCTTAGGAAGAATATTCAGATAGCTTAGGGAATTCTTACTAACCTTCTATAGGACTTGAGGACGTACTCGAGGATCAGATATTGCAGAGGTAGTGCCTCGCATACGGGTATCCGGGCATATTGCGTATACAGGACCCCAACACTCTACCCACTACAGTCACTGACTCCCTAGACCATGTTCTGATACCATCTTTATAACATCCCCATTTCGGAAATGCTATTGGCAGGGAATAGGCTGACTTATCCCCCTAAGCCTCTGACTTTCTGACTATGGTCATCATCACCAATCCCATCTCAAACACAACTCATACATAGGGACCATTGCCCAACACAACAACATGGAATGCATTTTAATACTCTTAACTGTATACTCAACAATACTTCTATTTTACAACTCAGTTCATGGACACTTTTAGCACATTACAATGACTTATACCGTACAAATATACGACATGCAACTCTACTTTGACACTAACTGTGCTGGACCTCTGTACTGTACCATGGAACTCTCAACACCGTGAGCTGGGAACCATCCTGACCAGCAACACTGAGTTGGAACATGCAACCTAGTGAGTTATCCTCTGAGTAAAACCTGCAAAATAGAAAAACTAGGAGTGGGGTGGTTAGATCGTTGAACAACCAGTGAGTGGACATTTAAAAAAAATGAAATTGAATGCTTTTATGAAACATTCATTTTTCTGAAATTAAATTCATCTTAAGAAAACTGATCTTTTTTGAAAATTCTTTCTTGTCTGAAAACAAATCTCTTTTGTGAAACTCTTCTGGAAATCTTTTATGTCTGTAAAACTCTGAGATTCTCATAAAAATATTTCTCTTGAAAACTCTTTCATAAAACTATCTTTTCTGAAAATCATGTCTCTGAGAATATATAGAAAACATGACGTATGGGGGCGTTACGTATTGTCGTCCCCCTATAAGCCTATCTAGTGGTTTTGGGGCGTTACGTATCGCCGTCCCTCAATGCATGCCACCATATTGTCCCCAAATCTAGGGTCTAAGGGCGTTACATATCGCCATCCCCTAGCCCTGAAATCTAGGATCTAGGGATGTTACATATTGCCTTCCCTCTAGTTCAGCTATATATTTGCACATGTTCTGTCCGTCAATTCCAATAACCGTCAATTCCATAAGTCACATCTGAGATGGATTTTTCCCCCATGCCTCCAAAAATCAATAAAATCATTCTTTTACAGTTAAAACTTTCTGAAATATTTTCATTCATAATGTAACTAAAATAAACTTGGCTAAAGCCCTGATGTGTGTAAAATTAAGTCTCAAATCATAATATAAAGTAAATATCATCTTGAAAAGAAAGGTCCACTCACATATTGATAACTATTGCCAATGATCCCGGATTCGACTGAAGAGGTTCCTACGGAAACGCTAGCCCGTCCTGTATTCGAGTATGGTTATCATATATAAACTAGAAGCTAAACATGGTTATGGATGGTGTGGATGCTCATGCATGTTGCATACGTGTTGGGATAACGAACATGTTAACTGACTTTAAAATCCTAGGATGAAACTGGTTTTGCTACACATCGCGACTCCAGGTCTTGTGCGTCGCGACGCTCATACGATCAGACTAAAATAGAGAGCATTTCTTGTTACACGTCATAATGCTAAGTGTTGCGTCGCGACTCCCACATGATCAGACCTGAGTCAGAAAGCTTCTTCTTGCTCCGCGTCGTGACGCTGGGTGTTGGGCGTCGTGACACTCACATAATCAAACACACAACTGACCTGAGGCTTCCATATGACTGACTCGAGGCTTCCACATGACCAACCCTAGACAAACACACAACCGACCTGAGGTAGAGGGTATTTTCATGCTCAGCTTGACTCCCACCTGCACCAACCCGAGGTAGAGGGTATTTTCATGTTCAGCGTAACTCCTACAGGCACCAACCCGAGGTAGAGCGTATTCACATGTTTGGCGTCACGACGCTAGCCCATACGTGTAGCGATACTAGCCCGATTTCAGGGCCAATACCAATTCTCCATTGTCACTTCCCAAATCAATTCCAACATCACACTAACACCTTCACTTAGGTACTTATCTAAACTTCAACATTCATCAAAACTCATCTCATATCTTCAACCCAAACACAAACCCTTATCTAGTATCATTAAATCACCAAGAATAATCCCCCAACACATTCATACACATAAAAGCTTTATCACATGCTAAAACTATCATGATACACTACATAATGCACAATAACAACACTATCAATGTCAATTAAACAAATCCAACCTATATGGTATATAAGGTTCAAATTTATGGCTCTATATTCTTTACCCAAAACTGAAAATTGAGAAGATAAAAAGGGAAATGAAGCTTACCATGCTTGGAATGAAGCTTGAATGGATCAAAAATTACTTGGGAAATGAAGACAAGAGGAGAAATTGGCATGAGAAGGTTCCCATTCTTGCTCTTCACATTTTTGGTGAGAGAGAGAGTGAATAGCACCTTATTTATAGGCAAAAGGCTGATTTTTGTAATGAAATGAGTGGCTAAGATTGTGTCACATCACTTAATTCTAGACCTTACTCGAATTCACTGCAAGTATCCACTAAAACCATGATTTATGACTTATTTCTGATTCAAATTTGGAAAAATGTCCAACGTGAAAGTTGTAGGTCTCGGTCTTATATTTCTAAAGATATAAAATTCATAAGAATCGGAGATCGTATGAAAATTTTATGGCCCAAATACTAAGAGATATTCAGAATATACCTTAAAGTAAATTACATATCAGAACTGCAAAGAATTTATCGATGGTCCGACATGTAATTCCACAGGCACATACTTGCTTGAACGTGATTTATACCATGTATTATGTCACCTATAATATAGTAGTCATCGGAATTACCTGGGTTTTACACATTAGCTCAAAATACAAAGACCAATCATGGGATTGCATGATAGAAGTAGAAGTTAAAAGACTGATAATCATTTTAAATAATTTTTAACATTCTTCCGTCCATTCAAATATTGCATCTTTTAATAGGAGGTTACACAATAGTCTGAATATGGTACTAATTTTTTTTAATGATCCTCCTATAGAATCCTGCATGCCTAAGAAAGAACGGATTTCCCAGACTGTTTTTGGTGGTGGCAATTTAAAGATCACCTTTATTTTTACCTTGTCAACCTCAATACCTTTAAATGAAACAAAGTGACCCAAAATAATTCTTAAATCAGTCATGAAATGTGATTTTTTTTAGTTTAATACAAGTCTTTTTTCTTCACATCTTTTCAAAATATTTTCCAAATTATTCAAGCACTTATCAAATGAGTTCCCAAAAACAGTTATATTATCCATAAAGACCACTAAAAAATGTTCAACCATGTCACTAAATATGCTTAACATGTATCGTTGGAATGTTGTTGGTGCATTTCAAAGTCCGAATTGTATTTTCCTAAATGTAAATGTTCCAAATGGACATGTAATGTGGTCTTTTTCTAGTCTTCCAAAGGCTTCTGGAGTGTTGAAAAGGGCAAAGGCAAAATCATTATATTCTTCTGGGAGGATAAATGACATATCCCAAAATGTCTGCCTAAATTGTGGCAAACGGGATCGCGGAAGCGTGACTGCCGTTTGGACAAAGCAGACAAGAAGGAATTGAAGACGGGCTTGGCTCCGACTTCAAATATGATTGTCATCATTATGTTCACTACTAGTATTAAAATTGGATTTTAAATACTTAGTGTGATACATAAATATGTACTGATGTTCAGAATCTGCTATGTGCAGGATACTGACTTCAGTTGAGATTATTCTGTGAATTGAAAACAGGACGAAAGTCACTGTTTTAACCGTAGACACCTAAATTTAGGAACTATCTTCGGGTGTGTAATTAAATTAGGAAACTGTTATAATGTGACCAATTTGACTAGAAACATCCTCTCGATATCAGTGTTTAACCCTCTGTGGGTGAACCTTTATATTTTAGAACACTAAAGTGTTTCATTATATAAAGATGATATTGAGATAAACACATTAGATATGAATAACATAATTTATATTTGATATAAATAAATCTCAAATGTATTACATGACAAACAAATAGCTCAAACTGATTTGATCAGAAGAAACTAATTGTGGCATTGTGTCTGGGACACAATCAAACAAGACTCGTATAATCCACACTTTCGAAGAGTGGGTACTAGGACTGATTTGACTCCATTCAAATAAAATCTACGAATCTAGTTAATTGAGCAAAGTGCCTAAAACACCTTTACTTGGTAAAAGTGCAAATGCCACCAATCTGTTAGCCCTAGTTCATAGTGAAGCAAGTGGGCCCATGTCTAGCTAGGATAGAGGTGGATATGGATATTTCGTGACCTATACGGATATGGCATCGCGTTATGGTTATGTGTCTATTTTGAAACACAAATCAGAATCTTTTAAGTTTCGACACGAAAATAGACAAACAGATCGGCTATAGTATTATACCGTCACGGTAAGACCGTAATGGAAAATACTTCAGCAATAAGTTTCTAACATATTTGAAAGAGTATAGTATTCTTTCAATGAGGACTCCTCTCGGAACACGTCATTTGACGGTGTGTCCGAATTGAGTAACCGATTTTTTTTGGACATGATAAGGTTAATCATGAGTCGCTCTGAGCTACCATTTCCTTCAAAGGATACACGTTTAAACAGTGCAGAATTTATTTTGAATAAGGTTCCATAAAAATCCGTTTGGCAGAATTAATATTAGATATGAACAGGAAAGAAACTGGGTTTCACATTCCTGATAATTTGGGTATGCTGGGCATATGTTTGGATGATACCAAACTAAAACCCAAATTGGATAAGTGCCAAATTGTAGGTTATCCTAGGGATACCAAAGTATAGTACTTATACAACTCACTAGAGAACAATGTAATTGTTGCTCACCATGCAGTTTTCCTAAGAGGAATACCGATATGAAGTGGTAAGTGACAGGATAGTAAAACTCGATGAAAATCGGAGTAATACTGTCCGAGGCATCGAATCTTAATGGAACATAAATAGTTCATCAAGGATGAAACTATTACCAATAATCTTCGAATACACAAGAACCGCGTAGGTCGGAGAGAGTCAGAAAACAACCTGAGGTATGGGTTTCTGATCTCACCTCATAAAGATGTCTATCTTATTGAGGTATACCAACTGACTACGTATGAGGAAGTGATACAAGGTATTGACTCCCTATTATGGAAAAGTGCCATGAGTCCGAAATGGATTCCATGTATATCAACAAGTTTGGATACTAGTTGATGTACCGCAAGACATTGTGCCTACTGGTACTTTATAAGTCTTCAAGGAAGACATACATGGATGGCAACATACCAATTTATAAAGCTAGGCTTTTAGCGGAAATGTATCGTTATCAACATTGTGTTGATTACGATTCAACCTTTTACCTGTTGCCACGGTAAATCCATTTGGATAATGTTTGCTGATGTTGCGTGTTTCATTCATGAAATATGTCAGCTGAATGGCAAAATCGCTTTCCTGAAAAGGAAACCTTTTGGAGGATGTTTAAAACATCCTGTCGATTTTGTCGTACCAAAACTAGCAAACAAGGTTTGCAGGTTGTTCGATCCATGTTTGGATTGAAGTAAGCATTAGGTTCTTGGAATTATTATTTTGATGTAATCATAATGGTTTATGATTTAAACAAGGTTCACTGTTTTCGTTCGTGCTGCGTTCGTGTATACGTTCGAACTCCAAACAGATTGTGGGCGTTCGTGCCGCGTTCGAGGAAGCGTTCGAACGGTGTCGGTAATTCTGGTTTTGCTGCTAGCCTCACATTAAGCCCAATTCACCCAAACCTTGGCCCACACGCCCAAGCCCACTTAAAACACATATTTAACACATGATGAAATCAAAACAAATCTAAAAATCACATACCAAATTAAAATAAACATTAAAATCAATCAAATATTTTAATTCCTTAATTAAGATATTCACCCACCAATTACACAAGATTCCTTCCTATCTAAACTAAATTAAAAAGATGTCATGCCTAATTAAAATCAATTATAACAAATTAAAGACATTGACTTCCTAATTCGACCAAATTTGTCCCCCCCTCAATCTTTGGCTTTCCTTGCTCAACATAAAATCAAATCCCTTCCTTGTGAGACAAGGTGAAGCCCCAGCCATTCTCTATATAAACAACCCCTAACCAAGACATGATGGCCCTAGCTCATACATATAAGATACACAACTCACACGAAAATCACAACACACATAGAGACCTCCAAAACTCCCCATTGCCGTGAACCTCAAGCCTTCCTCCATCACCATCTATCACCTTCACGCCTAAAGCCATCACATAGACCCCCCATTGCCGCATCTTTAACCCACTGTACTGCCCCTTTCACAGCCCTAATTCACACCAAAATAGCCCATACAGCAGTCCTAAAACACACATAAAACAGCCCCCAAACCACACCGTAACACCACCGAAAATCACGCCCAAAACAGTAGCCAAAACATCCCAAAACAGTAACTAAAATACAGCAGCAAAACAGTAGCAACGGCAGGGAATCAAAGTCAAAAGCAGCAGCAAAAAGACGGAGAACGATGACTCAAAACAGTAAGACAACGAACGAGAACAGTGAACCAGTGAACCGGAAGAGTTGCGGAGCATCCACCAATCCGACGATCATGTACCGTACATCCGAGAGGTGATTTAAAAGGTTAGACCTGAGGGCACTTTTCTCATTAGTTTATATTCGTTTTTTTTTATTATTGAATTCTATTCGCATGAGAGTCGTTTGTGGATGCATGTTGTGGCTTGAATGAAATGGAAAATGTGTCGCCTCTTGTGGTATATAGAATGGAAACCTGGACATAAATTTTATAGCCGATTCCGAATGGACGGTAATGTGATCTGTACTCGGGATACAACTCCACGTACCACTTGAGTAAACGGCACATTCTTTTGTTTTATGTTGCTTTGATTTATTTATTTATTCTGCATGTTACTTTTGTATGTATGATACAGTCGAGCGCATGGGCTTAATAAGTCGGATTAAAGGTCCCCTATTTGGAGGGGTTAAAATCCTTTACCACAATGCTTTGCCACGCTGGTTGATGTGTGTTCGGTTGAATTTAAGATTTGTTCAATCGGGCATACCAAGTTTGATATGATTGTCTTTATTTTTGTATGCATGATGTGATCGAGCGCATGGGCTTAGTAAGCGCGATGAAAGGTCCTCTAATTGGAGAGGTTAAAATCCTTCGCCACGATGCTTCGCCGCGCTTCGTATTTCGCTATTTCCCCTTTTTTATGTATGTATTGCGTCATATTTTGTGCATCAGGTCTGTTCCCATTCGAACACGTTTTCAAACGCTATACGAATGCGAACCTTCTGTTTCCTGTTCGAACGCGTTTTATAAACTCTACTCGAACGTGCATGCATTTTATTTCATCAGGTCTGGATCCGTTCGAACGCGTTATCAAACGCTACACGAACGCGAACCTTCTGTTTACCGTTCGAACGCGTTTACGAACGCTACATAAATGCGCACACACTGAACTAAGTCTGTCTCATCATATTTCATGCACAACTGCCTTTTGGGTGATCTCCCTTACATTATGTAGCCAACCATATTATTTGTTCCTGCATTCACCCATTCGATGTGTTCTTGGGATGATATTCAAGCATGATTAGGTTATTAGCATGTTATTTAGGTAATATGTTCATGAGGTAGTACTCAAGCATGATTAGGTTGTTCTTAGTTTTCCCTATCATATGATTGAGAAATATTCATGAGATTGCCATGTGATGTTGCATGTTGTGATGAACTTGTTGATGTATGCATGTGAATTTAGAAGCATGATACTCTTGGAAATAAGTGTTACTTAAACTTGATTAAATTATTGCATAAATCCTTTCATTACAAGTGACATAAGTAAGGGACCATTCCGAACCCAAACGGTTTGAGGTCTTCCCTTGCGAGGGGTGAGTGCGGCATTAAATCTCATTTTCCCGGTTCACACCAGGTGGCGACTCCATTACTCTCCGGTTTAGTCCCCGCGGGCTACTCCGTACTCCTGACCGGGCAGTAAGCCCGGGACAGCATGCGTCGCCCAGTTCCTGTGTTCCCACAGCTGTCCTATAAATAATGATAATATGTCATTTCTTGGAAATGATATTCCCATAAAAACTATCGGTGAAAGCTTGGCTTTCGAGAAAATTCTCTATAGAATTCTTGTGAGAAACAACTTTTATTATAGGAATAAAGATCTACTGGGATAGATCTAAAAGTTGTTGAAACTCTCCGAGAACTCGTTCATTGAAAAATGTACACGACCTGGTGTCTCATACGCTTTGAGCATATGGATTCACAAACAAGCCAATCTAAGCAATAGTCACTGGATTGATGTTAAGAACATACTTAGTATCTTGGAGATCTAAGGATGATGTCTTAAACTATGGAGAATGAGAACTTGAAGTGACTGAGATCACTACTGCAAGTTTCCTAACCGATAAGAACAACGGTACTATACAGTTTGAATAACGGAATAGTGAACTGGAAATCTTCCAAGCAAAATACTGTTACCGAATAAACAACAGATGCGGGTTATTGCTGCAGCTGAGGCGGCAATAGCAGCCTTCTTGGTCGATAATAAATCTAATCAGATTAGATATAGTTCTGTTAACAGCTGAGCTAGGCTACATCACAGGCTAAAGAATTAATGGTCTCATCAACGATCCAGATATATACTTCGATATTCATCTGATTCGTTCGGATCATACAGCGTGGCGATGTGATGATCGAATAAATCGCATCAGATGATATTCATGCAAATCCGCTGACGAAAGTCTTTTTTCAGTAATTTGAGCAAACCGTACATAGTTCGGGTGTAAGACACTCGAGTGACTGGCTATAGGCCAAGTGGGAGATTGTTGGAAATTATGACCCATAGCGTCACTATTTGTACAGATCATGGTGTTGTTGTACAAATTAACTATGTGACAAAGGAGATTGCTCTCTTATCATTTGTGATTAGATCACCAAGATATATAAATGATAGGAGGTCCCTATGATTTGTTCCTGGATTGAGAATGATATGAGACAGTATCAGTCCACGAAGGATAAATCATTAAATATCCATAGTCAGAGTATTATCGAGAATGGACATCGATAAATTCGTAAAAGACTAGTATTACATTTGCGCGCATTGTGAGGGCACAACGACATAGTTCTCATATATTTGGGTATAGGATACTCATGCAAGTGTAATAGGAGGTTGTGTTTTACCGATGGTACAGGAAACATCTTCGCTCTGGATAGACCCCCTCAGAATTCCATTGGTAGTATGACTAAGTGTCTATGGAAGTCCGAAATCAGGGTAGGTGTATTTGGTCTTAACCTGAGACTTGCACCGCTAATACTTGCAACAATCAATATACTTTGGTTTTGGTCATCCAGGGCCTTAACCGGTTTCTGTGTATGCCTCTTTTGGGTATATCGAGAATCGTAGTGTGTTGGGTGTGATGTCAAGACAGAAGTATCACTCCAGTCATAGTGGAGATGATGGTCACGTAGGATACGGGACTGGTTCTCTTAAATGCTGTAGCTATCGGGATATTATGACAAGGTCATGTATATCCGATTATAGAGACTAGTTACCAGACATCCGACATGTGCTTCGTACAAGGCAGACACAATTCCAGCCCCAGACCTAGCACGTGATCATCCGATACTGGATTGATATACACAATACCACGTATATTACGCCTGATATAGATCTCTTATTCCTGTAAGGATATTTCTGGAGAATTGGGTAGGCATGGCGCTTTGCTAGAAGCCAACCTTGTCTTGTAAATCGGTACAAACGTAGTACAAGGTACTTACGTGTTCGGATAGTCCGACGACCGTATTTACTGCCAATATATCCGGGGATCTCATGGGTCGCTTCCCAAAGATTCACCGATGATGTATGACTCGCACTTTATTAATCTGGGATTAATTAGATGAGAGAGAAAATTAATCTGGGATTAATTGCGGAGATATTTTATCTGGGATAAAATATTATTTAAAGAGAGATAACAATTAATTTGGAATTAATCGATAAATTAATTTATTCGAAATATTAAACGAAATTGGATTTCGACGCGGAATTAAAATCGGATTTTAATTCGGGCGAACGAGTTAATTTAGAATTAATTCGTTAGCGACGTGAATAGTAATTATGCTTGGCATGATTATTTAATTAAATTATATTCAATTACGACGCAACGAAAAATTCGTTAATTCGGAATTAACGAACCCGAGCCCGGGATTATTTGCGAGCGCATTCGCATTTCGAATTCGAGTGCGGCACGCAAGTCAAATCAAGCGTCAAATCGCTAGTCACATCTAACGTCACATCATTCATCAATCAAGTAATAAATGTCTTTCACTTTGAGTGATTGACACCAGTCACTATTCATGAGTGATGTGACTTGATGGAAGTGGTTGGAAAGTTTGAAAGGCTTTTGATGGCTTGATTGACAAATACTAATATTTTAATAAATGGTATTTGTTTTTCAAATTTTGTGTATATGATATACAAAACAAACAAAACTCTTATTTCTCTCTCTCCATTGGATTTGGCCATTGTGGCCTTTCTTCTCTTCTCTCCCTTTTGGCTTTTGAAGCCATTTTTCTTCTTGTTTCAAGCTTGGCCGAAAATTAGAAGGAACCATAGGATGATTTGTTGCAAATCTTCAAGAGTGCTAGAACACAAAGAGGCATACAATGTGATAGGGAAACTAACTTGTGAGCTTGGAATCACAAATCTTGGAGCTTGTTTATCTTCATCAACCTTGGAGGAGCTTGGCCGATTCTTGGAGTACCAAAAGGGGCAAAACCGTGAGCTTCACCATGGGAGCAAAAGTTTGTTCTTCGCATCGCAAAGCCGTTCAATGTGAGTATGATTCCGCCATTCTCCTTTGCGTATTCACATGTGTTTCATTGCTTTAAAATGATCCTTGGGACTTAATAGAAACCCAACAGGTTCATCAACCCCTTCTTTACCCTGAGAAGTTGAATCTTCATGAGGTTCAAGAATGGGTCTTTGGATGACCTTACCATGTGAAGAGTAATAACAGATTCGACTTGGTCTATATATTGACTACCAGAACTACCCTCATGAGGATTTTGATGACTCTTGGGGTTCAGTTGTGGTTGTGCAAGAAAATTTACTTTCTCATTAATGATCAATGCACATGTGATTTTAGAGAAAGTATCTTTCAGATCAATCAATGTTTGCACATTTTGGTTATTGATGACTTTCTTATCCTCAAGGATTTTTCTATGTGGTTGGACATGTGGTGCATAGTTACGAGAATTTTGAAAATTCCGGTGTACCTGG
This sequence comes from Zanthoxylum bungeanum, assembly GCA_019454045.1. Classification (NCBI taxonomy): domain Eukaryota; kingdom Viridiplantae; phylum Streptophyta; class Magnoliopsida; order Sapindales; family Rutaceae; genus Zanthoxylum; species Zanthoxylum bungeanum. Next base: position 359,605 of record SKCR01034012.1, read on the forward strand.
AGAGGTTATTGCGATGGTTGTGCTTGGTTATCATTCCTCTAATTGAAGTTTGGATGGTTTCTCCAACAAGAATTGTAAGTTTGAGAGTATGGGTATGGATTTGGTCTCTTGAAGGTGTTTATGGAACTGACTTGGTCATGAAGATATTCTTGCAGGGCTGGCAAGGTTGGGCAGACTTGTGTGACATGTTTATTGGAATTACATATTTGATATGAGATTTCTTGAATTGACTTGACATGATAACTCTTCTGTAGGGTTTATTTAGGGGGTGAATCCGGTAACGCAGCGGAAGCGGTGAAAATCCGATTTTCAGATTTCAAAACTTTTTCTCGGATTAATTAAATAAACATTTTTATTTAATATTCCAATAATCAAATTATGAAAATAAATTCAATAAAACAATTTTAAGTGAATTTACCGAAATACCCTTGCTTTGTATTTTTGTCCGTTTTAGTCCGAAATTGATCCAATCAATTTTGAATGATTCTAAATCATTTCTAAGATGAACTTATGATGTTAAAAACATCAAAACACCAAAGCAACCAAAATCCCCAATTTTCCTTATCTTGGCCGAATGCACCATTTGGTGCCAATTTGTGCATTTTGCACTTTCATGCTTCAAGACACATCCAAATGATATCCAATCAACATGAAACTTTATATGCATCATATACACACACAAATACACAACATATATGAAAACCCCCAAATTTGGAGTTAGTCATAAACCCTAATTTTTCAATTTCCTCAAATTTGACAAATTAGGCCATATACATTAAATCAATTGTTTCAATCATCAATCTTACATCCAATTCAAGTCTCAACACAATGAAACAACTCAAGATCAAATCTAGGTCATTTAAGAGTGGGTCAACAACTCTAGATTAGCAACTTGGTTTTCTAAAACCTTAAAAGAATCCTTACAACTACAATAGTCACAAGTTTCCTTCACCATACATGCTCAACACTTCTATCAAACTTCCACCACACAAAAACACAAGAAATAAAGAAAGAAATAATCTAAGAACATCACATGTTGAAGCCTAGAACCTAAGGAACATTCATCTCTAATAGTAAGTTGGAAAAACTTACTAATTCCAAGCTATCTTTGATTTTTTGTCTTCTTTTCTCAAGCTTCCTTTGCCTTTCTTCAATGGAGTTTATATGATAAAGTGTATTAGGTTAAGTGTATCATGAAATGAAAATCAATTTATACTTGTTTCATTTGGCCTTTGGCCGAAAATGGCTAAGAAAAAAACAAGGAAATTAATTTCAATTTCATTTCAAGTTTCATTTGGTCAACTTGCACAAATATCTTATAAACCACACTTTATTAGATATTTATTTTGGTCAACAAATGCAACTAATGTCATTTACTTTAAATATCCTAACATAAGATATTTATATTTTAATTAATTTAATCATTTAACAATTAAATAATTAATTAATTAATCAAATACAAATATATTAAATATATGTATAATATTTACATTAAATATTAAAAACATATATTCATTTAGGTAATAAGTCAAATAACTCATTTTGACTATTAATTAATGTGTATTTAAATTAATCAAGTATTAAATGTAAATACACAATAATTAGGAAATGACTATCTAGTCTAGTCTCTTAGCATGTATCTTGAGTTTAACTATTAAACGACTTTATAAATAATCAATATTATTTATTTATGTTGCTCTAGTGCTCAACGAGTATGTTTCATTATTGAGACTCTCTAGGTTCAGGTATATCCGTCACAAAATCTAATTTCGTGTCCATAATCTATCCACCCGTAGATTATGACGATCACGGATAATCTCGCTGAACCATACAGGTCGAGGTCATGGCAAATGTATAATTCCTCCGTCACAGGTATCCGGATAAATCCCAGAGATATAGATGAAACGTCAAATCTCTATCGGGATTATCCAGTCGACTATTCTATTAGCAATCTCAAAAGAATGTTTAGAACTAGCTTCTAAACTTTACCACGGGCCCACAGATTTATCTGATTGCTAATCATATGGACTACCTATGCTCTGGTACACAGAACTGACGATCCTATCTTGATACACATAGGACACCCTGAGG